>PISX010000396.1:216393-292407 GCA_004024625.1 Mellivora capensis
AGGGAGGGGGGACAAACAGACTCCCTACTGAGCAGGGAGATGAAGTTGGGGCTTGATCCCAGGACCCTGAGATCACTACTTGGGTTGAAGTCAGATGCTTAATGGACAGAGGCACCCGGGAGGCCCTTGTCTTATTTACCTTTGACATGGAGAAACTTGAACTGGTGAATCTCTCTAGAAGCTGTGTGTGTGCTTGATGTCATGATCATCCTATGGCCTCTGGGTTCACATGAAAGTTGGGCTTCTCCGGCTTTGCCCATTTCCAGAACCTATCCTCTCGAGTCAGGGTAGAACAAGGGCAGCTTTAGTTACTTGGGAATGGCTGTGCCGGTCAACTGTTCTAATTATCCTTACGGTACAAAGTCTTAGTCTGTTCAGGCTGCTCTAACAAACAGATCAGACTGGGTGGCTTATAAACAACAAAAATTAGTTCTCACAGCTCCGGAGGCTAGGAAGTCCAAGATCAAGGTGCCAGTGGTGTTGAAAAGGGATTTGCTACCTCCTGGAGTCTCCCAGGCTTCGCGGGCAGGTTATGCCTCCGTGGCTTTGCTCCTGCTGATCCCTCGGCTACTTCTGCATACCCCAACATTCTTCGAGGCCCTGGCAAACGCCTTTCCCAGGAATGACTGTGAACCCTTTCTTTAGGCTTCTTCGGCACGTTGCTTTTTCTTTCTGCTTGGTCCTTACTTTCATCTTCTTTTTGGAATGTTGCTGACAAGGCTATCTCTGTAAGTGGACTGGAAAACCCTGGAGGGCAAGGACCCTGTCTTTTCATCTTTACAGCCTCTGCAGTGCTCGGAGCAGTGCCTTGGACTAGCACATAATTTTGCCTACTGAAATTAAGTGGGGAGAATTTTGTATGATTTTAAAGATAGAGTCTGTTATCAACTGAATGTAGCCCACCAAAGTTTCTGTGTTGGAATCCTAGCCTCAGATGCGATGGCGTCAGGAGGCGGGGCTTTGGACGGGTAATTGAGTCAGGATGGTGGAGCCCTCATGAATGAGATTCATGCCCTTACAGAAGAGACCCTGGAGAGCTCGCTCTCCTTCCTGCCAAGTGAGGATACAGGGAGAAGACAGCTGTCTGTGAACTGGGCAGTGGACTCTCACCACATACTGAACTCACTGGTACCTTGGCCTTGGACTCCCTAGACTCCAGAGCTGTGAGAAATACATTTTTGTTGTTTATAAGCCACCCAGTCTGTGATCTATTTGTTAGAGCAGACTGAACAGAGAAGACAAGGTCATTTCCCTCATGCTCTTGTGCCAAGCTCTAAAGACCAGAATATCAGGTGTACCACCACTGTGTGGGGTGGGGGTGCGGGCTTCACAGTGACTTGTTAGTGACCCTGGCGCTCCTGTTTACCAGAAGCGGATCCTCTCTCTATTTTCAGTTCTTTTACTTCTCCCTGCTTCCATCCTAGCAAATTAAAAATTACACCTTGGTATGACAGAAGGAATCTCACCTATTTTCTAGATTGGGAAAAGGTGACTCCCATGTCTTAGTAACTGAGTAATGAAAAGGAAGGGTTAAGTGGTGCCTGGGTGGCTCAGCCTGTTAAGCATCCGACTCTTGATCTCAGCTCAGGTCTTGATTTTGGAGTTGTGAGTTTAAGCCCCACATTGGGCTCCATGCTGGGCCTGGAGCCTACATTAAGAAAAAAAACAATCAGAAAGGAAGGTTAGGTCTGCTGAAGAGCTCAGGCCATTGTAGCTAGAAGACAGAATAACTTCACCCTGAGATCATGACCTGAGCCGAAAGCAGCCACTTAACTGACTGAGCCACCCAGGTGCCCCAAGATCTAAAAATCTTCTGATTCTATAATTTACCAAGTCTGTAGGACTCCCCCCACCCAGCTTTATTGAGGTCTAATTGACAAACATACGTGTATATTTCGGGTTTGCCACGCATAGACATGTGAAATGAAGATCACAATCAGGCTGATTAACGCCTCCATCACATCACATAGCTACCGTTCCTTGGGTGCAATGAAAACCCTGAAGTGAAAACCCTACTCTCTTAGCAAACTGCAAGCACACAGCCCAATCTTATCACCTGTAGTCACCATTGCTGTACGTTAGATCCCCAAGTAAAACTCTTCATACACCAATTTAAGCCAATTTTGATTAAATTGATTTTAAGCTCTGTTCAGTTCAAAGGAGAGCTCTTACTGAATCACCCAAGAGCCAACAGTGCACCTTGGTAACTGAGGGGCCTTCCCAGTGCCTGTCTAGAGTCCTAGCCTTTAAGTGCATGGCTTACTTGCCCTCAAAGCACCCTGCCGGTGAGCCCTGGATGCTACCTGGAGAGACTACAAGCAGCTAGGGAGGATAAAGTGAAGAGGAAATCCCCCTTTATTCTGATACAAGTCTCCTCTCCCCTAGCAGGCTGTTCTCTTGCCTGTTTCTACCATTTGATCTTTTCTCTGGAACATGGCCAATTGCTTGCTTACTCTTTCTTTCTTTCATTCTTGTTTAGATAACACTCTCATATCATCTTCAAAGGGGAAATGTCTGGAAGAAAAACAAGATGACATCTAATAATTTACTGGCTTCTGCCTCTGATAAATAATTTTGAACACTTTAACCTATAGGGTCTGTTATTAAGAAGCTCAAAATTTTAATCAGAAAGGGCAGGAAGATTTGTATATAAAAAGGGGTTAGGGGTTGCCTGGGTGGCTCAGTTGGTTAAGCATCTGCCTTTGGCTCAGGTCATGATCTCAGGGTCCTAGGATTGAGTCCTATGTGGGCTCTTTGCTCAGCCGGGGGCTTCCTTCTCCCTTGCCTACTCTACCTGCTGCTCTCCCTGCTTGTGTTCTCTCTCTCTGACAAATAAATAAAATCTTAAAAAAAAAAAGAAGGGGTTAATTTTTCTCTGTGACACTCTAATATGTAAGGAAAGGAAATAAAAATAAAAATGATCAGGAAGTATGTGACCCAGTGGGTATTTTGTTTGTTTGTATTCTAAGGTGCAAATAAAACATTTATTTATTTATTATTTATATATTTTTAAAGATTTTATTTATTTATTTGACAGAAATAAATAAATAAATAAAGCTGGGGGAGCAGCAGAAGGAGAGGGAGAAGCAGGCTCCCTGCTGAGCAGGGAGCCTGATGTGGGGGTTGATCCTAGGACCCTGAGATCATGAGCAGCTGCTTAACTGCTTAACTGACTGAGCCACCCAGGCGCCCCTAAGAGAGAGGGTGCTGACAGACCAAGACCTTGCCATTGAATCACTTCCTTGTCGATCTTGTCAGCTCGTGGGATACATCAGCTATCTATTGCTGTGTAACAAATTACCCAAAACATAGCTGCATAGAATGATACAGATTTATTTTCTCCAGTTCTAAGGATCAGGAATCCAGGTGGGGCCTATGTGGTGATTCTGGCTCAGGATTGCTCATTAGGTTTGGAGAGGATGTGAGCTGGACTTGTAGTCTAATCTACAAGAAGTGTACTGACAGCCCACGATTTTGCCCCTCTTGGGGATGAAGGATTCAAGGCCCAGAAAGGTGAGGCAATTTACCTAATTGCTGGGGCTCTGTGTGCTTCAGTTATTAACCACCTGCCTTCGGGGCACATCATGATCCAAGAGTCCTGAGGTCAAGCCCCAAGCCGAGCTCCCGGCTGTGAGCCTGCTTCTCACTCTCATACTCCACCTGTTTGTGTTCCTTCTCTCACTGTCTTTCTCTCTGTCAAATAAATAAATGAAATCTTTTTTTTTTTAAGATTTTATTTATTTATTTGACAGAGAGAGATCACAGTAGACAGAGAGGCAGGCAGGGAGAGAGAGAGAGGGAAGCAGGCTCCCTGCTGAGCAGAGAGCCCGATGCGGAACTCGATCCCAGGACCCTGACATCATGACTTGAGCCGAAGGCAGTGGCTTAACCCACTGAGCCACCCAGGCGCCCAAATAAATAAAATCTTAAACAGAAGAAAAATTTACCTAATTGCCTCCATCTTGTCCTTGCAGACCTATCCTAGACCATTTTCTGGAAACTGTTCTGTAGGATAGAGGTAAGGTTTCAGGAGCTTGACATAGATTCCCTGTGCTCAGACATGCTGGCTTAAGACAACAGTGTTAAGAAAATGCAGTAAAGGGGCACCTGGGTGGCTCAGTTGTTAAAAAGCCTCTGCCTTCGGCTCAGGTCATGATCCCGGGGTCCTGGGATGGAGCCCCGCATCAGGCTCTCTGCTCAGCAGGGAGCCTGCTTCCTTCTCTCTCTCTGCCTGTCTCTGCCTACTTGTGATCTCTGTCTGTATAAATAAATAAAATAAAAAAGTAAATAAAATAAATAAATAAAAAATCTTAAAAAAAAAAAAAGAAAGAAAGAAAACGCAGTAAGTATAACCAGACAGTGTGGAATGGTGGGAAAAGTGGGTGTGTTAGACGCAGATAGGAATGGGTTCAAATCCAGTCTCTACTACTCACTACCTGTGTGACCATAGTTATCTCACTTATGCCCAGGGGGAGAAGAGACTACCTTACAGTTCCGTTGACATGTATAAGTGAGATCCATAATAGTGGCAAGGAATATGAGATACCTAGTTCTGCAGTTTCTTTCTTGGAAATCTCTTTCAGATTTTTCCTTCCTGTTCTTTTAGCCACAGACACTGCCGTGGTCTGGTCCTCGCGAGCTCGTCCTCAAGTCCCAGACATACTCTTCCAAGTGGTCTGTTGGCCTTATGTTGGTTCTGCTCTCTTCTCCTTTTTCTTTCTCTTTCCTTCTCTGCGCTGTTTTCTTCTCCTTTGCTGGGTGCTGCCTGGTTAATGTTCCTTTGCCACTTTCTCCTTTCAGCAAGTCGTTTTCTGTCCTTATACTGCCTCTTGATTGCCTGAGGCATTATTTCCCCTGCCTAACCTCCTGTCAGCTTCTCACATGTGATTCCCGTGGTCCACACCATTCTCCATTCAGGGTGGTCTCTTCACTGCTTTTCCTCTTCTGGATTCTTGCTCATTATTTCCCCAGGCGACAATGGCCCCTCCCCCACTGATGAAAATTAGGTCCCTACTTTAATGTCCAGGCCAAACACCACTTACCACAAATGCTTCTTCCACCACCCAAGCTTAACTCAATGCAACTCCTATTTATTGAACAACTGTTGTGTGCGAGGAACTGTGTGATAGGAGAGGTTATACAGCTAGACAAAATATATAGCATGAGGCTTCCTAAGGAAAAAATATTTAAAAAGTGGTATTTGATCTGGGATTGGATGGAAGGTCGGGATTTTTTTAGGGTGAGGTGGGCAAGGTAGAATGTAGATCTGTTTTAGTTTTTTGTTTTCTGTTTTGTTTTTGGTTTTTTTTTTTTCAAGAAATGTTCCTCCCCACTGCCATGTGTCCCACACATAGGGAAGGGTTGCAATAGCCATATTTGTATAATTAGACCCTACCCTCCCTGGCCCTGGATGACACTTGACGCAAGTTGCCATTCAGTTTTCTTCTTTGTGAATTTCAAATCAAGGTTCATTGGTGTTGGTTAATCTCTATCCTTGCAAATGAAGACTTTGAACTTGGATATGTAGGGCAGCGATCTTCTACCATGTGCCCAGCCTGCAGGAGAAGAGAAACAAGAAAAAAATATTTAGAGAAGAGAATACAGGACCACAGGATTATGGGGACAACCAGCATTTTCCAGGTCCAGGTTCCAATTCCCTTTGAAGCTTGACTAGATGTTGGGCTATGAGGTTTATGAGATTTCTTCATATCCTTGTAATAAATTTCCACCTTTTTAAAGACTTTTTTCACTTTTTTAGTAATCCCTACATCCAGTGTGGACTCAAACTTAAGAACCCAAGATCAAGAGTTGCTTGCTCTTACTGAGCTACCCAGGCACCTAAAGTTTCATCTTTTTTGTTTGTTCATGTGCTGCATTTGCTTATAACCAAAAATATTTAACGAAGACACAGAGGCCTAAGCATTGGGATTTATAAAAAGAGGCAGAGTCTGAGAGGTCCCCTTATACCAGAGTACAAGGTGAGGTGTACTTGGCCATCAGGCTGGAGGAGTAGGTTATTATAGACACATTGTGGAGGGCTCTAGGCGCCATATGTAGAAGTTGGGATCATATTCCTTAAGAGCCACTGAGATTTGGTGTAGAAGAATAATTCAGTTTCAGAGGTGGGTTTTAGAAAGTCCAGATGGAAGCAGTGGTACATGGATTTGAAACCCAGCTGGTAAATGATAATATCTTCTAGCTATGTTTCTAAGACCTTGGGCAAATTAACCTAATCTCTTAACCTTGGTTTCTGCATTTGAAAAATGAGAATACTAATGTGTAGCTCATAATATTTGGGGAAAGTTTATATGAAATAAATGATAATAAATTGTCAAATACTATGCACTCAAGTGGTAAATAGTATTATTTTTATTTTTCCTTTCTCTAAATTCCTATGACACTTATATCCAATACTATGCACATTAGCCTTATTTATTTTTAAATTATTTCAATTTTGTCTCATAATCAGATCAAAAGCCTCCATGAAATAATAAAATCTTAAACTGTTTTTATATTTCTCATAATTCCTATATGAGTTTCTGGGCCTAGAGTATGTAGAACTAAATACTCTGATTGATTGCTTGTTGGCAGCAGCAAAATCACTCTGCTCTGGCATTTAGTGGCTGATAAACATTTCCACATGTTGACTCTTCATGAACTGATGGTCTGGGTTTGAGGCTTAGCAGAAAAATGACCACATCAGTGAAGCCACTTCCCAAATTATGAGATTTAATGAACCAAGGAAATTTAATTATTCTCCAAAGTGTATTTTCTGGTTTAGATTATGGCTTGGTGGCAGCAGTTGTTACTACCAAATCTTTTGGAAAAAATTATACACAGATACAAGCAGACCTATGATTTTATTCAATTATTCACATTGGTTAAGAATCTGCTATATGGGAACACCTAGCTGGCTCAGTCAGGGGAACATGCACCTCTTGGTCTCGGAATTGTGAGTTTGAGCCCCATGTTGGGTGCAGAGATTACTTAAAAATAAAGTCTTAAGAAAAAAAAAGAATCTACTGTATGAAAGGTATTGAACCAGGAAAGTGTGATGCAAAGATACATACAGAATAGGATCTCCGCCCACAAAATGTTTGCAATCTATCTGGGGAGTCAAGCCATGGAAATAAATAATTACAGGGCAGTATGTGGTAAGTATAATAAAAATGGTCAAAAGTCTCCAAGAGCTTAAGGAAACTGAGCAGTCAGGAAGGGCCTCCTGGAAGAAGTGGTATGTACACATGGCTTTGAAGGATAGTAGCGTTTAGGATTTCAATAGCTGGAGTTGGGTGAAGAGCCATCTTAAGCTGAGTGTTGGGAATCAAGACCCAGAGACTAAAGAAGTCAAGGTGGCTAGAAACGTGGGGTCTGTGCAAAGGCATAAGGGAAGAAGGGGGAGACAGTCGGGAGCCAGAGCCAGGAAACCCTGAAGTGCTAAGTTATGGATTTGGATTTTTTATGTTAGACAAGAGAGAAGTCTTAATGTTTCCTGAGTAGAAGAATCATGGGACATTTTTTGTACAATCTGTGATTAATTAATGGTGATGTGTAGGTAAAAGAAACTTAAAGCAATTGGAACAACCCAGGTATGGGGTCAGAAAGGCTGAAATTAGGGGGTTGCATTGGAAATGGAGGGGATATTTATTTTGTGAGAGAGTGAGAGAGAGATAGAGGGAGAGCACGAGTGTGGGGAGAGACAGAGGGAGAGGCGGACTCCCCCTGACCAGGAGTCCTTATGCCAACTCGATCCCAGGACACTCTGACCATGACCTGAAATGAAGGCAGACACTTAACTGACTAAGCCACCCAGGCACCCTGGAAGGGATATAAATAAAAGATTATAAAGGGCTCATTAACTATTTGGACATAGAAGTCTGGGATGACATAAAAGAAAATGTTTTCCTGAGATGATGAGCTGGGATCTGGGAGTGTTGGTTTTGGTGTTATGGAGACAACCATGTCAATATCTGGTAGGCACTGGAAGCCTGGCTAGAGCTCAGGAGGAAAATCAGAACCAGCATGGAGTTCACAGTCCCTCCCAGAAAATCCTTCCCATAGGAAAGACTACATACTTAAACAAACAAACAAAAAGTAGAGAAGAAAAGATAAGTAGGCAAAATTTGAGTCCATCACATTCGGGGAACTGGAAGAGGAGCCGGAGAAGGAGACAGAGAGAATTCAAATATAAAGTAATGACAACTAATTAAGTGCTTATTATGTTCCAGGTACAATTCCAAGTGTTTAAAATTAACTCACTCATTTAATTCTCACAATGACTTAATGATGTAAGTACTATCACTTGAAGTCACTGAGAGTCAGCTTAAGAAATTTGCCCGAGCTCACCCAACAAGGCACAGAGCCTGGAGTCAAACCCCAGCAGTCTGACTGCACATGTGTTCCTTTATTTCTTTATTTTTTAATTTAAAAAAATTTGTTTTATTTTTCAAGTACTCTCTATGCCCAATGTGGGACTTGAACTTAACACCCCAAGATCAAGAGCTGCATGTTCTACTGACTGAGCCAGCCAGGCCCCTCCCAGTGTGAATTCTTTTTTGTTTTGGTTTTTTTTTTTTGTTTTCTAAAGATTTTATTTATTTATTTGACAGAGAGAGACACAGTGAGAGAGGGAACATAGGCTGGGGGGAAGAGGGAACGCAGGTGGAAGAGGGAGAAGCAGGCTCCCCATTGAGCTGGGAGCCAGATACAGGGCTCTACCCCATGACCCCGGATCATGACCTGAGCCGAAGGCAGACGCCCAACAACTGAGCCATCAAAGCACCCCCTGTTTGTTTGTTTTTTTAAGATTCTATTTATTTTTTTGAGAGAGAGGGAGATCGCTCCTGCACTCCAGAGCATGAGTCCAAGATAGCATTAGCTGAGGAGAGGGGAGAAGAGAGGAAGCTGGGGAGGGGGGGGGCAGAGGAAGAGGGAGAAGCATTCCAGGACCCTGAGATCACGATTTGAGCTAAAGGCAGATGCTTAACCAACTGAGCCACACAGGCACCCCCTCCCAGTGCGAATTCTTAACCTCAGTTTGTCTTGCTTTGAAAGTAATGGTATAGGAGGACACCTGGGTGGCTCAGTGGGTTAAGCCTCTGCCGTCTGCTCAGGTCATGATCTCGGGGTGTGGGATTGAGCCCCACATTGGGCTCTCTGCTCAACAGGGTGCCTGCTTCCCGCCCACCCCCACCTGCCTCTCTGCCTACTTGTGATCTCTGCTGTCAAATAAATAAATAAAATCTTAAAAAAAAAAAAAAAGTACGGGGCGCCTGGGTGGCTCAGTGGGTTAAAGCCTCTGCCTTTGGCTCAGGTCATGATCCCAGGGTCCTGGGATCGAGCCCCACATCGGGAATCTCTGCTCAGCAGGGAGCCTGTTTCCTCCTCTCTCTCTGCCTGCTTCTCTGCCTACTTGTGATCTCTGTCAAATAAATAAATAAAATCTTTAAAAAAAAAAAAAAGTAGTGCTATAGGGTTATCACTGAAATCAAGGGAGATAAGAGATTCAGGGAGAAGGTAACCAAAAGTGCCAATGTTGATGAGAGATCATGGAGAATGAGAATCATTGCCATGAAGCAAGACCTGGAAGGGATATTCTACACGGAGGCTCTGATTCCACAATATCACGTATGCACTAGCACATAATCTCCACTGGACTCATACCGGCCCAAATCCCTTTGACAAGGCTGATCAAGGATGACAAGAAGGTTTTCAGTCAGGTGATTGTTCTGGAAACAAGGGGTTGAATGCATTAGTCACTAGCCCTCTCTGTCATCATCTTAGATCTATTAAGCCCATTCAACCTGCCATTCAGGTGGCTGGAGAAGAATGCAAGCCAAACCCCAACTGTCTACCAAGCGAGCCTTTAATAAAAGGCCAGAGCAACTTAATGAAAGCTTCAGCTCTCCTCTTGGCTAAGGCCAAAGAAAGGTAGGGAAAGGGATCTTACCATCAAGAGAATTTAAAGAGGGCTTTAGTAGCACAGAGAGTTCTATTTCCCATTAGAATAATAGAACATTATCCTACAAAGACAATTGAGGACTATTGAGTTTTTAGGTAAATTTATATTGGGGCGTTGGCTTGTATTTTTGATCCTAGTCAATTATCTTTGTGCAGAACTCAAGTATACCTTCAGTTGGGCAGACCTCACCCGGCCTTCTATGGGCTGGTTAAGGATGATTTCTGACCAGGGCACCTGGGTGACTCAGTTGGTTGTTCATCTGCCTTTGGCTGGAGTCCTGGTCCAGCAGCAAATCCTGCTCAGCAGGGAGTATGCTTCTCCCTCTCCTTCTGTCCCTCCTCTCCTCTCCCCTTGACTCATGCTTTCTCTAGAGAACTTTCTCTCAAATAAACAAATAAAAACTTAAAAAAAAAAAAAAGGAAAGACTAAAAAAAAAAAAAAAGATGATGGGGTGCCTGGGTGGCTCAGTGGGTTAAGCCTCTGCCTTCGGCTCAGGTCATGATCCCAGGGTCCTGGGATCGAGCCCTGCATCGGGCTCTCTGCTCAGTGGGGAGCCTGCTTCCCCTTCTCTCTCTCTGCCTGCCTCTCTGCCTACTTGTGATCTCTCTCAGTCAAATAAATAAACAAAATCTTTAAAAAAAGAAAACAGGATGAATTTTTAAAGATTTTTATTTATTTATTTGACAGAGAGAGAAAGATCACAAGTAGACAGAACAGCAGGCAGAGAGAGAGGGGGAAGCAGGCTCCCCGCTGAGCAGGGAGCCCGATGTGGGGATCGATCCCAGGACCCTGAGATCATGACCTGAGCCGAATGCAGAGGCTTAAGCCACTGAACCACCCAGGCACCCCCAAAACAGGATGATTTTTGACTTGCGTAAATAATATAAGACCTTGAGGTGCCTGGGTGGCTCAGTTGGTTGAGCAACTTCCTTCAGCTCAGGTCATAATCCTGGAGTCCCAGGATGGAGTCCCATATCAGGCTCCCAGCTCAGCAGGGGGTCTGCTTCTCCCCCTGTTCATACTTTCTCTCTCTCTCTCTCAAATGAATAAATAAAATCTTTTAAAAAGTCTGTTTCTAGAAAAAAAAAAAAGAATGTGAGACCTCTGATCTATATTTCATTATAACTTTTCAACCTTCACCAGCTCAAATTCATATGTATCTCTGATTCTTCAAGTCCACATGTCCTATTTGACCCTATGTATTGTTTACACTATACCCTATATTATGGAATACTGCAGCCATTTCTTTCTTCCTAACTCATTCATTTATTCATTTGAGAGCCTATTTTGGAACAGGTGTTGTTCTAGTTAGACAACATAAATAATAGTCAAATGCATCAGATGGTCATAGGTGGGATGAAGGAAAATAAGTGAGTGTAAGGGAATGGAGAGACCATGGTGGCTATTCTAGAAAGTGGGGTCATGGTATGGGCTGACATTTGAGCAAAGGCTAAAGAGAAGGCTCCCGACACAAGGATATGTACACTCTGATTAGGTCATAAGCCACTCAGAATCAGGGAATGTGTCTTGTTCATTTCCTATCCATCAGAATATCCACTGCTGTGTCTAACACAAAGTAGTTTCGCAGGAAATCCAGGGGAATGGCTGCTTGAAAGTATAGTTGGGAAAAAGAAAAAAAAGCAACCTATTGACTGTTATGTTGGACTAGACAAAACATTTGTGGCACAAAAGCTTTCTTTAGAGGGAAATTTATTATAACTATGTCAACCCAGTATTTTCACATGGGACGTGAATGAGCATAGATTTGAAAAATGGTGGGGTTATTTTGTTTGTTTTAAAGATTTTATTTTTAAGTAATCTCTTTTTTTAAGTAATCTCGCTTTGGGTGGCTCCAACTCACAACCCCAAGGGCTGCATGCTCTACCAACCGAGCCAGGCGTGGACCCCTGAAAAGGGTTTTATTATATTTTAATATAGAACTCTTTTTAGCAATAATAATTATAATGAAATTTTATCTGTTGAATTAACCAATGATTAGTTCAAGTTTTGTACACTTCATTACCTATAAATTCAATTATAATTTTCTGCCTTTCTTACAAAAATAATTATTTCATGGGGCGCCTGGGTGGCTCAGAGGGTTAAGCCTCTGCCTTCAGCTCAGGTCATGATCCCAGAGTCCTGGGATCGAGCCCCGCATAGGGCTCTCTGCTCAGTGGAGAGCCTGCTTCCCCCCCTCTCTCTGCCTGCCTCTCTGCCTACTTGTGATCTCTCTCTGTCAAATAAATAAATAAAATCTTTTTTAAAAATATGAAAAAAATAATTATTTCAAGTAGGCAATACATTTATAAGATTTAAAAGTCAGAAAGAATAAATGGGTACATAGTGAAAAATCTTCCTCCTGCCTTTGCCCTTCTTCCACCGCCCAGTTCCCAACCTCACTCCCCGCCCACACACAGACATTACTAGCATCTTGGATATCCTTCCACAGTTTTCTTCCTGCATATACAAACAAGTACAAATATATACTCTTATTCTCCCTTTTAACACAAATAGCCCATTCTCCACTTTGCTGTTTAAAATTTCCTAGTGCATCTTGGAGGTCTTTCCATATCTGTACGTGTAGGGTTTTTCATTCTATTTGCTGTTGCATAATGTTCTGTTGTATCAAGGACCATGATTTATTTAGAGTGTCTCACTAGTGGACAACTAGGCTTCCAGTTTTTTGTCATTAAAACAAAACTTCAATAAATGCTGTGGAACATTTATCATTTTACACATGTATGAGTATAGCTGTAAAATCCCTCAGAGAAAAATTACTGGATCCACAGATGTCTTAATTTGTAATTGTTATAGATACTGCTAAGTTGTCTTCCCTGGAGCTTGTACTGTTTAACTGTCTCACCAACATCAATGAGAAGGACATTCATTTCCTCTTTCTTTCATTCATTACATAAATATTAGTTGACTATCCATTTCCTCCTAGGCACCATGGGAAGCACTAGGAATGTAAATCAACTAAGACATGATTTCTACCCTAAAGGAGCTCCCGGTCTGGGACACAGCAGTGCTCAACTGGGGCAGTTTTCCTCTCCAGAGGACATCTGACAATGTCTGGGGACATGACCATGAAGTGGTCCAAAGTGTCAATAGTGCCCAGCCCAAGCAACACTGATCGAGTGGGGGTGACAGACATGGAAATGCGCTGTGAGTTGTGTCCTAGAGACTTAGAGGAGAGGCTTCTGAAGGCCAGTCAGAGCAGGGAGGATGGGTGAGGAGGAAAAGCAAAGAGCCAGCATCGTAGCACAGAGGTGTGTGAACAGTTTTGAGCAGTCAGCCTAGTGAGAGCTGGGTGAAGGAGGCATGTGCCTCAGGGCCGGAGGAATGGTCATGGATCCGACTGACATGGGCCTTAGTGGTCAAACTGACGGATGGAATCTTGAAGCAATGTGGGGAGTCCCTGAAAGGTTTCAAGCGATGAAATGAGGAGCTTAGATGTGCGTTTTAGAAACTCACTTTGGCTGCAGGAGGGAGGATAGTTTGGATGGGGGCCAGACTGGTGACAAGCAGAAGAGTTAGGAGGCTTGGCAGTAATCCAGACTGCAAGTGAGGAGAGCCACAACCAAGGTGGGAATGGAGGGGAGGGGTTCTGGAGATAGAAAGGAGCGGAGAATCAGAAGAACATGGAGCTAAGAAGGGGATTTATAGGATGATTCCTAGGTTTCTGATATGTAAGCAATAGGGTGGCAGAGAGGTCATGGTGTAGAATACAGAACACTGGAGAAGAGCGGATCTGGGGAGGGAGAAGGTTAGTCAATGAGCAGGGAATATTGAGACCTGCAGTTCAGCAGAAAGCCCAGACAAGCATCCGCATTTAAGAGGCTTCAACAAGGAACTGTCCTTTGAAACTTTGGGAGTGGATGAGGTCATCCAGGGGGAACTCAGAAAGAGAAGTGGGTAGAGATCGGAGCCCTGGGGAGCAGCTGCTGATTGGCCTCCATGGAAATTGCACGAGGAGCTGAATGCTCATCTCTTTTATGGATTGCTATTCTCATTTCCTCTGGCTATGTCGACACTGCTGCTTCTCTATTTTCCTCCAGACAAGCAACCCAATTTTTGACATCTTTCTAAAAGGCTATGTAAATCTAACTTGCCATTAATACTGTTATTATCAGGGGCACCTGGGTGGCTCAGTCGTTAAGCGTCTTGCCTTAGGCTCAGGTCATGATCCCAGGGTCCTGGAATCAAACCCTGCACAGAGACCCCCAAGGAACTCCCCCTATAAGCTCCCCATGAACCCCCAATGAGCCCCCCGATGAGCCCCACATCGGGCTCCCTTCTCAGCGGGAAGCCTACCTCTCCCTCTCCCACTCCCCCTGCTTGTATCCCCTCTCTCACTGTGTGTCTCTCTCTGTCAAATAAATACATGAAATCTTTAAAAATATATATATTGTTATTTTCATTGTCCCAGTTGCCCATCTGGTACCCGAAAGTCTTCTACAACATACCCCCTGCCACCTCCCACAAACCCTTTGATTACATTGTGTTGCTTGGAAACTTAGCTCAAGGGGCAACTGGGTGGCACAGTTGGTTGAGCATCTGACTCAGTTTCCGCTCAAGTCATGATCTCAGGGTTGTGAGATGGAGCCCTGAGCCCCAAGGCGGGCTCTATGCCCCGCAGGGAGTCTGCTTGAAGATTCTCTTCCTCTGCCCCATCCCCCAGATAAATAAATAAATAAATAAATCTTTAAAAAAATAAAAATAAAAACTTAGTTCAAGTATCTTTTCTGCCTGCCTTCTTAGGAACCCTGGACAAATATCTGTCATGGAACTTAAATACCTCACTATAGTTGTTGGGCTTTTCTGTCTGCTTCCCTCACTACTGAAAGCTCCTTAGGGCAGGAATCACAGTTTGTCTTAGACTCTCCAGCACCTAATACAGAGCTTGGCACTTAGGCATTTGAAAAATGGCTATTAAACGAACGACTTGGAGTTCTAAGAGATTAATTGACAGGGCTCCTATACATTCAGGGCACTCCTGGTTTACACCTGTTGACCTGGAACAGTTATTAATAATTACCCATTTGGGGCACCTGGGTGGCTCAGTTACTAAGTGTCTGCCTTCAGCTCAGGTCATGATCCCAGGGTCCTGGGATTGAGCCCCACATCAGGCTCCCTGCTCAGCGGGCAGCCCGCTTCTCTCTCTCCCACTGCCCCTGCCTCTCTCTCTCAAATAAATAAATAAATAAATAATCTTAAAAAAATAATTACCCGTTTCATCGCTTCTCAGCCTTTGGTGAAGATCAAGTATAGCATCTGTTCTTATCAGCTTAATATCTGATATATCCGCTATCCAATGACAGCACATTAAATGGATTTTTGGAGAAGGGAGATCAAAAAGGAGCTTGTTCTGTCCACTCCACACATCAACCAGGTATTGTAGTACTTCCAGGAATGATGCTCTCCCCTCGAGGACATAATAATAATAATAATCGTATAATCTTATAATTATATATAATCAGATTATATAAAGTGTAATTAATGTATCATAAATATAATTAATATATAATAAAATATATGGTTAATATATAATATAATTACTAATATATAAGAGTATGTGATTATTATTATCATTATTATTATCCCTTTCAATCTCAAAAGTGCCCTCATTTGCAAGATAAATTATGTGGTTATCCTATTTATAGAATACTCTATTGTCAGAGCTGGTCCTAACTTTTGGCAGATGTCTCTGCTTATAAGACATTTCTACCACAGAAACCAGCAGACACAGCAGGGTCTGTTACTCAGACAACATCAGTCTGTTACTAGACAACATTAAATAATGCAAACTGCTTTTCTGAAATTATGAGGCAGAAATGAGACACTAGAGTTATGGGAAAGAAAGGAATTCACACAGATCCTTATCATGATAAAACTTCTTTCAAAACCAGCAAGCTGTAGAATCAGTACAAAAAATTACTGACACAAATAGAATGGCGCAATGCTAAGAACTGAGGACTACAAGATTTTATAGATATGAGGCCTCACAAATCAGGTAGCTATAATAATTCATTGTGTAAATGAGGACCTGAGGCCCAGACAGATTATGTTGAATCAACCAGTTATAAAATTGGTTTTAAAATGGGCTCTATACTCTGGAAAACAGTATGGAGGTTCCTCAAAAAGTTGAAAATAGAGCTACCCTATGACCCAGCAATTGCACTACTGGGTATTTACCCTAAAGATACAAACGTAGTGATCCGAAGGGGCACGTGCACCCAAATGTTTATAGCAGCAATGTCCACAATAGCCAAACTATGGAAAGAACCTAGATGTCCATCAACAGATGAATGGATAAAGAAGATGTGGTGTATATATACAATGGGATACTACGCAGCCATCAAAAGAAATGAAATCTTGCCATTTGCAACGACATGGTTGGAACTAGAGGGTATTATGCTGAGCAAAATAAGTCGATCTGAGAGGGACAATTGTCATATGATCTCTCTGATATGAGGAGTTTGGGAGAGAGGGTGGGGGGTTGTGGGGGTTTGGGAGGGAAGGAATGAAACAAGATGGGATTGGGAAGAAGACAAACCATAAGAAACTCTTAATCTCATGAAACAAACTGAGGGTTGCTGGGGGCTGGGGGGCAGTAGGGTTAGGATGGCTGGGTGATGTACATTGGGAAAGGGATGTGCTATGGTGAGTGCTGTGAAATGTGTAAGCCTGATGATTCACAGACCTGTACCCTGGGGCAAATAATACATTATATGTTCATAATAAATAAATAAATAAATAAATAAATGGCAAAAAATGGGGCCTAGACATAAGGGTAATCAAATATAACAAAGAAAGAAAATAGAGAGTTCAAAACTAGACCTACATGTATGCAGTTATTTGATTTTCAGTGAAGGTACCAAAGCAATCCAATTAGGAAATCATTTCAACCAATGGTGCTGGAACAACTAGATATCCATAGGCAGAAAAAATGAACCTGACCCCCTACCTCACACCATTCACAAAGACTAATCTGAGATGGATTGGAGACCAAAATATGAAAAATAAAACTATAGCAGCTCCTGGGTTGCTCAGGTGGGTAAGCGACTGACTTGATTTCATCACATATCATGATCTCAGGGTGCTTGGGTCAAGTCCAGAGTCAGGCTTACTTTTCAGCAAGGAGTCTGCTTGAGGATTCTCTCCTTCTCGCTGTACCCCTCCCTCAACTCATACTCTCTCTCACTCTCAAGTAAATAAATAAAAGATTTTTTAAGAACCACACAGGCACCCCAATAAATAAATCTTAAAAAAAAAAGACCCATAAAGCTTCTAGAAAAAAACAAAAGGATATCTTAGTGACTTGAAGCTAGATAAATATTTCTTAACACACAAAAAGCAACAACTATAAAAAATTGACAAATTCAATTTCACCAAAATTTAAAACTTCTACTCATCGAAAGATACTGTTAAGAAAAGAATAAGCAGGATGCCTGGGTGGCTCATTTAGTTAAGCATCTGCCTTAGGCTCAGGTCATGATCTCAGGGTCCTGAAATCGAGTCCCACATTGGGCTCTCCACTCAGTGGTGAGTCTTCTTCTCCCTTTCCCTCTGTGATCTTTCTCGCTTTCCCTCTCTCTCTAAAAATAAATAAAATCATTAAAAAAAAGAAGAAGCAAGCCATATACTGAGAAAACAATCTGCAAATCATACACCTAATAGATACCTACTTGTTACAAAGGGAAAAATAGTAACTTCATAGTGGAGAAATACGGCATAGTGGAGAAATTACTGAATGACCAAAGTTAATATTACCAGTAATGGCACAAATGGGCATCATTTACTGCCTGATAGGATGCATTGAGAAGGACACAACCTTCCTTCTGTGGTATTCCTGCCAAAAAATGCATAACCTCAATCTAAACATCAAACAAACCCAAAATGAGGGAAATTCTATAAAATACGTAGCCTGTACTCTTGAAAAGTGTCAAGGTTATAAAAGACAAAGAAATACTGAGAAACTGTTCCAGATTACAGGACACTAAAGAGACATCATAACTGAATGAAATAGGTGACCCCAGATAGAATAAAGGACATTAATGGGATGATTGATAAAATTTGAGTAGGGTCAAAGTTTAGGTAAGAGTATTATGCCAACATTAATTTCCTAAATTTGATCATTGTACTATTGTTATATAAAAGAATGTTCTTTAAAAAAAAAAAAAGTAAATGCACACTGAACATTTTAGATGTAAAAAGACATCATGTCTGTAATTTACTCTCAAATATATCAGAAATTATTATATCTCTCCATCTATCTGTACTTATATATGTATATCTCTATCTATACTTGTATCTATCAATACTTACATATGTCTGTGTGTGTATATATAGAGAGAAGATAACTGGTGAAGCAAGTAGGGTAGACTGCTAACATGGGAAATATGGTAAAGCGCATACAGGAACTCTCAATGACATTTTTGTGACATTTTGGAAGTCTGAACTTCTTTTCTTTTTTTTCTTTTTTTAAAGATTTAATTTATTTATTTGACAGACAGAGATCCCAAGTAGGCGGAGAGGCAGGCAGTGAGAGAGGGGGGAGGAAGCAGGCTTCCTGCTGAGCCGAGAGCCTGATGCCGGGCTCGATCCCAGGACCCTGGGATCATGACCCGAGTGGAAGACAAAGGCTTTAACCCAGTGAGCCACCCAGGTGCCCCTGAACTTATTTTCAAAACAAAATGTTTTTTATATATATATAAAGGACTTGTACCCAGAATGTATAAAGAATGCCTATGACTCAATAGAACAGCCCAATTAAAAACTCAACAAAATTTTTGAAGGGACATTCACAAAGAAAGATATATAAAAGACAAATACAGGAAAAGATGCTCAAAATCATTAATCATTAGGGAAATGCAAATAATATCAAATATCAAATTTAAAAAGTTGACAACACCAAATGCTGACGAGGACTTGGAACAACTAGGGCTTTCGAATACTGCCAGTGAAGTGTTAAATGGTATCGTTACGGGGTACCTGGGTGGCTCAGTGGGTTAAGGCCTCTGCCTCTGGCTCGGTCATGATCTCAGGGTCCTGGGATCGAGCCCTACATCGGGCTCTCTGCTAAGGAGGGAGCCTGCTTCCTCCTCTCTCTCTCTCTCTGCCTGCCTCTCTGCCTACTTGTGATCTCTGTCTGTCAAATAAATAAATAAAATCTTTTAAAAAAATGGTATCGTTACAATGGAAAAAGTTTTAACGGGCATTGAACAATGCCTCTTTCATAATCCCAAGAGGAATGAAAGCATATGTCCATCAATAGGAGAAGGAATATAGAAACTGTAGTATGTTGAAACAAATGAATGAATAAATGAATCTCAAAAACATCATGTTGAATGAAAGAAGCCTTACACGAATATTACACAGGGCCTGAGTCCATTTAGATGAAGTTCTAGAACAGGCAGAATTTATCTGTGTTGAAAAGAAATCAGCATAGCAGTTGCTTCTGGGAGGGTGGACATTCAGATTGACTAGATAGGCCTTGGGGGAATGTTCTGGGGTAAAGGTAATATTCTTTTTTTTTTTTTTTTTAAGAATTTATTTATTTATTTGACAGAGAGATCACAAGTAGGCAGAGAGGCAGGCAGAGAGAGAGGAAGAAGCAGGCTCCCTGCTGAGCAGAGAGCCCGATGTGGGGCTCATTCCCAGCACCCTGAGATCATGACCTGAGCCGAAGGCAGAGGCTTTAATCCACTGAGCCACTCAGGCACCCCAATATTCTATATTCTTGTTAGCAGTTTGGGTTAGAGGCATGTCCTTTGTCAAAGCACATTGGGTAGAACACTTGAGGTTTGTTGATTTCACTGTATACAAATTGTGCCTCCATGAAAAGAATCATAAACAGCCATTGACCTCCAGTTATTCATATGCAGGTTGACGTGTTTAGAGGTGAGGTGTACTGATATCCGCAACTTACTTTGAAATTTATCAAAAAATAACATCGATCGATAATGGTTAGATGGAAAGGTAAATGATACAGCAAATAAAGTGAAATGTTAACTGTAAAATACATATATATATATATGTAACAGGTATACACATAGTCACTGTACAATTCTTTCAACAGTTTTTTCTGAGTGTTTGAAATTTTTCATAATAAAGTGTTGGGGGAGAAATTGAGCCAAAAATCCTGGCTTCTTCTTTCCCATTTTGCTATTCTTTCCATTATACCACACTTAATCAAGCTTTCAGTGTCTAATCAACGGATGTTAGCAGTCTGTTTTGAAAAGTCAGGCCAAGGGCCCCTGGATGGCTCAGTTGGTTAAATGTTTGTCTTCAGCTCAGGTCATGATCCCAGGGTCGTGATCCCTGGGACTGAGCCCCACATTGGGCTCCCTGCTCAAATAAATAAATAAGATCTTTAAAAAAGTCAGACCAGACTAACAATAAAATATACAGGAGATATGACAAGATATGCTAGGAAAACCCTCCATAAAGCCAGGGATATTAGCAAGCAATCCAGACCTGAAAAATAGTCATCCAGCTTAATTAAGGCCCAAGAATGCAGCAAAAATCTAAGAGTAAACATCCTGAGCAAGGACCATGGTGCCTTCTGGGGAGCTAGCAGGTACAGTATGCATGACGTCACCACAGCTGACATATAATTTCAAAATATGTTAAAGAGCTACATTGTTACAATAAGGTTTTATGAGGCTTTATGTTTGTATGACTTCTGCCTTCCTTGGACTTCATATCTAATTTCTTAACAGTTTCACCAACTTCACTCTTGAGTCATCCTTACTTAAAGAACAAGACAAGATCCTGGGCAAAAGGTGCAAGAACATAACTGGTTTCCCTGCATAGGAGCAACTCTTTCGCAATTCCATTCGCTGAGCAAGACATCAGAGGATGACTAAGAGGAAAACATATGAACAACGGCTGTGTAGTAAACAGGACCACAGCTGAGGGAGCTGTGCTCAGGAGCTCTGCTTTAAGCAACATTTTGTAACACTGAGTCACGGAAGCCCCAAATAAACCTGCTTGGCTCAAGGAACATCAAGAGGGCATCTCTGGCCTGCTCTGTCGGACTTTCCCAGAGGTGGAAAGGCCATGTTACAATTAGCTACATTGATCTGGCTTCCTTATAGGCTAAAGCCAGAAACCAAAGGGCTGCCAGTCTTGACTTGTTTCCAGCCTCAAAAGGATGGTCAACCCTTGCTGGCCACACTTAGAAATCGGGATGGCACTGACTGACTGTATCAATGTTGAATATTAAGGCTGTATAGAGATGAACAGGGACATCTAATACCTTAAATTCACCTTTAATTCATTTTATTTTTTTTAAAGATTTTATTTATTTATTTGACAGAGAGAGATCACAAGTAGGCAGAGAGGCAGGCAGAGAGAGTGAGAGGGAAGCACCCTCCCTGCTGAGCGGAGAGCCCGATGCGGAACTCGATCCCAGGACCCTGAGATCATGACCTGAGCTGAAGGCAGGGGCTTAACCCACTGAGCCACCCAGGCGCCCCAGTTCGTTTTAAAAAATTAAAGTTTATAAAAGATTTCAGCTTAGGGTGATTTTAAAAAATATTTTATCATAAGAAAAATACATGCTTCTTTAAAAAGATTAGAAAAGTAGACAATTCAGGGGCACCTGGGTGGCTCAGTGGGTTAAGCCTCTGCCTTCGGCTCAGGTCATGGTCTCAGGGTCCTGGGATAGGGCCCTGCATCGGGCTCTCTGCTCAGCGGGGAGCCTGCTTCCCCTTCCCCCTCTGCCTGCCTCTGCCTACTTGTGATATCTCTCTCTCTCTCCATCAAATTAATAAATAAAATCTTTAAAAAAATTAGACAATTCAAAAACTAGAGCTATTCTTTTCATTTTTAAGCTTACAAATAATATTTACTTATTATGAAAGTCATGCTTATTTGTGAAACGTTTGGAAAATAGAAATGTAAAGAAAAAATTTTAACTGGTGATTATTTTCACCAAATAATGAACTGCAACATTTCCATATATTTCAGCATCTTTTTCTCAAATGTTTAATATATGACTGACTCCTACACAACTCTTTCAAGAACATGTCTGTTGAGGGGCGCCTGGGTGGCTCAGTTGGTTAAGCATCTGCTTTCAGTTCAGGTCCTGGGACCCTCATGGGGCTCCTTGCTCAGCAGGGCATCTCCTCCTCCCTCCCCCTCTGTCTCTCCCCCTGCTCATGCGCTCTCTCTCTCTCAAATAAATAAATAAAATTTTTAAAGAAAAAAAATGCCTGTTGTAAGAGATTTTTTTAAAAGATTTTATTTATTTATTTATTATTTATTTATCAAATTGAGAAAGAGTGAGAGAGAGCAAGCATAAGCAGGAGGAGCAACAGGCAGAGGGAGAAGAAGACTCCATGCTGAGCTGGGAACCCAATGTGGGACTCGATTCCCAGATCCTGGGATCACAACATGAGCCAAAGACAAACTCTTAACCAATGAAGCCACCCAGCCCCCCCCCTTTTTAAGGTATAAACAAAATAATACTAAACAGTGTTTAAAGTACTGGTATTAGTCGTTCTGATTTTCACATAATACTAAGTTCCAAATTCCATCTCCTTAAGCAAATAAATAGAATAAAACTGGACTCTAATTCCTTCTCCCGTGCTGAGGGAATGAATTTGCCAATGCAACAATGATGACCACCATTCTGCCGGGCTGCCCGCGTCGTGAAGGGAGCAGCTCGAGGACCTCCTCCCTCTTCATGAGCAGACACAGTGGTGAGGCCCCAGAAGCGTCCCCAGTGTACCTGAACTTCATTCACTTTTTATTGGTACACCTGAGGGGCTAGGTCCAGGTCACGCAGATCCTGGTCCCCTGGGTTGTCTGCAAGGACTTGAGATGTGGGTAGCAAGCTTCCTCCCTTTTTCCCTCTGGTCCAAGAGTGGATAAACACTAAGTCTTCTTCCTTCTCTCCCTAACATAGTTAGGCTCCCAAGGGAATTTGACAAAGGAACTTTCCTAAAAATTCAGGGAAGCCCAAAGGAAAACAAATAAGGGAAACTCAAAAATAACAGTCAACAGACAGCACACAGGTTCTGAGCTTACAATAATAGCTAACTCACATCCATGCTTGCTTCCTGTTTTCTGGGAGCCTCTCAGGGAACCTGCCTTTACCGACTGTAGGCTGAGCCCCACTCCCGAGGTGGGATTGGGGTGGGGCCCAATCTCCTACGGGTTTCTAAGAAAACCCTGAGAAGCAAGAAGGCATGATGATTCATCCCGTTCATCTCCTTAGGCATCTAAGTACGGTCTTCACCTCCCTTCTCTACAGTTAAGGAAAATTTTTTGTGCATAGCAGCCTATGTCCGAGCACCGAGGTCTGTGTGAGAGATGGTGTGATGTGGTAAAAAGAGCTGGCCTTGAAGTCATCCTCCGGGCCCAAGTCTGAACCAGACTTTGAAGCTTCCTCGCTGTGCACTCTTTTTTTTTTTTAAACCACTTTATTGAGACATAATTTACATACCATACAATTCACATATTTAAAGTGTACAATTAAATGGTTTTATTATGGTCACAGAGTTGTGTAACCATCACCGTAAGTAATTTTAGAACATTTTCATCATCCCTATAAGAAGTCTCATACCCAGGGCGCCTGGATGGCTCAGTGGGTTAAAGCCTCTGCCTTCAGCTCAGGTCATGATCTCAGGGTCCTGGGATCAAACCCCGCATTGGGCTCTCTGCTCAGGGGAATGCCTGCTTCCCACCCCCCACCACCTGCCTCTCTGCCTACTTGTCATCTCTGTCTGTCAAATAAATAAATAAAATCTTCTTATGTAAAATGGAACATAATGCCCTTCATATATGCAGCATGTAGGAGGCATTTTATTTATTTTTTATGTTTTTAAAGACTTTATTTATTCATTTGAGAGAGAGAAAGAGAATGAGTGCACAAGCAGAGGGGAGGGTCAGAGGGAGATGAGAAGCAGACTCCCCTGCTGAGCAAGGAGCCCCATGGAGGACTCAGTCCCAGGACCCTGAAATCATGACCTGAGCCAAAGGCAGACATTTGACCATTGAGCCACCCAGGCACCCCAAGAGGGACATTTTTAAAAGTTCTTTCCTCCCCTTTCATCATGGGCCTTAAGATACTTGAGGTACTCATCATGGGCCTTGAGGAATTTGAGGCACAAAAGGGTTAAGTGACTTGCTCCAATGACAGAGCAGGTAGGGAAGTGGTAAAGCCAAGTTTTGACCCCAGGCAAGCTGCTCCAAAACCTGCACACTGGGAGAGACCCCACTGTACCCTCCAGTATGAACTACCCGTGCCCGCCACTTATCACCGAAGAGCTTGTCCAGTTCAGAACTATTCTTTTTTTTTTTTTTTTAAGATTTCATTTATTTAGGGGGCACCTGGGTGGCTCAGTCATTGGGTGCCTGCCTTCGGTTCAAGTCATGATCCCAGGGTGCTGGGATCGAGCCCCACTTCGGGCTCCCTACTCAGCGGGAAGCCTCCTTCTCCCTCTCTCACTCCCCCTGCAAGTGTTCCCTCTCTCGCTGTGTCTCTCCCTGTCAAATAAATAAAATCTTTTTTTTTTAAGATTTTTATTTATTTATTTGACAGACAGAGATCACAAGCAGGCAGAGAGGCAGGCAGAGAGAGAGAGGGGAAAGCAGGCTCCCTGCTGAGCAGAAAGCCCGACGCAGAACTCGATTTCAGGACCCTGAGATCATGACCTGAGCCGAAGGCAGAGGCTTAACCCACTGAGCCACCCAGGGGCCCCTAAATAATGAAATCTTAAAAAATATATATATTTTTTATTTATTTGACAGAGAGACAGCGAGACAGGGAACATAAGCACGGGGAGTGGGAGAGAGAGAAGCACGCTTCCCACTGAGCAGAGAGCCTGATGTGGGGCTTGATCCCAGGACCATGGGATCATGATCTGAGCTGAAGGCAGTTGCTTAATGATTGAGGCACCCAGGAGCCCTAGAGCTTTTCTTTAATAGGCATTTCTATTCCACAGCAACGGTCTAGATTCCCTGGAAAACACTTGTTTCCAGACTACACAGTGCAGGAGTCCAAGTGACTCCGGAAGTGCTGATGGTGGTCTGTGAATTCCAATCAGAGACATAGGAACGTATGTGTTTCTAGATCATACCACCGACCACAAAACCACTCTGGGATGGGAAGATCCTGTTATTTCCAAATAGCATGCAACCAAGCTGACTGGCGGTAAACTCTGACCCTTAGTGAAATGCATTTCTTGTTGTTTACTAGATTCATTTCTTGGAAAAACATCATACCCTCTACTTGTCTTAGTACTGAGAACCTGTTGTAGTTCATTTGAATTACGTATCTGTCTTCTACTGACTTTCCAAGTTGTCTGAGGACAGTATCCGTAACTGATATACCTCTGTGTTCCTTAAAATTAATACAATTCTTTGCACATCGTGGGTGCTCATATGTTTTTTGAGGAGAATTAATTGAACTGAACTAAACTGAATCAAATTGCTTTAGGTCCGATGGAAGTAACTGTTTATACCCTGGAGGATATTCCCAAATTCTTGACATAATTTCAATTCTATTCTAATTTTGGCAGAGGCAAATTCCTAAAGTTTACTACCATACCTTCTTTCCTGCTTGATGATTGCTCTCCAGGGACCAGAAAGTCAGGTTTCAGCCTGTGGTGTTGAGGGCCCTAGGAACAGAAAATCAGTTGAAATGAAAATTTAGGCTTCCCCTTTGGATCTGGTTTTAGCAAGAAATATGGAATAGAGTGGGAAGAAAAAGGGAGTCTTCTGCAAACTGTGAGGAAGTAGAAGGGGCACTTCTTTCTTGCCTGTGCCCTGTTCCTAAGTTTATCGGCCACAGAGTCTTTTGTGTGAGCTCTGGTTGGTTGTCCTGGGCAGCTGGTCCCCCACCCAGGTTCCCCCATGCTTCTTTTTAAAAAAGATTTATTTTTTATTTATTCAAGAGAGAGAAGGAGGAGGAGAGAGAGAGAGTGAGAGAGAATGAGAATCTCAAGCAGACTCCGAACTGAGCATGGAGTCGACATGGGACTCAATCCCATGACCGTGAGATCATGACCTGAGCTGAAATTGAGACGGATGCTTAACCGACTGAGCCGCCCTGGTGCCCTTGGTGACATACTTCTTATTCTCAGTTAATGAATTCTCTGTGTGTGGGGGTGGATGGGGGTGCCTTCTCTACATATTAGAAATTTACTAATGTAAAGTTATCTATTCTTAAATTTGTCTAGAACCATGTAATTTTGCTTTCCTCCTTCAGAAAAGAGGATTGAGGAGCACCTGGGTGGCTCAGTTGGTTAAGCATCCGCCTTCAGCTCAGGTCATGATCTTAGGGTCCTGGGATCGAGCCCCATATCAGGATCCCTGCTTGGTGAGGTGCCTGCTTCTCCCTCTCCCTCTACTGTTCCCCCTGCTTGTGCTCTCTCTCACTCTCTCTGTCAAATAAATAAATAAATAAAATATTTTTTTAAAATAAATAAAGTCTTTAAAAAAAAAAAAGAAAGAAAGAAAAGAGGATTGATCCCTTATGGACTGTTTCATTTTGATTACCTATTTCATTCTTTCAGATATAATTGAGATACAAAAATAGTAATATGCAAAGTATATGTACAAAAGCTTGCTATATTGTGATAAACACCATTCAGTCTAAAATAGCAAGCTATTCCTAGATCTAGGCCCAAAGTCTCGAAAATGCTGGGTTTCTGTTGGACAACAGGGGTTGATCAGAATAGTGGGATCTGAGGGATACCAGTACCTCCCTTCCCTCTACAAGCAGACAGACAGACAGACAGACAAACAAACCTCAGATACCTCTGGGAGTCAAGAAGCCTGCAATTCTATTCACTATAGAAGAGAAACTCATTTTGAGGGTTCAGCATTATCCTTTCAAGGAGCTACCCTTTTAAAATGGAAATGAAGGGATAATACAAGAAGTTGCTACTATCATAGTATGAATTGCTTCCTAATATAGAGTCTCTCTCACCCAAGGTGGAAATAGAAAAATTTGAGGATATTGAGGGCTTGGAGCATAGAGAAAAGTGTTTAAAAGAAAGTAGAACAGTGAGATGTGTCAGAAATATACCTACCCACTTTGAAAGTTTGCCTCAGATCTGCTCTGGTTGTAAAGAAGGAATCCAGTTTAAAAATAATATCCAACAGATGCTCTTACAAATCTCTATTCTTTCATTTTTGTTAATTCATTTTATTATTATTTTTTAAGGATTTTATTTATTTGAGAGAGAGAGAGCATGAGATGGGGGAAGGTCAGAGGGAGAAGCAGACTTCCCACTGAGGAGGGAGACCCATGTGGGACTCTGGGATCATGCTTGAGCCGAAGGCAGTCGCTTAACTAAATGAGCCACCGAGCCGACCTGTCAATTCATTTTAAAGAGGGATCTTTTGTTAAGTTATCAACGTAGTATCTGAAAAATTCAGTATGATTTTCAAAATATGCCTTTGAGTAATATTTTGACAATACATACAAACATATTTTCATTTGGATGTATACATTTCCCAAATATGAATGGAATGTATGTAGAATATTTGAAGAACAAATAGCCAAGAAAAAAATCCCTGAACATACATATCCTCTAAATTTATGAAAATTAAGAGAACAACCATTAAGATCCTTAACCCTAACCTGACTACACTTTTGTTTTTCAGCCTCTGCTAATCTTAGGACCAACATACAGAAAACAACTTTCTAACATCTATAGAAAGGGAAACCTTTAAAAGTAATATAGTCCAACCCTCTTATTCTGCACATGGGGAAACCAGGATTCAGAGAGTGAGTTGATTTGCTTAAGGTACTTTGCTTAGTGAATAACAAATGGGGAAGTAGAAGTCAGCATTTCTAATTCCCAATTCTAAAGCTTTCTTACAACACTTCGTTGCCTTGTGTACAGGAAACTAATTATCTGTTTTTATTAAATACATATTCCAGGGGGTGCCTGGGTGGCTCAGTCGGTTAAACATACTGCTCAGTGGGGAGTCTGCTTGTCCCTCTTCCCTCCCACCCTTGTTCTCTCTCTTTCAACTAAACAAATAAAATAATAGAAAAAATACATCTTCCAGTTTATTTAAAACCATTTACCATTCAGGCAAGGCACTTGTTAGGAATCGCTATGCTTCTATCCCTTCCTTTGGCAGAGATTGCAAATTGTCTTCCAATATTCATTCTCTCCTTCTTCCCTTAAATGAAACCCTTGATTTTTAGCTGGACACAGAATAAAGAGGTCAGGGCACCTGGGTGGCTCAGTGGGTTAAGCCTCTGCCTTCAGCTCAGGTCATGATCTCAGGATCCCGGGATCTAGCCCCACATTGGGCTCTCTGTTCAGCAGGGAGCCTGCTTCCCCTGGCCTCTCTACCTAATTGTGATCTCTCTCTCTGTCAAATAAATAAATCAAATCTTAAAATTTAAAAAAAAAGAGTAAAGATGTCATCCCTAGCTTTCCTGCAGGGTGTGGTCACATGATTAATTTCTGGCCAATAAGGTGTAAGCCAATGTGGTGTGTGCAGCTTCCTGACAGTGCACTTAAAAGGAGGGAACATAAGCATTTTTCACCCCTTCTTCCTGCTGATTGGAACACAGAGGTGACAGCTGTGGGAATCCTGAGAGCGAAATTCTGTTTTGAGGATGGTCAGAGTCCACGGAAAGAACCTGAGTCCCTGATGATAGTAAAACCTCTGTACCTATCTTCCTTTGGACTAGCTTCCTTTTTTTTCTTTAAAGATTTTATTTATTTGAGCGAGCAAGCAAGAGAGAGAGAGAGAACATAAGCAGGAAAGAGGGGCAGAGGGAAGAGGAGACCCCCACTGAGTGGGGAACCCGAGGTGGGGCTCAATATCTGGACCCTGGGATTGTGACCGGAGCTGAAGGCAGACACTTCACAGGCCCTAGACTAGCTTTCTTTTTGAGAAATACTTTTTTTTTATGATTTTATTTATTTATTTGAAAGAGAGAGAGATCACAAGTAGGCAGAGAAGCAGGCAGAGGGGGTGAGGGGAAGCAGGATCCCTGCTGAGCAGAGAGCCCAATGTGGGGCTTGATCCCAGGACCCTGAGATCATGACCCGAGACGAAGGCAGATGCTTAACCCAACTGAGCCATCCACACGCCCTGGACTAGCTTTCTTTCTGAGAAATATTTTATACTGTTTAAGTAATTGTGGTTGTTGTTGTTTACCTGTGGCCAACTTACCTCCTGAACCTAGCCGTCACAGACACACCATCACACCTTCTGTGTCTCTGCTTACAAAGACCCTGTTTCCTGCTCTGGGCCTAAGTTCTAGATCTTGGCTATGCAGTCTCTTGCTGGTGGGTCCCCAAGGCCTGCTTCTCCTGATTTCCATCCTCTTACAGACTAAGACATTGTTGGGCTGGTTATTGTCTTAACACCCTCCCCCTGACTCTTCTCCATCCTGTTCAGTGACTCAACAGGCTGACCTTTGAAGACCTCATCACTTGTGCTCCCATCCCTTAGAGGCACCACCAAGGACCAGAAGGTAGGAGCAGAGAGAGACAGGAATGTTTCTTATTCTGCTCCTTCCCTGATATGGTACCTCTCTGGGGCTTCGTTGACTCTGTCACTGTCTCCTGAACCTTCAGGCTAGGGATGGGGATGGCTGCCCGCCACTGCTCATTCCTGAATGCCCCTACATCCCCTGTTGATTCCCCTCACCGTGTCTACCCCTCTGAAAAAGTTCTGCATACCAGGCTCTTCTGAATTCCATCTGAACGTGCCTCTGCCTCCTGCTGCAATCAGGACCAATAAGATTACAGTGTCATTGTTTGCTCACCTCTCCTCTCCTAGACTGGAAGTTTCCTGAAGATAGGGAACTTTATCTTTTTTTTCCACAGCTTACAGCCTCTTTTTTTTTTTTTTTTAAAGATTTTATTTATTTATTTATTTGACAGAGATCACAGGTAGGCAGAGAGGCAGACAGAGAGAGAGAGGAAGGGAAGCAGGCTCCCTGCTGAGCAGAGAGCCCGATGCGGGGCTCGATGCGGGGCTCGATGCGGGGCTCGATGCGGGGCTCGATCCCAGGACCCCAGGATCAGGACCTGAGCTGAAGGCAGAGGCTTTAACCCACTGAGCCACCCAGGCGCCCCAGCTTACAGCCTCTTAATATGACTTTTGACAAAAAAAATGTTGTTGCTTTTAAATATTTATTAATCAATATGTATTCATTCATGTTGCTTAATAAATTTTAATCAACATGAATTCATTCATTCATGTTGATTAATAAATACTTAAAAACCACAAAATATCTTCCTTCAGTGTACATTAATTTAGACTTTTAATTTTAGGCAGTTTATTTGGACTAAATCAGATGTCTTCTTTACACAATTAGCCACCCAGATCCCGTTCCTGAAGCAAACTATGTTTGGACTACCATTTCAATAAAATCTCTCTTTATAAAATTAATGTTCATATTCTTCCAGATCCTTAAATTTGTATACCACAGATTTAATATTATTTTAATTTCTTAAGGGACTGGAGGGCATTGTAGTTTCCTTTCCTTTTTTTTTTTTTTAGGATTTTATTCATTTATTTGAGAGAGCATGTGTGTGCACATACACAAGTTGGGGAGGGGGCAGAGAGAGAGAGGAAGACTTCGCTGAGCAAGGAGCTGGACACAGGGCTCGATCCCAGGACCCAAAAATCATGACCTGAGCCAACATCAGTTGCTTAAGCAACCAAACAGCCCAGGCACCCCTCTTTTTTCTTTTTTAAGTAGACTCTATGTCCAATGCAGAGCTTTCATTCATGACCTGGAGATCCAGAGTTGCATGCTCTACGCACTTAGCCTGCCAGACACGCTCCTAGTTTCCTGATTAAGATAAAATTTGGAAGTTTCAAAACATATTATAGGCTCAAAGGACTTCCAAGTACACCAAAATCTTTTATTAAGAAAGAAAAACTGCACCTGAGTTGTTCTTAGCAAAAATACCCAGGAGTTTGGTGTGTAGAAGAGTTAAATCACCAGAGGAGGCAGACAGAATAGGCTGTTGGGACATGCTATCCCCCCACCTAGAGGTGTTAGAGCTTGGGTCAGAACCTGGTTTATTCACTTTCTCTGGCTTAAAATGTAAGAAGTGCCTTTGCCTCATCCCTTTCCTTCAGACTGGATAGCTGAGGGAGCTTTCTGATTTTATCTTTGAAATTTCTCTTCAACCACTGCTCTGCTTTCTCACTGGGGCAAAGCTAATCTTGGTCCCTATTACCTCTGTCCTGCCTTTTGCAAGTATCCCAAAATAGCTGCACTGATTCCAGTGCTCTCTCCTAAGTCCTTCCTGGCCCTAGGCAGCCTACCCAAGCGGTTTCTCAATCTTCTCTAACAAACATTCTCCACCAGAGAGCCCAGTCTAGTCCACCTCACGAGCATGCTTGCTCAATCCTGTCTCTGCCTGTCCCTTTGTTTATGTTGTTCCCCATATCTTAAATGCCTTTCTGCCTCTTCTCTGGCTATCCAAAATCTCACCCATAGTTCAAGTTCAGCTTCGATTTCACCTTCACCATGAGCTTTCCTTCCAACAACTCTAAACCACAATAAATCTTCCTTTCCAGTCATCCCATAGCACTTAATTACAGAATCAAAGAGTTTTAAACTTTGTAATAAAAAAATATATTTTATTTTTATAAAATATATTTATTATTTATTAGTATTTTATTTATTATATTATATAATATATTATATTATTAATATAAAAAATAAATAAAAATAAAAAATATATTTTAGCAAACGAGAAAACAGATTCAAGGAGATAATGAGGTGAACTATCTAGGGTTATACAGCTGGTAAATAATAAATGGGGGGAAACAACCAAGACACCCAGTCTTAGCTCAGTCCCATTTCTCTTCCATTTGTCTCTACAACTAATAGGAATTTGCTTGTATTCTTTGCATATGTTTCATGGAACAAAGTTGGATCTCCCTACAAAGATTGAGTTTCTCTTGAGATTGGAAACCATGTCTTATACTTCTTTGATATTCCCACAGCAAATAATAAGCACTCAAAACAAATCTTCGTGGTATTAAAATTCAAAATTTTAAAGCCTTTTGACAGCTCCACAGTGCCTTGCACATGATGGGTGCATAGCAGATTCATCAAAAATATTAGTTGGTTGATTAGCTGAGTGAAAGAAAAGCACACACTCAGGCATTCCTTCATTCCTTCAGCTACAAAGACACTACGCATCCGGCAACATCTAGGTGCTAGAGGCACACAGATTATGACATGCACTTGGGGTACTCTAGGTTTCAGTGAGGATGAATACAAACACTTGGCAACTGTACAATAAAATGAGAGATGTGCACAGGGGATAAGTACTGTGGGAATGTGGGGGCAGGGGGCAGCACAAAGAGCCTTGGAGGAAGACTCTTCGGAGATGAGTCTTGGAGGGTTACAGTCTCACCAAGTATAGGGAAGAAAGAGGAATTCCAGGAATCAGGGTCAGCGACATACAGAGGCAGGCAAGTGTGTAGTGTCAAGGGACAACAAAGAATAGAAAGACTCTTGGAGAAGGTTAGAGTCCGGGCAGGTAGGTTGCATCAGCTTGTAGAGAACCTTGCATCCAGTACTAAAGAGTTTGGACTTTATCCTGCAGGCAGTGGAGAGTCAGGAAACTTTTTTTAAAGTTTTATTTATTTAAATAATCTCTGCACAACATGGGGTTCGAACTCACAACACTGAGTTCAAGCGTTGTATGTGCTTCTGATTGAGTCAGCCAGTGACCCCAGGAAACCAGCCGAGATACAATTCTAGGTGTCCATGGAGGAGAGCTGAGCAGCAGGCAGGAGGGTGGGAGTGGGACAAGGAAGGGGCAGTTGGAGTGGAGAGGCACCCAGATGCCCCCCTTTGTAAAAAAAATTTATTTATTTATTTGACAGACAGAGAGAGCACAAGCAAGGGGAGTGGCAGGCAGAGGGAGAGGGAGAAGCAGATACCCCACTGAGCAGAGACCCTGATGTGGGGCTTGATCCCAGGACCCTGGGATAATGACCCAAGCTGAAGGGAATCGCCCAACCAAATTAGCCACCCAGGGGCCCCCCCCTTTTTTTTTCCTTTAAAGACTTTATTTAGGGACGCCTGGGTGGCTCAGTTGGTTAAGCAGCTGCCTTCGGCTCAGGTCATGATCCCAGAGTCCTGGGATCGAGTCCTGGGATCGAGTCCTACATCGGGCTCCTTGCTCACCAGGGAGCCTGCTTCTCCTTCTGCCTCTGCCTGCCTGTGCTTGCTCGCTCTCTCTTCCTCCCTCTCTGACAAATAAATAAATAAAATCTTAAAAAAAAAAAAAAGACTTTATTTATTTGTCAGAGAGTGGGAGGGAGAGAGAGAGCACGTGCATGCACAAGCAGGGGAACAGCAAGCAGAGGGAGAAGCTGAGCAAGGAGCCCAAGGCAGGACTCAATCCCAGGACCCTGAAATCATGACATGAGCCAAAGGCAGATGCTTAGCTGACTGAGCCACCCAGTTACTTTTTAAAAAGTTACTTTTTAAAAAGCATTTTCTGTATATCAGGAATACTTCACTCATTCAATCCTTACCACGAAACTTGAGCCACTTGCATGAGCCACCCAGGCTCAGTTGGTTAAGCATCTGCCTTCAGCTCAGGTCATCATCCTGGAGTCCCAGAATCAAGTCTCACATCCAGCTCTCTACTCAGTGGGGAGTGTGCTTCTCCCTCTGACCCTCATGCCACTCATGCTCTCTCAAATAAATACTCAATATTTATCTCAAATAAATCTTTCTTAAAAAGATTTTATTTATTTATTTGACAGAGAGATCACAAGTAGGCAGAGCAGCAGGCAGAGAGAGAGGGGGAACCAGGCTTCCCGCTGAGCAGAGAGCCTGATGTGGGGCTTGATCTCAGGACCCTGAGACCATGACCTGAGCCGAAGGTGGAGGTTTAACCCACTGAGCCACTCAGGTGCCCCAATAAATAATATCTTTTAAAAAAATTACTCCAAGATGAGAAAGATTGTGAATAATGGATCTGGGACCACATATTATTACTTTAAAAAAAAAACAACTTTTATTCAGACAATTTACATACCATCATACATTAATTTTAAAGTGGAAAAAATACATTTGTCTATTTAAAAATCACAGAACACGCCAGTTCCCAGTGGAGAAAAAAATCACTATTGACATTTTTATATACTCCCCCTTCTGTGAATGTTACCTTCTGTAACTGAGCTCTCCCATTCCCAGGCCTCAGAGAAAGGGACAGGATCAGATCCATGCCACAAAGACTGTGAGAAGGATGGACTCAGCACAGAGGAGAAAGGGATGGAGGAACAGAAGATGTGGGCATGATTCAAGGTCAGCGGAGAAGTCAGGGAGGTGGTCATTGATGCCTTTCTTTTCTGAGTGGTGAATGCGGGCATCTGCTGACAGTGAGACAGAGAGCCAGACCAGGCTTGGGTTAGGATCACCAGGCGAATGGGAACAGGTTAGAACAGCTGTTAGAGCACCAGGAAAGGTTAACTAGGGACTCAGGAAAGGATCCTCAGCATCATCAGGACCCAGATGAGACCGAAAATCGTAACTGTTGCTGGCAAAGCCAATTAGCACACATGACAATTTTTTTTTTCTCCGGCAACAACACTGCAACATAATCTCATTAACTTCTTTCTCTAGGTCCTGTTAAAATGCTTTTCTAAAAGTACGGCGCAGGGAATATAGTCAATGATACTGTAATAACTTTGTATGCTGACAGATGGTGACTATACTTACTGTGGTAAGCATTTCGTAATGTAAATAAATGTCGAATCACTTTGTTACACACCTGAAACTAATATAATATTGTATGTCAACTATACGTCAACTAAAAATTTTAAAATTCTAAAAAAATTTTAAAATTTTTCTGAAACTTCTTTACATTCTCTACATGATATTAACATGAGGTGCCTTTATTTTGACAGCAGAAAGAGGCCTGTTTGATGCAGGGTGAGGAGGTCATCTTCCAGTAGGTCAATGTAAAATTGCATAATCAGTTCCAAAAATTAATTACAGGAAAACAGTCGGAGGAGCCCTTGGCCTGAGAATGTATTTAAAACCTGGAGGTTTCAGTTGTCCATTAGCTCAGTGTGAACCGATGATGTATGTGCCGAGCTGCCAAAAAGCTAATGTCAGCTTGGTTGTCATCATATAAACACGCTTACCGGATCAGGGAGAGCAACACTTTATACGTGCATTAGGGAACTCACTTATGTATTTGTTTGTTTGTTATGTACCATTCCAGGAAGAACCTTGGTAAAGAGCTTTCAGGGGACTTTAAGAAGTCTCCAATCCACATCATGTGAGTAAGGAGTAAGAAAAGCCCTCTGCCCTTCTCCCTTCGTTTGCCCCCTCAGGGAAACCACACCAAAATCTTGTCTTCACGCTGATGGCTCCCTCAGCTGTATCCCTACCAAGACCTCTCTGCTGGTCTTGTCCATCCAGCCTCCTGCTGAATGTCAACCCGTGAATGCCCACAGCGCCTCAAGGTTACTATGCACAAAGCTCCTCGTGCCAGTTTCTCTCAAAACAGACGTTCCTCGTTTCAGGCAGTCACGTCATCCCTTGCTCAGCTACTGAAGTCTTCTAGGACATCTGTTTCTCAAGCACCATGCACATCAGTTACCAAAGCCTACAGATTCTAACTCTGCAGTATCATCCCTGTTGTCCCTGTTCCCCAGTTGTTCTCCTACTGCTTTACTTAGGATCTCATTGCTCTTGGCCTGAATTGCTGAATTCAGCATTTGTGACTTCAGTCTGTTTCCTAGCTACTAGTCTTCTTGACTTCAGTCTCCCTTTGCTCCCTTTGCTTCCTCAAGCCATGATTTGTTAATGGTCTAAATATAAAAATCAATTTATGTCACTCTCTTACTTAAGATCATTCGATAGCTTCTCCAAATGTTTTAGCAGAAGGCTTCAACTCTGAACTTAGCACTGAAGGCCAGGTTCCATCTCTATCCTCCTGCCACAACCTACCACAATGCTTCACTTCACTCCAGCTGAGCCACTTGGCTATTTCGCACCACTGCGTCTCTCTGCTTCCCCATCCCCCCACCCATCCAACTGGCACTCTATCCTTCAAGCTCCACCGAGGGATCTTCTTGTCCAGGAAGAATTCTCTGGTGCCCCGCTTTAGTTTGGATATCTTTCGTGTGTGCTCCATACTGCACTGGGCCTACACTTAAACCTGTAATACTTGATTTATTTGTTTGCCTTCCTCTCTAGACTTTAACTGCCAAAGTGCACAGACCCTGGTTTATTGAACTTCATAAATCTAAATCTGGAGCCAAACACCATGCATGGCAAGGAAAAGGCCCTTGGTAAATGATTTTTGTTTTTGTTTTGTTTTGGTTTTACTTTACTACACTAGGGCACTGCTCTAGGTGCTAGGAATACAATAATGAACAATCCAGATCTGAGTCCTGCTCTAAATAAATGAACGAATAAATACTGACTACATGAACTGGGAGTATTTATTTGGGGGAAAGAGTAGTCCTAGAGTGACAATGACTAGAGCCTTGCTCCTGAATTAAGAATAATTGAGTAAAATCTACAGAGAGGTAGAGTTCACCTTTTTTGAGTAACTAGAATTGATAAAAACTGGAATCGTCTGGCAGATAATGTAGTGACCTCCTCCCCCCCATCTCAGTAAGCAGGAAGTGATCAGGCAAAGGCTGACAGCACTCCTGGGGTGGGGGCGGGGGGTAGGCTAATCCAGAGAGCCTATAGGGCATGTCTGGACCATGAAACCACTATTGCACTTCTAACCCGTGTTCCCTCCAGGGCTCCATTTTGTCATAATCTTACCAACAACTTAAGTTCAATGATTAAATGTATACCATTTTTTCTTTCCACTTTATTCTTTTCATAGCCTGTCCTTATTATGCATAAGCATATCTAGAAGTTTATTTGTACTCTTTATACCCATACCAGGCTTATCTGATTCTGTTCTCCTTGGCTCCTCAGTAATGGTCCTGGCAGAGTCTTTATTCAGATGATGAGCTGGGAAGACCTGAAAGGACACAGCTGGATATTTCATATCTCACTTGGGTTGGTAGAGTAGCTAGCAGTTGGGAATCACCCTTTTATCTCAAATAGAGTCAACTGGATGGGAAAGCCAATGGGGATGGGGCCTGAGTGGCTCAGTGGGTTAAGCATCTGTCTTCTGCTCTGATCACGATCATCATGATCCCATCGAGCCCCGCATCAGTGGGGAGCCTGCTTCTCCCTCTGCCTGCCACTTCACCTGCTTGTGTGTTCTCTCTGTCAAATAAATAAATAAAAATCTTAAGAGAAAGAAAGAAAGCCAGCCAATGGGGAAGAAAGTAAGCTAGCATCCTAAGGTATTATGTTTATAGCTCCCATAGTTAGGGAGCCATATAGTTTCCATTGTTAGGGAGCTCCTACAGGGAGCACAGCAGAGGGCAACTGCTCATTCAGTGCTTAAGTTTCTGTTGCCTGCAACCTGAGGCTCATTTACATCAATGCCAGATATCAGGAGAGGCTTCAAGTGAGCAATTGGTACAGGTTTCTTTCTATTTGTTAAAATTAAAGAACTCTTGTGCATGAAGGAAATAGAATGACAGACATGGAGATCCTGGGCCCAAGTCCTTTTCTTCCCCATGAAAGGGCAAGAAACGTTCAGTCGGTGTGCAGGCCTTTTTCACTTGCTCAGCCACTGGGCCTGGTCCTAACCTAGAGTGATATTAATGCTTTTTCATTTATTATATGATCTTTTACTCATCTACCACTACTGACCAATACTAAGCATCCCACCAGCAAGCCCCCGGCTCCCCATTAGTGATCAGTGGTTCTTTCACCTCGATTTTGGCCTCAGTCAAGATTGCCAACACGAAATATTACTCCCTGAGATGCCTCAGTTAAGTATCTGCCTTTGGATCAGGTCACAATTTCGGGGTCCTGGATTTTTTTTTTTTTTTTAAGATTTTATTTATTTATTTGACAGACAGAAATCACAGTAGGCAGAGAGAGATAGAGGAGGAAGCAGGTTCCCCGCTGAGCAGAGAGCCCGATGCGGGCTCGATCTCAGGACCCTGGGATCATGACCTGAGCCGAAGGCAGAGGCTTTACCCACTGAGCCACCCAGGCACCCCGGGGGTCCTGGATTTAAGCCCCATGTCGGATTCCCTGCTCGGCAGGGAGCCTGTTTCTCCCTCTTCCTCTGCTTGCTCTCTCTCTCTCTCTCTCTCTGATAAATAAATTTTTAAAAATAAAAAAAAGAAAGAAAAAGAAATATGACTTGTTGCCATGTGTTATGGGTTTTAAGGCACAGGCACTTGTACCCCTGCAAATGAACTGATGATATCAATTTATTTTTTATGGCTCACCATCCAGCCTTTAGTTAAAAGCTTGATTGGAAGTTGGGTTTCCAATGGGCACACGGTATGTGCTCTAAAGGCCAGAGGACTAATTTGGGAGAGAGAACTGTTAGAGAACTTTTCAGAGTTCCTAGGCTTAGCATTAAGTATTGTGTCTAGAGATTTGTCTTTTCTATATTAATTAAGAAGCTTGCTAACTCCTGTAGTTTAGTCTGGCAGGGACATACCATAAATTTTTTTGAGGCCATCATATTAGCTAATATTCAAGTGGTATAGGACAGAATTAAAGCCAGCCTCTGCACTATTACCAGGAATGTCTTGTTCTTTGGTATGATTAAACCTAACAGCTTAATCATAAACAAATCATGCAGTAACACCTGCAGTTATCACAAAGTGCTCCCAGAGTTTTCCTTGTTCACCAACAGGTTTCCCTGCTTCTCACATTCCCCCCCTTTCACATTTTCAGCTATAAACGGGCAACAACCTTACAGGCTGTTTCAGTTGTTGTTGAATGAGGTAGGAGATGATGAAGGAGGCTTGATTAACTTTAAAAATGATTTCATAGGGGCGCCTGGGTGGCTCAGTGGGTTAAGCCTCTGCCTTCAGCTCAGGTCATGATCTCTGCGTCCTGGGATCCAGCCCTGCGTCGGGCTCTCTGCTCAGTGGGGATCCTGCTTCCCTCTCTCACTGCCTGCCTCTCTGCCTACTTGTGATCTCTCTGTCAAATAAATAGATAAAATCTTTAAAAAAATAAAAATTAAAATGATTCCATAAACATAATAGATGTGAAGTTCACAAGAATTTCTAGATCCTCAACTCTTATAACAATGCTTAGAGCATAGCAACTGCTCAATAAATATTTATTGAATGAGTGCCTGGAGCGATCAAATTAGAAAACAATGTTAATTTTACATTTTTATTCATGAAATGTAGAAACTTTGGGGTTTTTTCTTAATAAAAGAATGAGGTTAGCTTAAACAAGTAGTAATCTGATCTTATATTGTAATAAAATAGTGTTTACTGTAGTTATTAAGAGTTACTCTAGACTATAAAAAATGTTTGCTCTTTGTTCTAAGTTCAAAAATAAAGATAATAAGCAAGGAAAGTTAATTTCCATATTCGGCTTGTATTATTTATTTTCTAGAGTCTTTTTTTTTAATTTAAGTAATCTCTATACCCAACATGGGACTTGAACTTACAACCCCAAGATCAAGAGTTACAGGCTCTTCTTTTTTTCTTTTTTAAAGACTTATTTATTTTAAATATTTTGTTATTTATTTACTTATTTGACAGAGTGAGAGAGAATGAGCACACATGAGCACAAGTGGGCTGGGGGGGGCAGAGGGAGAGGGAGAAGCAGACTCCCCTCTGAGCAGGGATCCCAAGACCCTGAGACCATGACCTGAACCGAAGGCAGATGCTTAACCCACTGAGCCTCTCTGGTGCCCCAAGAATTACATGCTCTTCTGACTGTACCAGCCAGGTGCCCTTCATGTTTTGCTTTTAAAAAATAAACTCATATTGGGGCACCCGGCCATGTCAGTCAGTAGAGCATGCAACTCGATCTCAGGGTTGTAGGTTTGAGCCCCACGTTGGGTGTAGAGATTAGTTAAAAATAAAATTAAAAAAAAAAAAAAATATATATATATATATATATATACTGATATCAAGAAATCAAAGACATATGGCTTCTACAGTGATGGCACCTGAAGCACATTTACCCTTCTACTTTGCATTTTCTTATTAAAGTTGATTGGTACTCAAAAAATTCTGTGTGAATTAAGCTAAAAGGTTAAGGCATACTCTACCAGAGGGACCTTTCACTGCTATTATGGAAGACCTCTCAGCTTATTTCATTTTCCAAGCCCAACTTTACAGCCTTAATTGATATTTAACAATCAAATCAATGAAACCAATGAAACAATAAAATAGATACTTGGTGCTAATGACAGTTCCCAGTGAGAACATAGCTCCATCTTCAAAAAGATTATGTTTGTTCAAATGTAAAATACATATTTTATAGTCCTTCTCTCCTCCATCTTAAATAATGGGGTGTGGAATATAAATCAACAGAGAAAATAACTCACCTGGGACCTGTCCAGAAGAAGCAAAAAGTTCAGGTTTTTACGGAAATATAATACTTTTGAACTGAGTAGGTTTAAAAATAATGAAATCAGTAATTCTTTGTATTTATATGGCTGTTTATAATGCATGTAATTATCTCCTTTGTTCCACATATCAATCATGGAGGTAAATGGAGTGGGGCTGTGTGCTATTATTATTTATTATTTGAGAAAATGCAATGTGATACCCAGGCTCACATAGATGACAGGTACTAAAGTTATAACCAGAATCCCAGGTCTTTTGAATCCTAAAACACTGCTGTTGCCTTTACACTATACCACTTTCTCTACTAAATATCACTTTAAGTTAAAAAATTATTCTAACTTAATTGCTTTTTTAATTGGTTTTGAATTCAATAGAATTTCACTCCAAGATTTTAAGTTCTGAACGAAGATGGCCAACTGTGTTTTATTTCAAGGTCCATCTTCCTCCTGAAGCCTCTCCAAACCCTCCATCTCACACTAAATATTTTCTTCTCTGAACTCCTCTCTAAAGGAGCCAAATGTATTGTATTCTTTCTTATACCCCTTTATGACTTTAACATTATATAGTATACTTACAGTCTATACAGCATGGATAATCCTATCAATTGCATTGGAGATCCCTTAAAGACAGAAACTGAGTTTTCTACCTAAATGTATATTTCTATATTGAATGAATCAAACTGGAGAGACAAGTCTGGCCCAGCTAAGGAGTTTGAAGCCAGATTGTACACAACCCTGGGCACTTTGTCAACCAAAATAATGTGACCTTTAAACTGAGTAGGGATGGTTTGAGGCCAAAGGAATGACACAAGGAGCTAAAATAATTAAAAAGAAAGTTAAAGAAATTAAGGATTGTAGTCCCTTTGAAAAGAGATTAAGAGAAGAACTCATTAAGATTCACCAGCCTCTGAAAGGCACTGAGAATTGAGATGCTACAAAGCTATTTGACCTGGTGTCAAGAACAAGGGGAGATGCCACAATAAGATAGGCCAGGGATGGACACTCCAGGAATTCAGAGAGGAATTTTGGAACCGAAGAGCATAAACATGGACTAAGCAACCAGAGGCAGCAAGAGAGCTGATTCTTAGATACAGTTTCTAGAACAGAATTAAGAGTTCTTTAGCAGGCGATAAAATCTGATGATGTTCTGAGTCCTGAATCAAAGAGGGGGTCGGTGGTAGAAAGGACTAACATTTGTTATCATGTCCTACACCGCTGCATGTGGCATTACAACAGTATTTGCTAGCCTCAGCTCTGGTTCAAGCTGGTTTCAGCCGGAGCAGACAGAAGCAATGCACCTGGGAGTCACAGCCTCCATGCTCAGGGCTGCACCTCTGAGAGTGCCGGCAGCCTTTCTCAACCAGGGTCAGGGGGGTTTCAAGCCTGACGCCTCAGTTTCATGGCAATAACAATTTACCAGTCTTAAAGTAAAAAAATAAAGAGAGCTCCTCACATAGCCCTGGTCCAGGCAGGCAGCCTTGCAGCTCTTATTACAGGTGCTATGGAAGGACATGGACGCTGTGGGCCTCACAGTTCACAGTAACGAGAGAGTCTCCATCCTAAGGAGCTTTGAAGAAAGGTGTGGACAGGTACAAAGGAGGACCAGGTTACTCTGAGTGTGTTTCCACTTCAGTCTGGGCTTTAGGGAGGGTAATTAGCCAGGGAAATGCTGAGAGAAATTGCTGGGAAAAGTGGGTGAGTGGGGGGAGACCTTTACAAAGAGCCCACTATGGTTAGCCAAAGAATTTCTTTTTCTTTTTTTGGTTCTTATTTAAATTCCAGTTAGTTAACATACAGTGTAATACAAGTTTCAGGTGTACGATTCAGTGATTCAACACTTCCACACATCACCTGGAGCTCATCATGACAAGCGCTGGTTAGCTCAAGAATTTCTCACCCTGGGGGCGCCTGGGTGGCTCAGTGGGTTAAGGCCTCTGCCTTCTGCTCAGGTCATGGTCTCAGGGTCCTGAGATGGAGCCCCACATCAGACTCTCTGCTCAGCAGGGAACCTGCTTCCTCCTCTCTCTCTGCCTGCCTCTCTGACTACTTGTAATCTCTATCAAATAAATAAAATTCTTAAAGAAAAAAAAAGAATTTCTCACCCTGATTCTCTATCCACAGTGAATCTTTACAATGACTTTGCCCCCTATCTCAACACATTTTTTTTTTTTAAGAAGAAAGGTTGTTTTTTTTTTAAAGATTTTATTTTTTTATTTGACAGACAGAGATCACAAGTAGGCAGAGGCAGGCCAGAGAGAGAGGGGGAAGCTCCCCACTGAGCAGAGAGCCCAATGTGGGGCTCAATCCCAGGATCCTGGGATCATGACCTGAGCCGAAGGCAGAGGCTTTAACTCACTGAGCCACCCAGGTGCCCCTCAACACATTTTTTAAAATACAAACATTCTCTCTCAATAAATTATCTCTTGTTGTCTCTGTCATCTTTTGCCCCAACCAGTTGCTTATCCTTTGGACCCCCTCCCCTCATGCCTCACTTCTGAAACTTGCTTTGCAGGATATCCAACACTGAGAAGCTTCCCAAGGCGGACAAAGGTAATCGAGGGCTAGAACCACAGGTTCCATGACAGCTAGGAAGGAGAGTTGAGACAGACCTGGAAGGCTGCCAAGAGAGGAAGGAAACATAAAGATAAGCCATGGTAGCATCACTGACATGATCAAGGGCAATTTTATTTAATCCCTTTATAACTTGCCTTTTGTTCATTTACTGCTCATGTGTGCCTTATATCCCAGGGCAATGTTCCTAGTCTGGAGTGGAAAATGTGAACACACACCCGTGCGGTTTCATTTGTATAGTACTTAACTTGTTGCCACATAAAATAAACTTGATAATATTATGAAAATAGTCAGAAACCAAAAGCCTGATACAGTGAAAAGGAAAAATTAGGACTGGGAAAAACAATATCAAATATTAAAGAAATCACTAGAAGTGGAGAAATGAAGTGGAAGTACAAAATTAGGTTTATGTGAAAGGCTTGAAAGTAATCTTAAAACTAGGTGGTTAACCAGACTCTATAGTAATAGCAACCATACTGACACTTTAAAAATTATAATCTTTGTTCTGTCAGACTTTTATGATAAAAAAAATACATGTAGAGAGGGGTGCCTGTGTGGCTCTGCCTTCAGCTCAGGTCATGATCTCAGGGTCCTGAGATCGAGCCCCTCATTGGGCTTTTTGCTCTGCAGGGAGCCTGCTTTCTCCTCTCTGTCTGCCTGCCTCTCTGCCTACTTGTGATTTCTCTCTCTGTCAAATAAATAAATAAAATCTTTTAAAAATTAAAAAAAATACATGTAGAGAGAGCAATGTTTTCTACAAACTCATTAGTAATACACAATACATTAATTTCACAAACCTTCATTTATGATCAATTATCTGTAGACTGCTCTAAGGGAGCAGGTGGAGGACAGAAATAAAGGTGCCCTGTGGGCCGTTCCCTGTGGAAGAGCTGAGATTTACTCAGTGAAATGAAGCATTCATGAAAGAGGTAAGTTGGAAGAAACTACACTGCAGTAGGCCAGGGTCTATACAGAGAGGCGGAGTTTGGAGAGGCCGAGAACCAATGATTTAGAGGGTCAGAGTGAGTACTGATTATTCTGGTTACTGTAGATCCGAAAGGCCCAATACAATAGCCGCTAGCCTCACGTGGCAGATTGAGAACTGAAATATGGCTAGTCCTAACTGAGATGCGTATTTAAGTGTAAAGTACCTACCAGATTTCAAAGACTTGGTATGAAAAAAATGAATGTAAAATATTTCATTGATATATTTTCTACCGATTACATCTTGAAATTATAATATTTTGGATATACTGGGTTTAAGAAACTATATTACTAAAATTAAATTCACTTTCTTCACACTGTTGCTATTTTAAGCACTGTTTTAAGAAGACAAATCTGACTATACTGGTCAAGATAGAGTGAGTCAGGGGGAACTAGATGAAAGAAAACCAGGAAGCCTCTAAAAAAATGAGATGAATAGGACCTGGCTTAGGATAGAAACTGAGGTTATCAAAAGGAAAAGGGATCCAAGAAACATCATGAAGGAAGAACCAATAAGAAAGTGATTATTAGATAGAAAAAAGGGAGAAGAAAAGTGTCATGGAAAAAAAAGTGAACCCAGGAGTCTGGGAATACAGTTCTCCCATTAAAAGAATTAGAAAACCAGTAAAGGTGTATGAGGTGGATAGAAAAATGCTAAGCTAGCTGTTGTTGTTATTTTCCTTTCTTTCAACATGTTGAGTTTAAGGTAATGGGAAGCATGCAATTGGCATTTGGGGAAATGACACTGGAACTCAGGAGAGAGGCTAGACTGAAGATGTGCATTGAGAAAAACATGATCTTTAATGATAAGTGAATGAGTTCCAGGAGGAGAAAGCAGAAAGGCAAAGGAAGAGATGAAGGGGGAAAAAAAAAACGAATTCACAACAGGCTTTTATTTTATTTTATTTTATTTTAAGATTTTATGTATTTGTCAGAGAGAGAGAGCACAAGGAGGGGAAGCAGCAGGCAGAGGGAGAAGCAGGCTCCCCACTGAGCAAGGAGCCCAATGCAGGGGCTCAATACAGGGGTTCAATCCCAAAACCTGGTGATCATGACCTGAGCTGAAGACAGATGCTCAATCGACTGAGCCACCCAGACATCCCTATTTTATTTTTAAAAAAGATTTTATTTGAGAGCGAGCGAGCACATGCGTGCATGAGCAGGGGGGAGGGGTGATGGGAGAAGGAGAAGCTGGCACCCAACTGGGAGCCCAGTGTGGGATTCCATCCTAGGATCCATCCCAGGACCCTGGGATTATGACCCAAGCCAAAGGCAGCCAGCCGCTCAAACAACTGAGCCACCAGGCACCTCAGGAAGTACATTTTGAGTGGGTCATGATCTGAGAGGTTGAGTTGTCTTTCCAGGCAACTGAAAAGGCATGACCAAAAAGGAGGAGGCAAGCAAGTCCAGGTGGGTGAGTGAACCAGTTTGGCAGGAGAAGTCATTAGTTGGATGGGGTAAGGGTGGGAATAGCAGATAAGTCTGGGAAGGCAGGTTGGAGCCAAATTGTGGCAGGTCTTGAATAAGAATCTATCAGAATTGGAACTCTCTCATGCTCAAGTGAGACTCACTGAATTTTGAGCAAGTAAGTGCTATGATTGAATTTAAATTTTAAGAAAATTAATTTGGTTCTATTTTAAAGGTAAAGCCACAGAACTTAAGAGACCATTTAGCTCAAGCCCTTAGTCTCACAGATGAAATACAGAGAGATTAAGAGACTTTTCCTTTCTTTTTAAAAAGATTTTATTTATTTATTTAACAGAGAATGCCAGAGAGCAAAAGCAGGGGGAGCAGCAGAGGGAGAGGGAGAAGAAGCAGGCTCCCCACTGAGCAGGGCTCCATCCCAGGCACAGGGAGCCAGATGTGCCCTGAGATCGTGACCTGAGTTGAAGGCAGATGTTTAATCGACCAAGACACCCAGGCGCCCTGAGATTAAGACTTTTCTAAGAGAGAACCCTTATTTCTTGACTACTAATGGAATTTACCTTCTACAACGTCTAAAATTTTAAAATATGCCTGACTCACAGCCCTCTTTGGGAATAGGTACTTTATGGAAGGCGGCTGTCTAATGAGAAAGGAAGGTTGTATGTGAGGGTGTGTGAGGATTTGTGAGGTACTTGGTCTGGGACTCTGGGACTAAAACAAGGAGGATCCAGGTCAAGTTGGTTAGGCAAAAAGAAAAGAAAGGGCAATTCTAGCAGTATGACCTAGTAGAGAGAAAACTGGATGACTAATTAGAAGATCTGGATTCTAGTCCTGGTTATCTGTGGTTATGGGAGAAGACACACTTTTATTTGTCACATCTCTTCCAAGGTTCAAATAAATGTTTTTAGCTGATCATTTGGAACTTACAATGTATTTCCCAAAGAAGCAGTGTTATAAAACAGAGGTTAGTTTCTCAGATGATCCTCCAGGAATCAATAAAAATTCCACCAGAACTGAAATTAATGCATAATTACAAAGAGAAATACAAATATTTTTTGCAGCATTAATGAATTAGCAAAACAGATTAGCCAAACTAATTATTGTGGGGTTTTTAAAATGGAAAACATTTGGGGCGCCTGGGTGGCTCAATGGGTTAAAGCCTCTGCCTTTGGCACAGGTCATGGTCCCAGGGTCCTGGGATTGAGCCCATCGAGCTTTGCATCGGGCTCTCTGCTCAGCAGGGAGCCTGCTTCCCCCCTCTCTCCCTGCCTGCCTCTCTGCCTACTTGTGATCTTTGTCTGTCAAATAAATAAATAAAATCTTAAAAAAAAAATAAAATGGAAAACATTTAATTGGGAGAGGATATGGAACTGAAGGCTGTGGCGAATATGAAAAAGAATTACTTCTTGGCACTTTCAAGGTAATCTAAGGCTAACGGCAAGGCTCACAAATGGAAAAGAGGCAAGAGAGAGAAAGGGAAAAAGAAAGTTTGAGCTGTATGTATTTTTAAGGAAGACAATACAAACAGTGTTTCAGGGGTGAAAGAATGGGCCAAGCTGGAAAAAGCCAGAGAGAGACAGAGATACCATTCTGAAACTAAGGGAGAAATGAAGGAGGGCCAGTGACCAACATAACAGGTACAGAGGTCCTAATCCAGACTCCAGGAGATTAGGCCAAAAGTGGGTCCAAGAAATAAATCTGAGCTAGTGAAGTCCCAAGGAAAAGGTAGGACAAATATTCAAGACAGGGTCAAAGACTCAGGCTATCAACTCCAAATGTGAGGCTCTATCTGGAGTCCAAATTCAGGGAACTCTGAGGCCACACTTTGAGCCAGACCAGAGACATACTAAGACTCCTTAGCTCTGGGGCCAGAACTGGTTTCAGACTGTTGGTGAAAGCTGGGGTGGGGGGAGAGCACAGCTAGGGGAGGAACCAAGCAAAAAACTACAGACACACAACTAGAGTGAGAGAAGGACAGAAAGAAACGGGTCTTATTATTTTTAAAGATTTATTTTATTTGACATAGAGAGAGACAACACAAGCAGTGGAGTGGGAGTGGGGAAGCAGGCTTCCCGCTGAGCAAGGAGCCCCAAGCGGGGCTCAATCCCAGGGTCCTGGGATCACTACTACAGCTGAAGGCAGACACTTTAAGGACTGAGACACCCAGGCGCCCAAAGGTGTTAAAGAAAAGGGAGGGAGGGATGGAGGGAGGAATGGAGGGAGGGAGGACGAGACAGGTCTGAAGTTGGTGTGCCGATCCATATGAACTCTGAGACAGGATCCTCAGAAGGAAAAAAGGCGGTCCAGGGGGAGATAACGCAGAAGGAGGAAAAGGTGCCCAGAGAGATAGACGACTCTCTAAACACCACCAGGGGGCACCTCCAGTTCCAGGACAGTTTTGTTGATTAACAGGACTGGCCAGTGGTGTGGGGGACGGAAGAGGACAATAGAGTAGCCTTCCAGCTAAGGGGCGGGGAGTGGAGGGCGTGGGGGGTGTTGTAACCAGTACTCACACCTATTGGAGTAACCACATCTTCTCACCTTTCTGCTTCCTGGTGCTGTTCACGTTCTAGGTACTATTATTACTTGGCTGGCTGGCGGGGACAATTGAGAGGCAAGGTAAAAAAAAAGGTTAAATAATGATAAAAGATACAGGCAAAAATGAGAAGACAGAGGGAGAACTAGGAAAAAGAAACTGGGGAAAGAACAGTCAGGATATAATGGATTAGAAATGAACACGAAGACGGTAGCTGTTTTAAAAAAGAGAGAAGGAAAAGTGGGAAAAGTCAAACTGACCTGTGAGGAAATGAGGAAAGACAGGAAGAGAAAGTCCTGAAAACAGCTAATTCAGTTTATGTGATTAATTCCACAGTGGCTTGTCACCCCTTTCACATCTCATCTATTAATAGGATATCTACAGAAGAGCTGTGCTTTATAAACACACAAAACTGGAGCCTTTGCTCTTTGGGAGCATTTAGATATATGTTCATTTTTGTCAAAGATGAAAGAAAGCATGTGGTAGAATTGGAAGATGAATTTCAAATCACTAAATAGTTCCAGGTAATAAAGAACAAAACTGCATAACTTTGGGGCCCGTTTCCAAGCCAGGAGGGGGCAGTGGGGGAGCCAGTGTTAGAAGTATTTTGACTCATGAAAGATACATTTAAATATACTTTAAGAATTTGGTTTTTCTTTTTCCTTAAATGCTGCTTTATGAAAACACAACAGGTTATTAAAATGACCAGAATAAAGGGGGGGGGGTGTTCCAGACAGCCCACTCCAAAATCTATTACATAAATCCGCTCATCATTTTTCTCCAGGTTTTGCACTGCTCAGGGTACAAGAGGATCTTTGATTTAGCCACTGGACACTTTATAACTGTGCCTGTCACTCAGTAAGCACTTGAGTACTTTATGGGAAGCGCCAGGGGTAGTGTTTCCTAACCCAGAGGCAGATACAGAACCCGGCTAAGGCTCTCAGAGATTGAGAAGTACCCAGGACTAAAAACGTTGACTGCAATGACCAATACAAGTCTCTGGGCATTCACTGTCGTTTCTCCACACTTCTGGTCTGGTTTTGAGGTGTTTTATTCTTCCTTCGGACTTAGCAGAATTGTAACGTACTACAGAATTTAATATTTCTAAAGCACACACCTCAACACTCCTCTCCCAGAGCACATTCCCTCAGCCTGGGCGTGCAGATCTCCACCCCTCCCAGAGTACACTCCTCAGACCATCTCCCGTTTCCCATCCCCCCAGCATTCTAACTACATTGTGCGCACTCTTCCAGGCAGCTTTTCTGCAGCCAGGGCAGTTGCAGGGCTCCGAGCCCGTCTTCTCAGGGGCGGTCACACGTGTCCATTCCCTGGGGTGGGTGGGTGGGGGTGTCGCTCTTCGCGCAAGGCTGCTGATTGGTGCCTCCCCCTACCCCACCCTTCCCGCCGCGCTCCAGCCTCCATCCTACTAGGTTCCAGCTTAACCAGCCCCACCACCTTCTTTCCTTGGAGAGAAGAGCCACTTTAGAGCTCCTTGGAACACCGTTCTTGGATGGAAAAAAAGTGCTTGAGAACAGGTGGAAATCACTTTATCTCGCCAGGCCTCACATTTCTGGGGCCACAACCCCCTGGTTCTCCGGGGCTACTCTCAGCACCAATAATAACTGAACTCTCACACGTGCGTGTTTCGGGATCTAGCCCCTACCGAAAGCACCACCCAGCGGGCCCTTTAAAAGGACGCGACCACTAAGGCCAAGTGGGGGGTGGGAGAGACCCTTATTGTCCTCATTGGTCCAGTCAGTAAACTCCTCAGTCCCAAACACCTGGAAAGCGGAGTGAGTCCCATGGCAGTTGATTGGGGGGTACTTCGCTCCCTTCAAGCCACACTCCTCTTCTTTCCTGGGGCGCTCAGTTCCCTCTCCCCTCCCCCTCTCTTCCAATTGCAGCTGTCCGGACTGGGGGTGGGGAGCGGGGGCGGGGGTTGTTGTTGTGGTGAAGGCAGCCCCGCCCCCTCCTCGTGGGCGGCCCCTCCCCCAGGCCCTCTGTTCGGCCCCCTCCCCCCGCCCCCCCAGCCCCATCTGTTTTCCCCAGCGGTGAGATGATTATATTGTATGGTACTGGGGGCGGCCGCAGCCGCAGCCGCAGGATGGGGCGCGCGCGCGGACCCCGTCGGCAGCCCGAGCAGCAGACGCCTCAGTAACTCGGGCCCCCGAGCCGCCGCCCCCCGCCCGGGTCACCCGCCCTCAGCTCATGCACTCGCCGAGCGGCGGCAGCAGCGGGAGTAACAGCCGCCGCCGCCGCCGCCGCCGCCACCCCCGCCCGAGAAGCTGAGGCGCTGAGGCGCTGCGCCGCGGCGGGAGTCCGAGGCGGGCGGGCGAGCGGTGCGCGGGCAGCGTGGGGCCGCCGAGGCGCGCTTGGGGTTCGGGGCCGCCGCCGCCGCCGCCGCGCCTGGGAGATGTGCCCTGAGGAGGGCGGCGCGGCCGGGCTGGGCGAGCTCCGCTCCTGGTGGGAAGTCCCGGCCATCGCGCACTTCTGCTCGCTCTTTCGCACCGCGTTCCGCCTGCCAGACTTTGAGATCGAGGTGAGTGGCCGCGAGGACCGGGCGAGGTGGCGCGCCCCGCGCCCCTTTTTCCCCAGCCCCCCCTCGGGAGTCCGGGAGCACCGTGCGGGAGGGGGCGGGGGGCACGCGGAGACTTTGGCCGGTAGTCCGCAGCCAGGGGAAGGGCTCGGAGGTGGGGGCACGAGGCGCTCAAGGGCCGGAGCGCGGGCGGGGGCCGCGCCGGGCTCCGCAGGGGACGCCAAGTGCCGGCGTCCGGGCTCGGGACGTTCGCTCGTGGCCGCCGTGCCCACCCGCGCCTTCCGGGGCGAGGCGAAGCGGGCGGCGGGAGGGCGGGGGGAGAGTGCGCTTTTGTACGAGTGGGACCGGGCCGGCTCTCCCGGGACTTCTCGGGCAGGAGGCTGAGTGTGTGGGGAGAGTGCGTGCGCGCGCTCCCTGCCCGGTGCCATTGAAGCGGCGAGCCAGCTGCTCCGGGCGGGGACGGGGTGCGGGCTGGATTAACTCGGACCGGGCCGGGAGGCGGCCTGCGGCCGGTTGGGGGAGGGGTCTGTAGTGCCGTGGGGAGGCTCGCCCCCACTTCCGAGGGCGCGTGGAGGGGGAATCGGACTTTGCAGACTGCCGGAGGCCCGCGACTCTCGGGGGCGCTTTGGGTTAACTTCGGGCCGGCGGTGATGGGGGCCTGGGCTCGGGGGCGCGCTCTCCTCCAGGGAGCCGCCCGGCGCTCAGCCCTTGCTCGGGGCTCCGAGGCTGCGGAGGGAAAGTTTAGGACTCCGTTATTCTTTAATAGCGCCTTTCCTCGGAACATACAGCCGGCTTTATGCGGGGACCTCGGGAGCTCTTTGAGTTGATTTCGCCACCATTATCCCTCCGGGCGGGCGTGGAGTAAAGGGATGGCTTTTCTGGCCAGGCCGAAGGTGCTTTCAAACCCGGGGCTTTGTGATAACCGGACTAAAATCAGGGGGTCCTAGTAGCAGGGATGGTGGCGGGAGTGTGAGGAATGGAATGTACACGACGGCCCGGACGAGTACCCAGCCCCGACAAGCATCCGTCCTCCTTTTTATTATTTTTATTTTTGGAAGGGGGTGTGAAATACTTGATTGGTTGGCAGGTTGAATTGCTTGCCCTCCTATGGCAATGTATATGTAGTGGACTTACCACCTTTTGCCTTGGACAAAGGTAAAGGGAAACTGTTGGTCAGTTTTTCTTTTCAGTTCTGCCAATGAGTTCGCCAATGGAGTAATCAAAATAAGAATTACTCTTTTCGAGGAGCAAATCGTTGTTGTTGCCTCCCCACCCCCACCGATCCTAATTTCTGCCATTTTCGGATTGATTTTAGTTCGTTTATTCCTAGGATTTTTGCTTCACCTTTGTTTTTAGATTCAGTGTTGTTTGCGGAAATATCATTTGCTTCTTGTATGAATGAAGTGTTGGAACTTTTGTTGCAGAGTTAATGAAATTAGGAAAATAAAAAGATCAAAAGAAGTACGGTGGGAGAATGTAGGCGGATAAACTAGAACCACTTTCTGGCTTTTGGCGATTCTTAGTCCTGAAGCTGAGTAAAGCAATGTGATTAAATCGTAGGCTTCTGTTTTTAAAGTAGATGTAATAACTTGGGGCATTTTAGATTAGCACCATAGCGTTTGCTTTCAAAGTTTGAACCTAATTGTAATAAGCACGATCTTTACTAAAAATGTTAGTAGGATAACTGTTTTTATTTGGGAATGCTTAAATTCAAGAGATGTTTAACAGTTATTCTGGTAATACTGTTTTCTTTTAGTTGGTATAAAATCGTGAGTAGTTTAATTCTGTCCTGCTGCTCAAAATGGTGGCTGTTGTGGGAGGTGTTGCTTGTGACTATGCCATCTTGGGTGATGGTAAACTTGTCTCCTAGCCCATTTTCTTCCTTGCAAGATAATAAAATTGAGGTGATGTTGCATTACAAGTTGAGAGCTTAAGGACCTATTCTAAAAATACTGTGGAAAAATTTATCTTCCAAAATCCGTATACTCCCATTTTGTTGATGGAAAAATAGAGGTAACTAATTTTACCATAAATTGTTACAGATATCCAGAGTAATCTTTAAATAACTTATATTCTAAAAAATAAACTTGTGGTTTCTAAGTATTAGCTAGCATAATTCCTAAAGGAAATGTAAGCTGATCAAAGAGGTCAAATGTGTATGAACAAAAGAAGTGAAAAATCATTGTTACAGGTGAATAATTTGGGCTCTTTGAGATGATCTCTCTTTTGATTGGAGCGATTCTTGGAAGTGACACTACTGTTTTTAAACTGCATGCTGTTTGAAATACTTGCAACAGGAATGAATATTTGGAATTCATGTGCACATTTTTGTAATTATCCATACTGTCTTTACTAGAAGTTCAGTAGGTAGGTAACAGATGATAGCGACTTTTTAACTTCTGCAGTTCCCTTGTAATCGTCTCATGCGAGGTTTGTTTTGACATGGTTAATGCAAATTGTAACTTAAGGTTTTCAGTAGTTATCAGAAATTAAAATTAGTCTTTTTTAGGCTTCTAACAAATTTGACACATGACAGTGCAGAAACTCACTGAAAACATCAGATTTATGTATGTATCTAATCTCTACACCTAACATGGGGCTCAAACTCACAACCCCTAGATGGAGTCCCAGGGCCCCTGAAAACATCAGTTTTAGTTCAAGTATAAATAAATATTTTTAATTAATTATTTATTTTTTGCTTAGGTGATTTTTAAATAACAGTTTATTGTCCTGACAGTTTGAGAAACAATCCCTTGGTTAGAGTGTATGATACAATGGAAGATCCTCCTTAAACAGAACAAACAACCAATTCTGATGCTGAATTGTATTTGTGAGGCCAGCTGGAAAGGCCCTACCATCTTAATTTACTGCTACTTTAAAGGGTAAAAATGATGAATAATACCAAGTGGTAGAAGTTGTATATCAGATTTTTTAGGAAACCAGTTTTCAGCTATGGGGAAAGATCTTGTTTTATCCTTGACCACCAACCTGAACTCATGGATTTATAGAAAATTTAGGAAGTGGAATCCTCAAGGACTTGGCTTCTATTTAACTAGAGTGAAGTAATCTCTTAGATAGGTGAAGGGCTGGGAGGATTCATGCTGCAATTCTGCAAAAGGTCAAGATCTCCCACTTACGGAACTGGTCCCTAAAACATGGATAGTTTTATTTTTCCTTGTAAAAAAACTTTTTGCTCTGTTGATCAACCTTCAGTGTACTGGATTACTTTAGGGATTCTGTAATCATCAGATGGAAAATCTGTGAATGTGTAGATAATGCTTTAAGTTCAGAATTTCTGGTTTGAAAAATAATACCGACGTTTTATAAACCTTGAAAATTATAGCACCATGTAGGTAAGAGAATTAAAATCACCCATAATTCCACCACTAAGAGATAAAAGCTATTAACTGTTAACATTGTATCCCTCCATTCAGGGATAAAAGCTCTTAACTGTTAACATATTTAGAAATTCCCAAATATGCTCACAATGTATTTGTGGCTTAGGTTAGGTACTGTTTTTATTTTTCAGAGGAGGAGGTTGAAGTATAGCTGGACAACAGTAGGTTAATGATACTGAATTTAGTGGTTGGTATTATTAAGAGCCCCTACTCAACTAGGTGCTTAACTTCGAACTGGGAGATTACCAAAGAAACTCCTAATTCCTTTGTGTCAGAAGATTATCTGTTAATAAATATTTCAGAAACATTTCATTTAAATAAAGTATTTTATAATTGTTTAACATTCCAGTGGGTTAAGCTGGTTAAGTTTTTTTCCCAATTTGAGAAGTGAAGAATGGTGAATTGTCCTCTGCAAAGATTTAATGCTGATTTTTCCCCCCCTCCTTACCAGGTGCTCCTTACAGTTAATGTAGTGTCTTGATCAAAGTAAGGGAAGGGAGTGTGGAGTAATTTAAGAGTCTGGTCTAGAATTATTCGTGATGGGTATGGGGTTGTGGGCAGAAATCCCATCACAAACATTTTGGGAATATTTTCCTCTAGAGAAGAGACTGTGGTGCCTCTAGGTGGCTCTTTGAAAATGGCCATGATGGTTTGTGTATTAGCAACGTGGTAAAAATAATCTAATTGTCAGTGCCTACTCTTTTCCCTGAGCTTTGTGCTGTTGAGTACTGAATCATTTACCTGCTTCTTACTTGGCTCTCCTGCCTGGTTGTGGTCATACACAGGTAAAGTCTCTCACCTGATGAACATGATAATCTGGGGCCAGTATCTTTAATTCAGATTCCCGAATTGCACCCTTGGTGTTTCCTTGGATCCAATCCCTTAATCAAGGTCACCAAGCCATAAATTTTTATTTTTTAAAAATTTTCATTTTTTTAAGTACTTTCTAGACCCAACATGGGCTCGGACTCATATCCCTGAGATCAAGAGCCCCAAGCCCTACTGACTGAGCCATTCAGACACCCCCAAGGCATAAATTATTCAGCATGAAAATAAGAAACAAGAATTGCTGAGAGTAACTTATTATTATATCTTTCATACCAGCAGTTCCTGAGCCTGGGCCTGTGGATGGGCTATAGGAGATTTAATGTTGGTGTGCATATATGCAGTTTGCTGGAGGAGAGGGTCCTGTTGCTTTCATCAAATTCTGGAAGAGGTCCCCAACCACACAAAGGTTGAAGCTAGATGAAAGAATGAGTTAACCTTGAATAGGGGAAGCAGAAGCCTAGTTTATGACACAAAATGCACTAGACTAGGAGTTAGGAAACTTGAATTCTTACTCTAATTGCTCCACTAACTAGCTCTGTGACCTTGACAGGTTGGAATAGTCTAATGATAAATGACACTTGCATAGTACTTGGTACATTTATTTTATCGATTGATTGATTGATTGTATTGATTTTATTTATTTAAAGTAAGCTCTACACCCAACCTGGGGCTTGAACTCATGACCCTGAGATCAAGAGTTGGATACTCTACCAACTGAGCCAACCAGCTGTCCCCAAGTGGTATCTCATTTAATCCTTAGCTATCACTATGAGGTAGGAATTATTCCCATTTTACAGATAAGGAGATTGGAAATATAGAGACTGCGTTGCTTCCAGGTAGACTCTCACCTGGATCTTAAGTGCGTTGATAACAAATTCTTTGCCATTACTACTGTATCATACTGTTCTGATTTCATTATCTAAAATGAAGGACTAGGCCTATAAGTAATGGCCAAGCCTCTATAGTACAAATCTTGAGCTCTTTGATTTTTAATAATGTGGGGTACAGAAGATCCTTTTAAAACTTTTTTTTAACAGATTTTACTTATTTATTACTCAGAAAGAGCACGCATATGCACAAGCAGGGGAAGCAGCAGACAGGGGGGAAGCAGGCTCCTGACTGAGCAAGGAGCCCAATGTGGGACTCTATCCCTGGACCCTGGATCATGACCTGAGGTGAAGGCAGATTCTTAACTGAGCCACCCAGGCATCCCCCTTTTAATACTTCTGTTGAACTAAGTACAGTGTCAAGTTCATGATTCCCTCCCTCCTTCTTTCTTCCTTCCTTTCTTTCTCTCTCCCTCCCTCCCTTCCTCCCTCCCTCCCTCCCTTCCTTCCTTCCTTCCTTCCTTCCTTCCTTCCTTTCTTCCAAGATTTTATTTATTTATTTGACAGAGAGAAACAGTGAGAGAGGGAACACAAGCAAGGGGAGTGGGAGAGGAAGAAGTAGGCTTCCCGAAGAGCAGGGTGGCTCGATCCCAGGACCCTGGGATCATGACTTGAGCTGAAGGGAGATGCTCAATGACTGAGCCACCCAGGTGCCTTGTCTTTTTTTTTTTTTTTTAATGATTTTTTTTATTTATTAGAGAGAGAGAGAGGACACACAAGCAGGGGGAGTGGCAGAGAGATAAGCAGGCTCCTTGCTGAGCAGGGAACCCCATGTGGGCCTTGATCCCAGGACCCTGGGACACTTAAGGACTTAGCAACTCAAGTTCCCTGTTTCCATTTCTTTCTTTTAGCAAGTTTTTTTTTTTTTTTAAGATTTTATTTTAATTAATTTTTTAAGAAGATTTTATTTATTCATTTAAGACACACAGAGAGAGAATGCTGGGGGAGAGGTAGGTAGACGGAGCAGATTCCCTGCTGAGCCAGGAGCCTGATGCAGGACTCCATCCCAGGACCCTGAGATCATGACCTGAGCCTAAGGCAGATGCTTAACCATCTGAGCCACCCATGCGCCCCCTAGCAAGTTTTTGTTTTTTTTTAAAGATTTTATTTATTTATTTGAGAGAGAGGCAGTGAGAGAGAGCATGATCCAGGAGAAGGTCAGAGGGAGAAGCAGACTCCCCGTGGAGCTGGGAGCCTGATGCGGGACTCGATCCGGGGTCTCTAGGATCATGACCTGAGCCGAAGGCAGTCGTCCAACCAACTGAGCCACCCAGGCGTCCCCTTAGCAAGTATTTTTGAGCATCTATCATGTATTAGATAATGGAGGTACAGATGTGAACATAACACAAAAATATCTTCCTTCATTTCAGTGGAAGGAAATAGACAATAAAGGAGTTGGTAAGGGTAATATGTCAGAGGACATTAAAAAACAAAACTGTGGAGGCATAGGGAGGCCCAGTTGAGGGGATAGGTTGTCGTAATTAAAAATAGGCTGGTTAGAAAAACAAAAAAAGGCTGGTTAGGTATGGCCTCAGTGAGAAGATGGCCTTTGAGCAGTACTGAAGGAGATTTATTATTTTTTTTTAAATATTTCATTTATTTGACAGAGAGAGATCACAAGTAGGCAGAGAGGCAGGCAGAGAGAGAGAGAGAGAGGAGGAGGAAGCAGGCTCCCCGCCTCGCAGAGAGCCCGATACGGGACTCGATCCCAGGACCCTGAGATCATGACCTGAGCTGAAGGCAGAGGCTTAACCCACTGAGCCACTCAGGCGCCCCAGGAGATTTATTATTTAAAATGATTTTAAAATTAGTAGTTTGTGACAAAATTCTATTTAATGTAAGGTACCAGATAATAAATATTTTGTAAAGATTCAAAATCTGTTCCTTCTCTGAGGGGTAAAGCCTAAGCACAGATGTAAATTACAGAGGGGCAAATCTTGGTGCAGTTTGAAATCCTGGAAGGGGAAAATGTTCTCTCAGAGAACATTATCAAATATGTGTCTCCAAAAGTGAGGGGCACTTGGCTGCCTCAGTCAGTAGAGCATGTGACTCTTGATCTCAGGGATGGGAGTTCAGCCCCACGTTGGGCGTGGAGATGACTTAAAAATTTCTCTCTCCCCAAAAGTGAATACTGGATCCCCTTTCTGTTTATTTTTAATTTTTTAAAGATTATTTATTTATTTATTTGAGAGAGAGCGTGAGAGGGGAGAAGGTAAGGGGGAGAAGCAGACTCCCCATGGAGCTGGGAGCTCAATGGGGGACTCAGCCCGGGAATTCTGGGATCATGACCCAAGCCAAAGGCAGTAGCTTAACCAAGTGAGCCACCCAGCCGCCCCCCCTTTCTGTTTATACCAACATTTTGAAAGGGAAAGCTTCCTTTGCCAACCATGTGAATCTTCAGTGGGGTAGTTGGGAGCTTCCACAGTCCTAGAAAGGGCAATACCCTCTCATCTCTGAAGGACAGCCTATGTTATCATCTAGTTTGCTGTATGACGGAAGTTCAGTTCAGTGTTGCTTAATTTTCTGGAACATAGTTAGGGTAGCCTAAAATATACCTTGGCACCATTTGGTGCAACGGACTGTCTGCCCTTTGATCAGGAGAGGCTCTGCACTGGGTTCTTGTGTGTTAGGAGTAACAGTGAGGAGCATTAGCAGTATGCTGGAACACTGCAAGTGCAAAAGCTGGTTTAGGTAAAAATTCAGTGTGGACAGAGCCAAGGGGACAGAACTGTGCAGCTTCTAACTGTATGGTTTTAGATCTAATTGATGTGATTGAACATATTTTCAAAAGGAATCAAGCAGAAAGTCAGAAACCTGGATTGTGGGCCTGCCTCTGTCATTAACTTGAGTTACAATCTTAGGCAGATTTTTTGATTGCTCCATACGTTTGAAATGCCCCATACATAAAATGGGAATTTTAGAGTAGATGATTCTTAGATTTTCCTAGGTCTTAAGTTCTAGGAATGGTTCTCAGCATGCATAGCACTATTATTGATTCAGAAAATCATCACCCTCACTTACAGGGTCAAGGTTGTAACCTGTGTTAGGATCCATGTTTTACAAATTAATTTTGAAAGCTACGAATCCATATTTGATGTGTTTATGGATTATATGAACTTGTCTTTCTGTGGAAATCTTGTCTGCAGACACACTGCTTTGAAAGTAGATTTTAGGACTTGATGATTGATATTTTCACTACCTCCACGGTCCTCATACTGAGCTCTAAGGTTTTGTATTTTGAGACTGTGAGGAATTCTGGAGGATGAAGGTCTTGAGTTATGTTATATTCCCTTCACTTCTGTTTCTTCACTTATATTTAACGTCATTCATACTTTGAACTTTGAATGATCCAGGTATAGCTTCAGGCATGTGGCTTTCTTCTTATTTGGTATTAGTCTTTTTAGAAAGCTATGTTGTCTTTCTGTATTTTTGTATTTCAATAGATGCTGTTCCTTAGGTGCTTTTTTTTTTTTTTTTAAAGATTTTATTTATTTATTTGTTAGAGAGAGAACGCCCACGCACAGGCAGACAGAGTGGCAGGCGGAGGCAGAGGGAGAAGCAGGCTCCCTGCCGAGCAAGGAGCCTGATGTGGGACTCGATCCCAGCCAGGACACTGGGATCATGACCTGAGCCGAAGGCAGCCGCTTAACCAACTGAGCCACCCAGGCGTCCCCTTAGGTGCTTTTATTATACCTTCTTTACATTATCTTCTAACATTAATTTGTATTGAAAAACTTGGGAAAAGTCTTTGAGTAATTCTTATAATTAAGAATTGTTAGATAATAATATTAAGCTCAGAATTCTGTGGGTTTCTTTAAGGCTTGGGGTTTCTTAGCCTCAGCATTATTGGTATTTTGGATCAGATAAGTCTTTGTTGTGGAAAAGCTGTCATATTTTAAGCTGTCTAGAAGTATCTCTGGCCTCTACCCTCTACATGCCAGTAGCATCCCCAGTCATGACAAATAAAATTATCTCCAGACATTGCCAAATATCTCCTGGGAGGCTCAAAGATCACCTCCATTTGAGATTTACTGCTGTAAGGTGTAAGTGGGGAAGAATTTTCAGTTGTTCATTGTATAAAAGGTACACTGTGAAGAAGATAAGTTTTTCCTTCTAATAGTAATTTTTTCTCTTAAATGCAAACCTTTAGGTTTATAAAAACTGAAGGAAGTTAAAGTTGCTTGCATATGTGCATGTCAGTAGTAATTGCACATGTCAGAAAACTGGGAAGCAGAGGTTTTAATATTTTTCTATCCTGGGGAGTCATTTAAGGGGAGAAGTGGTTTGGGAGCAATAGAGAGGGTGTTGTGGGGTTAACTGGATCCCTGAAAGAAAGGCCTCCCTTAGGCAAGGTCTGGCTTCCTGGCACTGTTGGGGAAGAGGGGTGTTGGGCTATTTATTTAGCCTCAGGCTGGCTTCTGTGCTGCCATTGCCTGTCAGGGCATAGGGTCTTCTTGACAAATCTCCTGAATCTCGCACAGTGGTGGACTGTGGGGAGTGGGGGTGGTTAGTTATGACCAGGTCAAAAGTTCAGTGAGACCTATATTGAGGGGGTGGATGTGTGCACACGCTATGCTTACGTATCTGAGACATAAGGGTATAAGGGTATATCATTATACAAAGTTTATTACTCCATTAGAGTTTTTGCCTTAGAACACACCCATCACAGACCCTTTCTTGAGGTTGCTCTAAGTATTTTTCATGATTTCTTCCACTGGATTTTCCTTATAGGCAAGTATGGCGAAATAGTTTATGGATCAAGTAGGTTTTCATTTTGGTTTGGAACAAAAATTGTATTGTGATGGATGGTGACTTAGAGGTAAAAGTCTAGGAAGAAAGATACTGTAGAACTTCAAGAACTTCAACTTCAATGACAAGATGGTGTCATTCTCTGTGGCCTCCAAAGGTATCTTTTATGAGTGTCCATCTCAGCATCCCTGCTTGCCATCTTGTGGTGTTTGGTCCCCGCAGGGATCCAGCACCTTATTTTTTGTTCTTCATCTTTCTTGACTGGGAACTGAAGCCTGACCACACGTTTTTCTCCCCTACTCTATTGTTGTGTTAATCTATTGCTGTCGGCCTAGGTTCATTTTGGGCTGTAGTGGAGGAAAGTGGAATTTCTGGCCTGAATCGGGGTATTAAATTCCAGAATCTGTATAAATAAGTTGAGGTGAAGTCAGTCACTTTTGCAGCCAAAGGCAGTTTTCTCCTTCAGGAGGGCGAATGACCCCTCAGAATAATTCTGTTTGGTTCTCTGTTCTGCACATCATTACTCACACACCCCTTTAAAATAGAATATGGCTTGTGTAAAAATATATGAAATACAGTATTTTGTTCTCCTGTTTAAAGTCCTTGACCTCATGTGACCTTTATGATTGGATTGGCTTTAAGCAATGTCATGTTCTTGTTAAGTTTCATACTATAATGGTCAGCTTTTAGCTTTGATTCTACAGCCCAGACTCTTTAGGAGGAGAGTTCTACTTTTTCCCAAGGGTGGGTTTGCTAGAGTAACTGCCTGACTTGGCAATATGTCACTGAGGCATGTGGCCACCTGAATTAAATGTGTGAATGGTTGTCATAGCAGACTGTGTGCATCCTTCTGTGCCCCTCCCCCCCCATAACCTCTAAAAATAAATGAAAATAGAGGAAGTGTTGGGGTCACAGTTGCACTAACCACTGCATGTTTTTTAATGTTGAACCTTTAAATCACTTCCAATTAATAATTCCTAGGAATGGTATGAGTTCTTGCAATTGTGAATGCTGTTAAGCAGTCTGGTTGGCTATAACAGTGTTTTTTCTCCTGACCAGTTCCTTTTAATGAACACCCCTTCCCTGAGTGTTCATTGTTTCAGCAACAATGGGCCTAAGGACAGTTGATTTGCTTGATAGAAAATGTGTTAAATTAACAGATCTACTTCTTTAGCAAATCTTTTCTCTCCTCCATTCCCTATTGTGTCTCCTCTGTCTCCCTGAAAGGATGTGTTTGCAGATTCTTTTAGGTGTGGGAGACAATTTTTATAATCAGTGTCCTGAAGTTCTTTGTTCAGGAGACACTTATATGGGGGAAAGGTGATTTAAAGAAAAATTTCACCTGTTGGCATAATTAAAGGGTCTAACTTTTTTTCCCCCATTCTTAGACTGGTATTGATTTAGTTTAGTATCCTACACAGATTTATTACTTTTCCCCCACATTGTTTCTGAAAGGCTTCTCTCACCTCATTTGCCATTGTGTTGTTAAAGCAGGCCTTTTTACAGGACTTTGGGGATTGGAAGTGGAATGTTCTAATTGATGGTGAGGATACTTATGTCCTCCTAACACTAGATTTTCATCACTTTCAGTGATGGAGCCCATCATAACTGTACGTTGATTTCTATAATTTGCAACTCTTTCAAGTAATAGTGGAATTAAAAGAAAAAGGAAAATCTCAAATCCCAATCAGTCTGTCTTCTGTTTTTGTTATTAATATTCAGGTTTCAGAGGTACATGACAAGATTGCTATTCTTCTGCTGCCCTCCGGAATTACAGTATGTTTAAAAAAAAAAAAGGTGGGTGGGTAGCAATTAGTAGAAAACATATGTGCCAGACGAGTTATAGAATGTATGAACTCTATAGGAATTCAGGAGCAGGCAGTGATCATGAACAAAATGCTTTCTAGAGAAGGCAGGCTTTGGAGGTTCATATTAAGTCAGAAAAATCTACTTAGATCAGAGAGTTCTTTTCTTAGAGAGGGCTAATAAAAAATGAGATTGAGAAATAGTAAGCCAGACATTGCAGCAAGCCTTGAATGCCAGGCTCACTAGTGTTAAATATTTTTATTCAGGCGTTGAAGTTTAAGACAAGAATGACAACAAATTTTTAGACTGAGAATGTCCTGTGTACTAAAGGTTTTAGATTAAATCTGGTCTTGGAAGCTGGGGTAGAACAGAGTGAAGGAAGAAAGACTAGTTTAAGTATTGGAGTGGAAATGAGTGGAATGCTGAAGGTAATGGTAATAGGAAAGGACATTCATCACTGGCGTTATTGAAGAATGGGTAGGACTAGATGATTAATAATGTTGGGTGCATAAAGAAGGTTGAATCAATTAAGGATTTTTTGGCTGCAAGTAAAGCATGTCGTACCAATAGCAGCTTAAAACACTTTGGACCAGCCTGGAACATAGTCTGGAGCGATGTGGTTTCTGGCAGATATGGCAGCCCTGACGAGTACAGTTCAGCAGTTGGCAGTGGTGCTTCCCAAGGTCACAGGATGGATTCTGCAGCTCCCAGGTCTGCATAGCTGAGTGATGCAGAGAAGTACAAGAAAATTACAATTGAAAACAGCCATTGAGTTGGTGATTTGAAGAGGTCTGAAAGAGAAAGAGAGAGGCTAAAGCTACATTCTCCTGGAATGAGAGAGGAAGAGAGTTCTCTAGAAGCTTAAGAAAATGATGGAGGGGCTCCTGGGTGGCTCAGTGGGTTAAGCCTCTGCCTTCGGCTCAGGTCATGATCTCAGGGTCAAGGATCGAGCCCCGCATTGGGCTCTCTGTTCAGCAGGATGCCTGCTTCCCTTCCTCTCTCTACCTGCCTCTGCCTACTTGTGATCTCTGTCTGTCAAATAAATAAATAGATAGATAGATAGATAGATGGAACTTAAAAAGATTTTTCAAGAATAATCCAAAAAGAAATCTTAGTTCTTACATGGTTAACATTAATGTTGTATGGAGGGAGTCAATTAATAGTACAGTTTTTGTTTGTTTATTTAAAGAAAAGCCAGCCTGTTTCCAAATTCTACTCCGTGTTTTATACCAGCAATCCTTCCTTTCTCCCTCCAATTATTAGGAGGGGGCTGGTAGTTACCCCACCTAAGACTATCAGTTGCTCAGTGCTTTAGCTTCCTGTTTAGTAAAATGAAAATCCAGACACAGAATGTACGCTTTTAATCTTTAGAATTTTAGATTTACTCTTGATTAACTCTTGATTGTTTGGCATACTTCAATTTTTAGTTTTTCTGTTGTTAAGTATTTAATGATCTGTAAGACTGCTACTTAATGCAACTCTGTGATCCTTTTGTAATGGGCATTTATTTACAAATAAGACAGGTATTTTTAAAATCTTTTTTTTTAAAGATTTTGTTTATTTATTTGTCAGAGAGAGAGAGCAAGAGCGAGCACATACAGACAGAGAAGCAGGCTCCCTGCCGAGCAAGGAGCCCGATGTGGGACTCGATCCCAGGACGCTGGGATCATGACCTGAGCGGAAGGCAGCCACCCAGGCATCCCAACAAATAAGACAGGTATTAATGATAAGTATTCTGCTAACACATTCCCCGTGTCGGATGAAAGTTACGGAAGAACAGAAGGCATTTTTTGCTTCTTTATCTTATCTCCCCATTGGCTCTACAGAACATTTTGGAGGATATCTGGCCATTCTAGTAGCCCCTTACCACTTCTCCCTCCTCCTGGGTCGAGTAAATCTATATCCTGGCTAGTAATCTAACACATCTTGCAAGAAAAGATGAACTGGGTCAATCAGATTCCCATTCTTGAGAGTGTAACTTGGGAAATGTAAGGATTATCGAGTTAGTGTGGAAAAGAAGCTGAAAGGTCACTGTGAGAAGCCATGATAAAAGCCAAAAAAAATTGTGCATATGAGGCAGCAGAAACTGCCAGACATTCAGCATTAGAGGAATTAATGGGAAGGTTCCAGCTCTAGTCCCTTGGCATATATCCTATAGGAACCTCCAAGCATCTGAGGGAGTCCGCATTCCTTGCCCCCCAAAGAACCTAACACCTTCCTTATTTCTTATTAAATATTTATAAAGGTAGGCTCATACTTTTACATACCCAACAGGATCCTGTTTTACTTAGTTAACAGTATTACATGATATAGAATGCCCTTTCATCTCTACGTTATGACTTTTAATAGCTTCAGAGTATTGGCACTCTGATCCATTTAGCCAATTTTCTATGGGGCATTGAGGTTATTTTTAGTTGTTTTCTGTCATTACAATCATGAACAGAAATTTTTTTCCCCAAGGTAAGACTCATGTTTTTATTTTTTTGTTATTTATTTATTTATTTTTTAATTAACATATAATGCTGTTTTTTATTTTTAAGTAATCTCCACACCCAGCTTGGGGCTCAAACTCATGAACCTGAGATCGAGTCATAAGCACTTCTGACTGAGCTAGCCACGTGCCCCAGATTAGTGTTTTTAATGATTAGACTTTTGTTATTACCTTCTATTTGAAGTCATAAATTTTGAGTTTTCTTCATTCATTTTTTAAAGCTTCTATTTTAGGTAAAAGCTAACATGAATTTGGTGCCGGCAGTGAGTGCTCTAGGCAGGCTTCAAGTGTTTCTTATGCATCAGCTTATATCTTTTTTAAAATTGAGATATGGTGGACATATAACGTTATTAGTTTCAGGTATACAACATAATGATTTGATACTGTATATACTGTGATTGTGATTATCACAGTAAGTCTGGTTAATATCCATCACCGCATATAGTTACAGATATTTTTTCTAGTGATGAGAATTTTATTTTTTATTTTTTTAAAGATTTTTATTTATTTAATTGACAGAGAGAGACACAGTGAGAGAGGGAACATAAGCAGGGAGAGTGGGAGAGGGAGAAGTAGACTTCCCGCTGAGCAGGGAGCCTATGCAGGACTCTATCCTTGGACCCCAGGATCATGACCTGAGCCTAAGGCAGACGCTTAACGACTGAGCCACCCCAGGTACCCCGTGATGAGAACTTTAAAAGACCAACTCTCTTAGGGGGGCCTGGCTGACTTAGTCAAGAGAGCATGGAACTCTCCATCTCAGGGTTGTAAGTTCAAGCCCCACATTGGGCGTGGAGCCTATTTAAAAAAAAAGACCTACTTTCTTATCAACCTTCAGATATATAGTACAGTATTGTATATTGTGGTCACCGCCATACATAACATCCCCAGGACTTATTTATTTTATAACTGGAAATTTGTACCTTTTGACTACCATATTGCCCACCCCCTACTCTGCCTCTAGCAGCCACCAATGCATTCTCTGTATCCGTGAGTTTGGTGGGTAGATCATTAATTATTAATAATAATTATTAAATTAATATTAATATTTAAATCCAAATCATAAATTTAAATTCTAAATTTATTATAAATTATTAATTTAATAATTATTAAACATTAATCTGTTTTTATCTTAAGATTTCACACATAAATAAGATCATACACTATTTTTCTTTCTCTGACTTCTTTCATTGAGCATAATACCTTCAAGTTCTATTCATGTTCTTGGAAATGGCAAGATCCTTCTTTTTTTTAAATTGCAGAATAATATTCTCATTTTGTGTGTATACCACATTTTCTTTATTCATTCATCGATGGATCCTTAGATCGCTTCTATGCCTTGGCTGTTGTGAATAATGCTGCAGTAAACATGGGATGCAGATATTTTTTTTAAGATAGTGTTTTCATTTCCTTTGGATAGACTCAGAAGTAGAATTGCTGGATCATGCGGTAGTTCCATTTGAGGAACCTCCATCCCGTTTTACTATGTAGTGGCTAGACCGATTTACATTATTACCAACAGTGCAAAAAGGTTTTCTTTTTTCCACATCCTTGCTAATACTTGTTATTGTCTTTTTGATGAAACCCATTCTAACAGGTATCAGGTAACATCTTATAGTTTTGATTTGCATTTCCCTGATGATTAGTGATGTTGAGCATCTTTTCGTGTACCTGTTGGCCATTTTGTGTGTCTTTAGAAAAATGTCTACTCATATCCCCTGCCCATTTTAAAATCAGATTGTGCATTTTTTTTTTTGCTATTGAGTTGTATTTATCTATTTTGAATTCCCCATGAGGTAGACATCACCTTTATCTCACCCTATAGATGAAGAAACAGAGGCACACAGACCTGAACTGATTTGCCCAAGGTCACATAGTCAGCAGGTGGCAGAACCCAGAGCTGAACCTGGAAAGTTTGACTTCAGTAAAATGTCAAGACCTTTATTGGTAAAGAAACTGAGCGGTAGTGTTGATGAGAGAGGAAAACTGATAGCCAGTGCACATTCTTTAGGGACCTGTTGGAAGGTAGGTGAAAAATATGTTTTTGTTAATATCATGGCATTAAAAAGGAGTCTTAAGCAAAACTGTAGAGAGCATAGAGTTAGGAAAAATGACATTAGACATTTTCTAAATTTTTTTTTTTAAGTAATTCTTAAACTCAGAATGGGCCTCAAACTCAAAACCCTGAGACCAAGAGTCACATGCTCTACCTATTGAGCCCACCAGGCACTCCAGGAAGATGACATTTTAGAAGTGAGAGAAGTCAATTTTTTCTCTTATTACTTAAATTATATGCAGAGTATGTCAGTATCTTTTAAGAATTATTTACTTTTGTTTTCTCATTCTCCTCTAACAACTGGCTGGCACTTTTTAAACATTCTTTAATTTTTAAATAATGTCAAACTTACAGAAAAGGTATATATGACCAGTAGAAAGAATTCCTGAGCCCCTTGGCCTGTGTTCCCCATTTGCTCTATCATTACCTCCCTCTTCTCCCCACCATTCCTCCTCTATCCATTATCCTTTTATCCATTGATCTGTTCATCCACTATTTCTACCTATATAATAATTTATCCCGCTTCACTTTCTGAGAGTAATGTGCAGACATGATACCCTTTCACATTCTCTCATATACATCATAGTATAGTTATCAGAATCAGGAAATTAATACTAAATAAGATCTATAGGTAATATATCAGCTATTACCAATCTACCCAATAATATTAATATATGTAATTCATATATTATTATACATGTTTAATATAGTATTATTTTGGAAATTATTTTTGTGGTTCAGGTTTTTAATCTAGAATCATGCATTGCATTTAGTTATTGGGTTTCTTTAGGCTCCTTTAATCTGAAATGGGTTTTAAGCTTGGCCTTCTGGGAAGAGTACATTTTATTGATTGCTGCTCAATTTGGGTTCATTGAATGTACCCTCATGATTAGATTTAGGTACTATGGTTTTGGCAGGAATGCTGAGGAACTGTGTGTGATGTCATTTGTGCATCATATCAGGAGTTACGGTGATGCCAGTTGGTCCCATTATTGTTGCTGGTTATTATTTTGATCACTTGGTTTAAGATGGTATCTGCCAGGTATCACCACTATGATGTTACTGTGATTCTTTGGTTCATTGATTACATCATAGCTGCCAAATAGGTGTTTTCAAATTCCATCATTCCTTTTTTTTTTTTTTTTTTTAAGTAAGTGGTACAGGATACCTGGTGGCTCAGTCCGTTAAGTGTCTGCCTTCAGCTCATGATCCCAGGATCCTGTGTTGTAGGGTTCCCTGTTTAGCAGGGAGTCTACTACTCTCTGCCCTTCCCTCACCCCTTGTGCTCTCTCTCACGCATACGAGAGCTCTCTCCCTCAAATAAATAAAAATAAAGTAAGTGGTACGCTCAGCGTAGAGTATGAACCCAAGATCCTGATACGAAGAGTCTCATGTTCTATCAACTGAGCCATCCAGGCACCCCTTCATCATTCCTTTTACATTAAGTTGGCATTCAGTTTTCATTCATGGATTCTAAGTGTTTGATTCAAAACCATTTTTAGTGTCTGGTAAGAATACAATTTTATAAAATGTTTTTTCTCTTGGGAATTTTCTAAAGTGAATGTACAATGATATAACAGTATTCAGAATAAAATGGTCTTTTAAAGCTTCAGATCTTGCTTTTTCTTTTTACTTCGAAAAGTGTCAATCTCAAGGAAGTTCAGAGAAGTAAGTATAAGTGAACCCCTGCACACTGTTTACTCTAGATTCACCAGTTGTTAACATTTTACCACATCAGCTTTATGTTTTCTTTTTGTGCTGAACCATTAGAAAGTAAGTTGGCATGGTGATAATACTTTATCAAGAAAATACTTTGGCATATACTTTTGAAGAATAGAGACCTCTTCTGCATGCTCACAATAGTGTGTGCACATTTGTTTATTTTTATTTATTTATTTTTAAAAAAGATTTCACCCATGTATCTGAGAGAGCAAGACCGAAAGAGAAAGTGCCATTCAGGGTCGGGGAGAGGCAGAAGCAGACTCCCTGCTGAGCAGGGAGTCCAACACCCCTTGATCCCAGGATCCCAGGATCCCAGGATCCCAGGATCATGACCTGAGACAAAGGCAAACACTTAACCTACTGAGCCACCCAGGTGCCTTTAGGAAAATTAACAATTCTATAATCATATCTAGTAAACAGTTCACATTCAAATATCTTCATTTATCCCCACAATGACTTTTACATATGTTGTCCCTGCCTTTATCCTGGTTCACACATTGTGTTTGGCTGTTAAGGGAATAGTTTTTACAAGAAAATTTGGTAAAATGATGTAAATTTCAAGCTGAAAGTATATTAGGTGAAATCCTAAGAAAAAGAGAGGCAGTTTATTGGAATAACACTGGCTCCAATCCAGGGGCTGTGTTCAAGGTCTGGACAGCTAGCTACTTAACCTATTTGAGCCTGTTTCTTTCTTTCTTTTTATTTATTTATTTATTTGCCAGAGAGAGAGAGGGAGAGAGAGAGAGAGAGAGAGCACAGGCAGACAGAGTGGCAGGCAGAGGCAGAGGGAGAAGCAGGCTCCCGGTCACGCAAGGAGCCGGATGTGGGACTCGATCCCACGCTGGGATCATGACCTGAGCCGAAGGCAGCGGCTTAACCAACTGAGCCATCCGGCTTCCTGAGTCTGTTTCTTTATTGGCAAGTTCTTCACTTATTCCTTAGGGTTATTATGAGATTTGAATGACCTAAGGCATATGAGGGCCTGGCACAAGTAGATTTCAACAAATTATTATTATTATTAAATTATTTTCTCAATTTCTATTTTTGAATTACGATAATATAATTGAGATTCATTTGGGAGAAAGGAATGAAATAAAGATGTGTTTGTGATTTCCCTTATTTTTTTTTTAGAGAGAGACTATGATTGTGGGGGGTGGGGAGGTGATAGGGAGGGACAGAGGGAGAAAGAATCTTAGGCTCTACACCCAGTGCAGAGTCAGATGCTGGGTGGATCTCACAACCTCAGCCAAAATCAAGAGTCAGGCGCTTAAGTGACTGAGCCACCCAGGTGCCTCTTCCGTATTTATTTTGAAGTCAAATTATAAGGTAGTAAAATTGTTAATAAAAAAAAAATCAGTGTATTACGCTTTTGTGATTACTGAACATACAGTTGAATAGCTTTATTAAGATATAATTAATACCACATAATTATAACCTTTTGAATAAATAACCTTTTGAAGTGTAAAATATAGTGGTTTTCAGTATGTTTACAGATGGGTGCTGTTATCACCCCAGTTAATTTTAGAACATTTTCTTAACCTCAAAAAGAGGTTTGCTATCCCACTTCTGCCTTCCTGTCTACCCCCTTTCTCACCCTTAAGCAACAACTAATCAGTAGATTTCTATGGACACCCTCTTTCTTAGTTTTCATGATGAATGGAATCATATGGTATGTGGTCTTACTGGTTTTTTCCACTTAGCAAATTTTTTCAAGTCTCATCAATGTCGTAGCAAGTATCAGTACTTCATTCCTTTTTATAGCTGAATAATAATATTCCATTGTATGGAGATATTATATTCTGTTTACTTGTTAATGGGTATTTATGTTACTTCGTCCTTTTGGCAATTATGAATATGCTGCTATGAACAGTGGTATACAAGTTTTTGTGTGATCATATGTCTTCATTTGGGGGGGGGAGGAGTGGAATTGCTGAGTCGTGTGGTACATGTATTTGATCATTTGAGAAACTGCCTGTCAAAGAGGATGCATCATTTTCTGTTCCCACTAGCAGTATGTGAAGGTTCCAGTTGCTCCACATCCTTGCCAACACTCATTATCTTGTTATCGGACTTTAGTCTACCATCTAGTTGGTGTGATGTAGTATCTCAGTGTGGTCTTGTTTTGCATTTCCTGATGACTAATGCTGTTGAGCATCCTTTTATTTGCTTATTGGCCATTTAGATATCTTTCTTGGAGAAATATCAATTCAGATCCTTTACCCATTTTAAAATTGGGTTGTTGGGGCACCTGGATGGCTTGGTGAGTTAAGTGTCTGACTCGATCTCCCCCAAACCAAATTATTTTCCAAAAAATTACTTTTTAAATTTTTTGATTGATGTATAATTTAGGTATATTAAAATCCTTCCCCTTCCCCCTTTCTTTGCATGCATTTCTGTGACTTTTCATAGTTGTATAATCACTGCTACAATCAAGGTATGGAGTAGCTACATCACCCAGGAAATTTTCCTTAAGCTCACTTTCCTCTAGCCATTGGTGATCACGTATCGTTTTCTATCCCTATAATTTTGGGTGTATCATATGAGTGGCATCCTACAGTATAGAGTCTGTTGAGTCTGGTGTCTTTTATTTGGCATAATATGTGTAAGATTAATTCACATTGTTTATGTTACCAGCACTTCATTATTTTTTGTTGCCAAATAATGTTCCATTTTGGGGAGATAATCTGATTTGTTTATTCATTCACCAGTGGAAGAATGTTTGAATTGATTCTAGTTTTGGTGGTCATGAATAAAGTTGCTTAAGAATTCACATACAGATATTTGTGTGAATAGATAGAAATAGGATTATTGAGTCATATGGTAAGTGTATGTTTACCTTCTGAAAACAGTTTTGTAGTTCTGTTATTCCCACCAGCACTATTTCAGTTCCTCTGTATCCAGTGTTTGTTACTGTCAGTATTGTTTTTTTTAATCTGTCCTAGTAGGCGTGATGGTGTTTCATTGTGGTTTGATTTTACATTTACCTAATGACTAATTATACTGAGTATCTTTTCATATGCTTATTTGCCATGCATAGACTTAGAGAAATATCTTAAAATCTTACGCCCAATTAAAAAATTGGGTTCTTGGGATGCCTGGGTGGCTCAGTTGGTTGGGCAGCTGCCTTCGGCTCAGGTCGTGATCCCGGCATCCTGGGATCGAGTCCTGCATCGGGCTCCTTGCTCGGCGGGGAGCCTGCTTCTCCCTCTGCCTGCCACTCTGTCTGCTTGTGCTCTCTCGCTCTCTCTCCCTCTCTCACTGACAAATAAATTTATAAAAAAAAAAATTAAAAAAATTGGGTTCTCTTAATAGTGAGCTTTGCGAGTTTTTCATTTATTTTCAGTATGTTCTTTTTAAAAATTATTTTTATTATTGGAATATAGTTGGCCTGCAATGTTATAATAATTTCAGGTGTACAACATACCGATTTGACAATTCTGTACATTAGTCAGTGTTCTCCACTCTAAGTGTGGTCACCATAAAACGTTATTACAGTATTTTAATTATATCCACTGTACTGTACTTTTCATCCTTGTAACTTCTTAATCCCTTTCACCTATTTTGCTCATCTCCCAACCCCTCTAGCAGTATAAGTTCTTTATCAGATGGATATACTGTGCAAATATTTTCTCCCAGTCTGTGGCTTTTCTTTTCATTCCCTTAACAGTGTCTTTTGAAAGACAGGAAATTTTATTTTATTCATTCATTTCTTTCTTTTTTTTGAGGATTCTTTTTTTTTTTAATTGTTTTTATTTATTTGATTGACAGGGATCACAAGTAGGCAGAGAGGCAAGCAGAGAGAGGAAGGGAAGCAGGCTCCTTGCTGAGCAGAGAGTGGCAGGGCTTGATCCCAGGACCCTGGGATCATGACCTGAGCCGAAGGCAGAGGCTTTAACCCACTGCGCCACCCAGGCGCCCCCATTTATTTATTTATTTTTTAAAAATATTTTATTTACTTGTTTGACAGAAACCCAGCGAGAGAGAGGGAACACAAGCGGGGGAGTGGGGGAGAGGGAGAAGCAGGTTTCCTGCTGAGCAGGGCGCCGAAATGGGACTCTATCCCAAGATCCGGGGATCATGACCTGAGCTGAAGGCAGATGCTTTTTGTTTGTTTGTTTTAAAGATGTTTTTTATTTATTTGACAGACAGACAGAGGTCACAAGTAGGCAGAGAGGCAGGCAGAGAGAGAGGAGGAAGCAGACTCCCCGCTGAGCAGAGAGTCCGATGTGGGGCCTGATCCCAGGACCCTGGGATCACGACCAGAGCCAAAGGCAGAGGCTTTAACCCACTGAGCCACCCAGGTGCCCCATGAAGGCAGATGCTTAACCAGCTGAGTCACCCAGGCGCTTTGGTACAGGATAGTTTGAAAAGCCAACACAATTAGTTTTTCATTTATCTTTGATTCCTCTAGGACTTAATGGCTTACTTTGTAGATTAATGGGATAAAAAGTTATAAATGCACATTCGTATGTAAATTAGTACAAGTAAAAACTAGGGAAATGTGGGTAAGATTGGTAGATGATATCAGTGTCAATATCTTGGTTATAATGTTACAGTTTTGCAAATTGTTACTATTGGGGGAACTGAGCAAATTATACATATCTTTCTGGGGGCACCTGGTTGCTTCAGTCAATGGAGAATAGGACTTTTTTTTTTTTATATTTTATTTATTTGACAGACAGAGACCACAGATAGGCAGAGAGGCAGGCAGAGACAGAGAGGGGGGTTGGAAGCAGGCTCCCTGCTGACAGAGAGCCCGATGTGGGGCTCGATTCCAGGACCCTGGGATCATGACCTGAGCCAAAGGTAGAGGCTTTAACCTACTAAGCCACCCAGGCGCCCCGAGAATAGGACTTTTTAATATTGGGGTTGTAGGTTTGAATCCTCACATTAGGTGTAGAGATTACTTTAAAAAAATCTTTTCTCGGCAGGGAGCCTGCTTCCTCCTCTCTCTCTGCCTGCCTCTCTGCCTACTTGTGATCCCTGTCTGTCAAATAAATAAATAAAATCTTAAAAATCTTTTAAAAACCCCACAAATATCTCTTATTTCTTAGACCTGCATGTGAAACTATAATTAATGAAAAATTCAATTAAAAAAGTAAGACTGGATTCATAAACTCAAAAGATTTTAGTGGCGCCTGGGTGGTTAAGTCAGTGAAGCATCTGCCTTTGGCTCAGGCCATGATCTAGGGGTCCTAGGATTGAGTCCCACATCAGCCTCTCTGTTCAGTGGGGACCTGCTTCTCCCTCTGCCCTTGTTTGTACTCTCTCTGAGATAAAAGAATAAATAAAATCTTTAAAAAAAGAAAATTTCAGAGCTAGAAGGCACTTTGGTGATCATTCCTCATCTAAATTATGCAGGCCAAGCAAATTTAGTCTAAATAACTTGCCCAAGATTACTTTGCTACTTAATGGCAGAACTAGATGAAAGGACTAGTCTTTCTGACTGTCCAGGTTGTTTATGTTCTGCCTTCTTGTAACCACATGAACATAGTATAGAAGAGAAGCAGAAGCTTAAAGCAGACAAACAGTAATTAGCAAGCAGAGGCCTTGCAGCCCTAGAGAGCTCTGGATATGGAGAGTAGTAAGCTGCAGACTTTCCCTGGCTTTACAGCCTTTACAGCCTTTATTCATTGGGTGACTGGATTTTTGCAGTTATATGGATTGACCACTTGATCTAAAACTGTTTACGGTGTGCCTGAATGATATTAAAAAATGTGTTAAGTGGAGAAGAGGAACTAATAGATCAGTTACTTTGATACTTCATAGACATCATTTGATTATATGAATTTTTTTTTACTTGGTTTTTATTTTACTTACAGATTTCAAACCTACAGAAAATTTGAAAGCATGGTACAACAACCACATATTCTTCATTTAGGTTTAGTAGTTGTGATTTTACTACATCTGTTTATCTTCTTCTTTTTTTTTAAGATTTTATTTATTCATTTGACAGACAAAATCACAAGTAGGCAGAGAGGCAGGCAGAGAGAGAGGAAGGGAGGCAGGCTCCCTGCTGAGCAGAGTAGGGGCTCAATCCCAGGACTCTGGGATTGTGACCTGAGCTGAAGGTAGAGGCTTTAACCCACTGAGCCACCCAGGTGCCCCCTGTTTATCTTCTCTTTCTTTGTATATGTGTGTGTGTGTACGTGTATATATACATTTGTATATAAGCACAGATATTCAGTTTTTGTCCTTCACACATCATGACATTTCACTAACACTGATTCGGGGCTCTATTCCAGGATACTGGGATCATGACCTGAGCAGAAGGCAGCTGCTTAACGACTGAGCCACCCAGGTGCCCCTTTTATATGAGTTTTGTAGTATTATCTAATACCACATCACAAAAATAATCTTCATCGTCATGTTGGTTTTTGGTCAAGGATCTGATAGAGGTTTTATGTTTTGCACTTTGATGTTATTTAATTTCTTTTCATCTAGAATAGTCTTGGCTTTTTATAATTCCTTGAAGAGTCTGGGTCAGTTGTCTTATAGAATATTACACATTTCGGATTTTTCTGTATCCTCAAGATTATATAGATTCAAGTTAAACATTTTTGGTAAAACTACTTTGTAGGTGGTGGTTGTTACTTACTTTTTACATGGGAAGCTCTATAATTTCAAGTGGTTTATTATGAGTGGTGCTTATTTTGACTACTTGTTTAAGCAGATTCATCCTTAAAATATTTATTAATTTGACAGAGCATGAGCAGGGGGAGTGAGGGAGAGAGGGGAACCCGATGCAGGGCTCGATCCTAGGACCCTAGGATCATGACCCAAGCTGAAGGCAGACACTTAACTTATTGAGTCACCCAGGTGCCCCAGGAAATTTATCTTTCTGGGTGAATGACATTAATAGGTTTCTCTTCTCCTCAGTAAGGTTATCCCCGAGAGGATAGTTTTGTGTACTAACCAGTGTTAGAAATGTGGTGAAAAGACATGGTCACTGCCTGTAAACTTTAGGAGATAAATGAAAAAATTACAGAGATGTTTAAATGATGGTGGTAGTAGTACAAAAGATTTTTTTTTTAAAGGATGTGTGCAAACTACAGTGGAAGATACAGTGAGACCTATCTAGGGGAATGGGGAATGTTTCATGGCTTGAACATAGCCTGGAGGACTAAATATGAATCAGCAGTTGGATAGGTGGAAAGAAAACGTCACTTGGCAGAGATAATAGCATCTCTGGGAACATGGAAGAGAGTGAGTGTACCAGAAAGACTGGGGAATATCAGGTGTTGCAGGAGTGTATTTGCAAGGTTGATGGGCGTAGCTAGAGATGAGACTATGTCAGTAATGAGGTGATGATTAGCGATGAAGAGTATTTGATTAGATTTTATCCTGAAGGTTGGAGGTTTCAGACTTCTTTTAAAGCTATGAATCACTTTGTCAAAGCTCTGAATCAGATTTCCTTTTAACAAAGATTTTTTTTTTTTAATTTCTTTTCAGCGTAACAGAGTTCATAGTTTTACACCACACCCAGTGCTCCATGCAATGCGTGCCCTCCACAATACCCACCACCTGGCTCCCCCAACCTCCCACCCCCCGCCCCTTCAAAAACATCAGGTTATTTTTCAGAGTCCATAGTCTCTCATGGTTCATCTCCCCCCCAATTTCCCTCAACTCCCTTCTCCTCTCCATCTCCCCA
>PISX010000397.1:0-35212 GCA_004024625.1 Mellivora capensis
ACTTATGGTTTGTCTCCCTCCCGATCTCATCTTGTTTCTTTTCTTCTTTTTCTGCCCCCCCAACCCCCCATTTCTTTTTTTTCTTTTTTCTTTTTAAGATTTTATTTATTTATTGGACAGAGAGAGAGATCACAAGTAGGCAGAGAGGCAGGCAGAGAGAGAGGGAGAAGCAGGCTCCCTGCTGAGCAGAGAGCCCGACGCTGGGCTCGATCCCAGGACCCTAAGATCACCTGAGCCGAAGGCAGAGGCTTAACCCACTGAGCCACCCAGGCGCCCCTGCAAGTTGGAATTCTTATGTGACTCAGCCCTCTGCATTTTGAGTTTCCTCATACAGAATTGAAACTAAGTAGACGGCAGAGAGGTTTGCTTTGTGCCGAAGTCCTGCTTCAGTGTCTGAGGTGTGCGATTTGCCTGGGTAGCAGTCTCCCCAGCCTCTCAGAATCATTTTTATAGGCTAGGCATTTGAATCAGACTTCTCAAGTTTCACGTGCTACTGATTCCTGGGGAGCACGGTGGAAAGCTTTGAAAAAGAAGCTTCTTGGGTGAGGGTCTGGATATCCCTGCAGTTTTTTTAAAACACAGTAATTGAGAAGGAAGCCTCTATATAAGGTCAACATATCTGTTCCATTTAATTAAAAAAAGGTTTTTAACGGAGAACCTGAAACATGCACAAAAGAATGGATTAGTAGCCCCTTTATTTTTTTATTTTTTAAAGATTTTATTCATTTATTTGATAGATCACAAGTAGGCAGAGAGGCAGACAGAGAGAGAGGGAAGCAGGCACCCCACTGAGCAGAGAGCCCGATTCGGGGCTTGATCCCAGGACCCTGAGATCATGACCTGAGCCGAAGGCAGAGGCTTAACCCACTGAGCCACCCAGGTACCCCAGCCCCTTTATTTTTGAAACATACATGTTATCCTGTTTTTTTAATCCTTGTTATTGAGGCAAATCTTCATAAAGTGAGTGCATCCATCTTTGAGTTTGGACACATGTAAACACATGTGTAATCTCTTTTGCAATCAGGGCAGTAGAATGTCTTTATCATGCACATAGAGAGTCCTTGTGACACTTTGCAGCCAGTTGCCTCCATATTACTGACCCTAGGCGCCCACTGATGTGCTTTCTTCAATACGAGTTAGAGTTCCCTTTTCTAGAATTTTGAGTAAGTGAAATTATCCATGTGTACTTTTTTGTGCCTGCTTGCTTTTCTGTAGCATGATGCCTTTGGGTTTCATTCACATTCTGTGGATCAAGAGTTCATTGTTTTCGTTGCTGAGTAGCACTCGTGTAGACGCCTTCGTTCACCTGATATACATGGGTAGTTTCCTGGTTAGGTCTTTAGATTTACTGATCTTCTCTTTTGTGGTGTCTACTCTGCAAGGTACGTACGTCTAGTGAATTTTTTATTTCTGATACTGTATTTCTCATCTCTGAATGTTTCCTTTGATTCTTTTTTATAATTCCCATTGTTCTTACATGTTTTTGTGGGGTTTTTTAGATTTTATTTATTAATTTGAGAGAGAGTGAGAGAGCACAAGCAGCAGGGGAGCAGCAGCAGAGGGAGAGGGAGAAGCAGTCTCCTCGCTGAGCAGGGAGTCCAATGTGGGGCTTTATCCCAGAACCCCAGGATCATGACCTGAGCCGAAGGCAGGCACTTAATCCACTGAACCACCCAGGCGCCCCATGTGTTATTTTAAGTAGTTACTGTTATCTATATTAGCTGCTTCAATATTTTTTATCTTCTGCTTCCACTCTTTTGTCTTTTTTGGGTTTGTTCTTATGACTAATTCTTATCCTGGTTCTGGATGACGTTTTTCTTCTTCACATGTCTAGTGATTTGTATTCGGATGCTGTGTATGTTGGCAGTTTTGCATTGCTGAGTATCGGAGTTTATTGTCTTCCTTTAAAAGCTTTGTCTGCCTTGCAGTTGGGCTCCTGACAGATTAGTTTGATCATTTCAGGGCTCGTGGGTTTTTTTGTTTGTTTGTTTTAATTTGTTTTACTAGTGAGAGGGAGATGGGGCAGAGGAAGAGAAAGAAAATCACAAGCAGGCTTCATACCCAGCATGGATCCTGACATGGGGCTTGATCTCATGACCCTGAGATCATGACCTGAGCCGAAATCAGGCGGCTTAACCGAATGAGCCACCCAGGTGTCCCTTTCAGGGCTTGTTTCTAAGCTTTGTTGAAGCGGGGTTAGAATAGCTTTAAGTTGAGGTACCCCAAGTCAGGCTCTATGCTGGGTGTGGAGCCCGCTACAGATTCTCTCGCTCTCCCTCTTTCCCATTACTCCTCTGACCCTACTCTCCAAAAAAAAAAAAAAAGGGGGGGGGGAAATAGCTTTAAGTCAGGGTTTCTTTTCTTTTTTAAAAATATTTTATTCTTAAAGATTTTTATTTTATTCTCTACACCCAACATGGGGCTCGAACTGACAACCCCAGGATCAAGAGTCTCATGCTCCGCCTACTGAGCCATGTGCCCCTGTCAGGGTTTCTCAGCGGTGACATTCTAGACATTTTGGGCCTGATAATTCCTTGTTGGGAGGAGCTGTCTGCATATTGCAGGATGTTTATCCCTGGCTTCTAAACAGTAGAAGCCAGTAGCACCTAGTACCTTTCATCACACCCCTCTCCCCCCCCAGCCAGGCCCCGGTCATTTGAGCCAACCAAAAAGGTCTCCAGACATTGCCAGATGGCCTGGGGGTGGGGGCAAAATCACCCTCCATTGAAAACCACTGTTCCAAGACGATGATGGTCGCACTAGTACCAGCATGGCTTTCATAGAGTCTCTATGGATTGCTGGCTGATCGGAACTAGAATGGTTCCCAGCCCTCTGTGAGCTCTGGAAATTGTTCAGTTTCTGCCTAGATGGTATGGTCATCGTTTGCCTGGCTTTCTACAGTCTTATCTTCTGTGTGTGTGAGTGTATTCAGCGAGAGGCTTCAGGGGAGCCCTGATCAGATTCCCGAAGTCCCTTTTCTTTTATTTTTAGATTTTATTTATTTATTTGACAGAAACAGCGAGAGAGGGAACACAAGCGAGGGAGTGGAAGAGGGAGAAGCAGGCTCCTCGTAGAGCAGAGAACCTGATGTGGGGCTGGATCCCAGGGCCCTGGGATCATGACCCCAGCCGAAGGCAGACGTTTAACGCCCAGGTGCTCCCTGAAGCCCCTTTTCTTTTCTTTTTTTTGAAGCCCCTTTTCTATGTAATGTCCTCTTTGGTTCCCTCCCCTGTGACTCCCAGCCACCTGCTCCCTTAATTCCACTTGCTGTCTCCTTCTTACCTCAGCGAGAATGCCACATTCTGCCAGACTTCTTGCTTCCCATAGCAGTCTGGAGAGCACCTACTGGCAGAAAGCCAGAGCAGTGGTAGGGGTCACTTTGTTTCTCTTCTTGCGGAATAAACTGTTTCCTCTTCTTCTTCTTTTTTTTTTTTTTTTTTTTTTTTTAAGGTTTTTATTTGTTTGACAGAGATCACAAGTAGGCGGCGGGGGGTGGGGGGGCGCAGGGGCGGGGAGCAGACTCCTGGCTGAGGGGCTCGATCCCAGGACCCTGAGATCATGACCTGAGCCGAAGGCAGAGGCTTAAGCCACTGAGCCACCCAGGTGCCCAAACTGTTTCCTCTTGTTCAACATCTGACACTTGTTTCATATATTTTGTCTGGTTTTCTGGTTGGTTACAGTAGGTGGGGAGTGTAATCCCAGTTACTTCACAGCTGACTCGGGGAGAAGCATTTGTGCCATCTGGTCGTGTGGCAGAGACCTAGGAGGCAGTGGGGTACCCAGCCTTCTCGGGCTCCCCATCCTCCTGGGGCTCCCTGCCCTCCTCAGGCTCCCCACGTAGTTCCTGCATTAGCACTCAGCATTCTAGCTACCAGGCTCTCAAGAGTGTTTGTGAAGATTCGGTGGACCATAAAGCTTTGTTTATTTGAAGCAAATTGGACAGTACATCATTTTAAGTTACTTAATTGGCTTAAAAATTATTCAGGAGGTAGAATTGGCAGGGCTTGATGACTGATGGGACGTAGGGTAACAGGGAGGGAGGAATCACGGATTCAGCTAAGGTTTGCTGACTGTTCCTGGGTGCTGGGTGTAGTTCTAGGCATTGGGGTAAAATGCCCAGCAGAGCAGGCAGGGCTGCGGCTCTCCTGGAGCTGGTGAGGGATGGCCAGGTTTCAGGACCGTGTGACTGGTGGTGCTGTCCACTGAGGCAGAGGCGTGAGAGGGAGACGCAGACATGTAGGTGTGGGGTGCAGTTGGGACAGTGTATTTATGTTCGAGTTTGGCATGATAGCAGAGAGGGTGGGCAGTGGCCGTTGGGAGGGTGGTGTCTGTCGCAGGAGACAGGTGTTTCTTGTCAGCTTCCTTTCATGACATGGAGCACAGGGCTGCCTCGTAGAAAGTGGGCCGCTCTTACCTTTGCTGTCCTAACCACCACCACCTGCAGCAGGTCTCATTACCCTTGTCGAACAGATGAGGTGACTGACTGACAGCACTGAGGGAGCCGGGCCAGAAGGCGGGGTCCAGGCTTAGGGCGCCATGACTAAAGGTTCAGGCTCTCTGTACCGCACCCTCCTTTGAGCCTCCTTAATGCTTCTCTTTCCTTGAGTTGTCCATGAGACTGTCTTCTCTGTAGGGAAGATGAGTGGGCTTTGTCAGATTGGAATTCGTGCAGCCTTAGGAGTGTTCACAGCTAATTCTCTGTGATGAATAGCCCCTTTCAAAGTTAATTTTGTCTCTTGGCTCATTAAAAATTAAAACTGTAGAAGTAACATTACATTACAGAGGTTCAGGAAATAGAGTCAGCCAAAAGATCTCCCCTACTCCTACTATCCTAAACAACTATTACTTGGGGGCTCATCGTTTGGTAGCAAGAAACTTAATTTAGGGGGCTTTAGTGTAAGGAACTGGGGAATCCTGGATCTTGAGGTATCACTGGAATCACGCAGCCTCTCTAGCTTTGGTTTCCTCTCCCTCCATGAAGCCTAGAAATATTTGAAGGACCGATGTTCAGTTTTGCTTTTCAAATCATTTTTGCTAATATATTAATAGTTTAATCATTAATTTGCATCTCTTCAGTTGCTAATAATAATGAAACATTTTCCATATATTTGATTGATTAGTTTTTCTGTGATGAATTGTCTATTTGTATTTTTGCCTGGTTTTCTTTTTGGGTGTTTATAGTTTTCTTACTGGTTCTGTGAGTCCCATGCAATATTAAACATACAGAAAAATTAAAAGAGTGGTATAGCAAACACTGCATTCTCTTAACCAAGATTTACCAATTGGTAGTATTTTGATGTGTGTTTACCAGTTGGTAGTATTTTGATGTGTGTATGTCTATCAAAATGGGTTTTTGGTGAGCCATTAGAAAGTTTCAGGACACTTCTAGATAACTTGAATGTATGGATGTGCTTTCAGTGTAATCATCTGTTCACCTTTTATCTTTCATGTATTTGCTGTCAGTATTTTTTCTCATTGATCATTTGCTTCCGGCTCTGATTCCTTGTGTTTCTCAGATGGTGACATGCCATGCCGTGCCAATATCCTGATCACAGAGCTGTTTGACACAGAATTGATCGGAGAGGGAGCGCTGCCCTCCTATGAGCATGCGCACAGACATCTTGTGCAGGTAGGGACCTGGGGCCTCCCTTGGCTACATTGCTGTGCTCTTAGCTGGCTCGCACAGGTCTCCTTGATGCCCCATGCTCTGCATAGCCTGAGCCCTCTGTACTTCACTGTACCCCCTAGGATACCCTTGATTCCTGGGAGACTCTGCTTCTCCTTAATTAGGACTTATGGGTCTCTTACCAAGTCTTCGTAGGCTAGAGCTGAAAGGCAAGAAACTGTCTTCAACTTCAATTCAATTCAGCCAAGGTTCTTTAACTGTCACCTGTGTATAAGGCATTCTAGCATCCTGGGACAAAAACAAGACATCCTTCCTGTTTCTACGACCCACACTGGTCAGGGATGGTGCAGACTGGATGGGCCAGATGGAAAGGCCAACAGAAGCACCAGTAATATTTGTTTTAAGACTGGCAGATGAGGGCCAGGAAGAGGAGATAAGAGTATATAGAGAGGGGTGAAACATGGAAAGGCCCTGAGGAGAGGGAGAGGTATCCCAGGTAGCAGACCTGTTCTCTGCGTCAGTGGGAAGACCCCTCAGGCGGGCTTGTGAGCTGATGGTGGAAAGTCAGAGAGAGGGTGGAAGGCCTTGAATGCCAAGCCTTCTCACCATTCCAGGAGAAAGAATTTGGATAGTGATAATTTTGGCAGTTTTTTGGGGAAGGGAGAGACAGGCTGATAGTGTTATCTCGGAGACATTGGTCTTCCTTTTTTATGGACATAAATGTCCCCAGAGGCAAAGGCCAACTGGGAAGGTGTGAGTGTTTGCCACTTTTGCTGCCACCTGTCCTGTGGGCACCATCTGCAGCTGCCTCTGTCTGGGGCCCTGTGTGGGGGTTCTCGGTGTGGCCAGAGTGAAGAATGTGGCTCCTTCCAGGGCAGTTGGGGCCACGGGCCACATTATTTACCCAGTCAGTGTGTGATGGTGATCACACTGTGAGATGTCTCCTTTTCTCCAAAATGGAAGATATTTTTCTCATAACTTTGGTAGTAATTATTTCTGTTTCTCCACATTAAAGCCATGAACTAGATGAATCCCTAGAACAGAGAACACAAGGCTATTTAAAATTATACTAGTCTTGCCCAATTGGCCTTTCTCTAATTCATCTAATTCATCAGTTTCCTTTCTCAGCTGGTCTGCATAGCCTGGTGTCCCTTGTCTGTTCTAATCACTGTCCTCATCTGCCCACCTTGTGTCTGAGCTGGAAAGTTACAGCTTTTCACAAAGGCTTCCATTGCCTGTCCCTTTTCCTGCCCTGTTGGAGGTCATGAAGCCAGGATGCTGTATGTCTGACAGATAGTCCATGCAGTGGTGAGTGACCCAGTGATGGATCTAGGAGGTAAATTTATTGGGTGCCTTCATTTTGCTAGCCAGGGATATGAAGGTGTGCTCCCAGGCAGGCAGGTTGGTGAGCAGGCTTCACAGTACAGTTGGAGGGTATGCGCCAGTGGTGGTCAGTGGGGTGAGATCCTGTCCACTGTGGTAGAGGAAGATGGGAAACATCAAGGAAAATAAAGCTCGAGCAGAGTCAGTCTTGAAGAGTAATCAAGTGTTGGTGGGTCATATGGGGGCGCTCTCAGTGGAGGAGGTCAGCATGCACAAAGACGGGAAGGTGAGCTGGTGCGGTGGGAGTTGTTGGCATTATGGGTAGTGTGGGAGGTGGACTTAGAGCTGAGGATGGAGGGCTGGGCAGGACTAGACTGAGATGGGCCACTGTGCAGTGTGGTGCCACAGGAGGGTTGTAAGCAGGGGTTGATATCAGGTTCAGGCAGGCAGGCGGGCACATGGAGAGCATTTGGGATGCTAGATCAGGGGTGGGAAGACTGGTTAGAAGGTGGTTGGAGTCATTCAGGCTCTGGGGCTGAGGTGGGCCTCGGCTGAGACCAGAGAAATGGGCCTGGACAGGTAGCCTTGGGGAGGAGGGAGGTGGTCAAGGACTTGGTAATTACTTAGATGTGGAGGCATTGAGGATGATGCCAGGGTTTGGGGCTTGGGAGACTGGATTGGATGGTGATGCTCCTTATTGAATGGGAAGATGGGACGAGTACTGGGCTCGGGCTGGAGGGGGAGAGGTGAAAGTGATTTGTTTGGTTTATGCAGAGTTTGAGCTACCTGAGGGTCAGACAAATAAAAGAGGACCAAGAGGCTTTTGGCTGTGCGGTATTTGGTAAACGAAAACGGGCTGACTGACATCCCTCACGGGAGAGTGTGTAGATCTAGAGAGATGGGCCAGACCAGATCTGTAGGGAGTTCTCTCTCTTTGAAGGATGGGTAGGGGAAGCACAGCTTTTGAAGCAGCCAGAGGGGGAGAACAGTGTTTCTCATCCAGAGCCATGCATGGAGACGTTTCTGGTGTCACAACTGAGAGGGGGATGTTATTGGCATCTTGTGGCTAGAGAGGCCAGGGATGTTCGTGAACACCGTATGATGCACGGAACAGCCCCCACAGCAAAGGGTCATCTGACCGAAGAGGACTCTAGTATGGAGGCAGGGAAACCCTGTGCCCGTCATTTCCCTGCAGCGGCCGCTGTGAGTGTCCTCTTCATGGCTGGGCCCCTGCCGCCTAGAGGCTATCAGGTGAAGCATAGAGGTAGGGTGGAAACCAGGTGAGGGGCTGCAGCCAAAACCAAATGAGGGGAGTGGTTGGCAGTGCCTGGTGAGGCCAGGAGGTCAGGTCATCCGAGGGTGGACACTTACCCATCGTGCTGTGCGGTAAAAAGGTTCTGGTGTCTGGGTGAGAGCTGCACTGAAGAGACTCGGAGCCCAGTGCCAGCATCACTGCTTAGCAGACTTGGACTCTTTGTGCAGAGTTCGTGTGGGAGTTAATGAGCATGATGACAATTAAGGATTATTTTTGAAGTATTTGAGAGTGTCATGGAGTTGGGAACTTACCTGACATAAATCATTTTAGGCATAATGTGTATTCTTTTTGAAATCTGGTTCCTTTTTTTTCCTTCCCCAAGGACATTAGGCTAAGAACAGTTCACCATCCTCATAGTGAGTGGGAAGGCATTGGATGTTACTCAGCCGACCTGATATTAAGGAACAAGCGTCTTGATCAGTGAGAATTGCTGTGGGTTTGTTTTATAATACATCTACCGGTTTATTGTTCTCTTCTTTTGTTTTTGTAACATACACTTAGGAAAACTGTGAAGCGGTGCCTCACAGGGCGACTGTCTATGCGCAGCTGGTGGAGTCCAGGAGAATGTGGTCGTGGAATAAGCTCTTTCCTGTCCGCATTCAGACCGGCCATGGAGAGCAGGTCATTGTCCCTCCCTTGGAACTGGAGAGGTGCCCCGGTGCCCCGTCTGTCTGTGACATTCAGCTGAACCAGGTGTCGCCCGCTGACTTCACTGCCCTCAGTGATGTGATGCCCATGTTCAGGTACCAAGGAGCCGGCCCAGCCAGTGGTGCTTTGAGATAATTTGGTGGAATTGGGGGCTTTAGAAGTTCATGAGTGAGAAGGAAATCTAGCTGAGGTCACCTTCTGAAGGCAGGAGTTGGTTGCAAACGAGTCTAATTGCTGACGATGTCACCATAAAAGCTTAAAAATGGAGGATGTGAGCTTTAAATATGCTTAAGTTCCTGCATATTCTTCCACAGTGTGGACTTTAGCAAGCAAGTCAGTAGCTCGGCGGCCTGCTACAGCCAGCAGTTTGAACCTCTGGCATCGGGCAGAGCTCAGGTGGTTCTCTCCTGGTGGGACATTGAAATGGACCCTGAGGGGAAGATCAAGTGCACCGTGGCCCCCTTCTGGGCACTCTCAGACTCAGAGGAGCTCCAGGTAAGAAGAAGTAGGAGTTGAGCACGTTTTCATGTAAATTAGGAAACTTGTCTGCTTTTGGTTGTGGGAAAGTAACATGTTGAACCTTAGATTCACAGGAATTTAGAGATAGGAGGACTGTGTCAGGATTTTTTTTTTTTTTAAGATTTTATTTATTTATATGACAGAACCAGAGAGCGCGAGAGTGTGCGTACGCACGCGTGCACACGAGGGCACAAGCAGGGGAGCGGCAGGCAGAGGGAGGGGGAGAAGCAGGCTCCCTGCTGAGTGTGGGGACATACACACACACACACACACACACCACCACCACCACCACCCCCAGCCCTGCAGCAGGCAGAGGGAGGGGGAGAAGGAGAAGTAGGCTCCCCACTGAGTGTGGAGAGAGAGACAGACACATACGCACACACACACACACACACACACCCGCCCCACCATGGCCCTGAGATCATGGCCTGAGCTGAAGCCAAGAGTTGGCCCATTGACTGAGCCACCCAGGTACCAGCCAGAGAAGAGTTAAAACAACAACAGCAGCAAAAAGGCAAGGGGACCCATGGTGAGCTAGAAAACAGACCTCTGAGCCTGCTGAGTTCATGCAGGGCACCAGCAGACACGGGGCCGCAGGGGGGTGCTGGCTCACACAGCGGTGGTCAGAGCCCCCACCCCAGCCCCCATGGAACTCCAGGGCCTCAGCTTAGCTTGGAATGGAGGACTGCAGTCTGTTTGCAGCCTCATTTTCTGTGTCCTCAAAATCTTGTGTAGCTTAATAGAAAGTGGGCAGAGGATGTGAACTGCAGAAAAGGAAATGCATGGTTTTAACACGAAATGAAAAGCTGTTAAGCCTCACTTGTATGAGCAGTGCAGATGTAAACTGCAGTTAGATCTTTATTTTCCACGTGTTAGTGTTAAAGTTCAGAAAGGTTGGTGACACGCTCTGGGTAGGAGCTGTGGGGAAAGGGCCCATGAACGTCAGAGCTTCCGTGGAGTGTGGGGAGACCCTGTCTGTTGCTGTGGGAAGGGACACCACTTCTAGACATTTAGGCTCTGGGTAAAGTTGCATAGGTGTATAATGACGTGTGTGCCAGGATACTCACTACAGCCCTGATTAATGAAAAAGGACCAGAACACCCTGGAACCCAGCAATAGGGGGACTGGCCAAGTCTGTTGTCCTATATCCATTTAGAGGGTGAGGCAGGTCCCTGAGCACTGCTGGAGAACAGTCTCCAGGACAGTCATTAAATAAACACAAATAAGAGGTGCAGAAAAGTGTGTGGCGTGCCAGTGTTTGTGTTATTTAAGATGAGAATATATGTGTTTATGACTTTACGTGTGTGGTGGGTGCGTGCGAGAGTATCTTTGGAAGCATTTATAGAAATTGGTAAAAGTGGTCGCTTCTGGGAAGGGGGCTGGAGGTTAGGGGTGGAAAGGAAACTTAACTTTTCACTCCATGACCGTTTTATATATTTTGAATTTTCTGACGTGCATGTATTGTCTACCCTCCGTACGCACACTGAAAGGGGGGTGGGGTGGGAAAGCCGCTTCAGTGCTGAGAAGCCTGAGAACCTTCCTTGAGGGGCCCGAAGGCAAACTCAGGACAAAGCACAAGCTGACACCTCGAAACCCCCCACTCCCACCCCCAGGTGGGCTCTGTGTGACATTCCTCAGGCATTCCTGCTGTCCTAAAGCCAAGGGAAAGAAAAACAAATGATTAACTGATAGAGATCCAGGACCTGGGTCTCCCTCAGTTTACAAAACGTCTCAGTGATTTACAAGAAAAAAGCATTCTTATCAATAAAACATTCTTATCAGTAACCCAAGGTCCAGCAGGAGACTCTCAGCTGTCTTAATGCTTTCCTAGAGGAACAACAACCTTAACTTGACAATGCCGAGGTCTCTAGTATCTTGGAGGTCCTCTTAGGACATGAAAACCCTTTTGAAACTTCCCTTTTCCTTACCTCCCTCAACTCCCAGGTATATAATCAGCCACCCCGCACCATCCTGGTGCCGCTCTTTCTGCCCACGGCTTCTTTCGGCGTGATTTCATAAAAACACCATTTTGCACCAAAGGCGTCTCAAGAATTCTTTCTTGGCCATTGGCTCCAGACCCTACAACTTCACCAACATTTCCATGAAAACCATTCCTTCTCTACCTCGTAGGCTCTGCGCCCCATTCTGTCTGAATTCTGTTGTTACCATTTGCTGGGTGCTGGATTTATCTTGATTGCCGGCCTGTTAGTTCTGGGTATACATAGGGTGACACCAGGGGACGGCCTGTGCTGCTCCCCTGCTCCCTGAGTTAGTGCTTAGGCCAAAGGGTCATGACTGCTGCAGGATTGCAGGTGACCCTCCCACCCCTGGGCCTGTGAGGTCCCCCATCTCCCCTCTACCCTTCACCTGCCTGGCCCTGGGGGGGCATGCCTCTAAGCAGTGCATATGAACTTCTGCTTCAGTCAGGGGTGAGGTCCAGAACCCCTGACCAAGAAATAATTCTTGAGACGTCTTTGGTGCAAAAAGGTAGTTTTATTAAAGCAAGGTGACAAGATCGGTGGGCAGAAAGAGCTGCTGCCTCAGGGTCTTGAGGAGTGGTGATTAAATACTTGCTGAGTTGGGGGAAGTTAAGGAAAAGGGACGGTTCAAAAGAACTTTAATATGCTAAAAAGGACCCACCTACGAGATATATAACTTCACTGAACTGCTCTTGGTCTGAAATATATTCTGCGCCAATGGCCAGTGGGTTCAGTCAGCAGCCCTCAATTTAGCATTAGGTCCTGGGAGGATGGCATGTGAGGACGGGATGGTCAGGGAACTCAGGGAACCGTAATCCAGGAGGGGTTGGGGAAGGCTTCTCTTGTCTTTGGGTCGGTTTGCATAGTAAGGAAAAGAACAGGTTTTAGAGAATTTTTTTCCTTGTTAGCATTTACTTATTCTATATTGTGTCTAGTTACATTGTCATTTTCTAACTGTTAGGTTCAAATAGACATTTTAGACACCTGGAAATGTCATTCACCTGCCTTTTGGTTAAATTCAGATCTGGGTAGGCAGAATGCGTTCCTGAAAAGTGGTGTCAGCTCTCTGCGTCTGCCCCCAGTGCTTTGGGAGTCTCCCAGGGACCAAGTTTTTCTTAGTTCCGGCAGATAACGGAGAATGAGCACACACTCGTCTCATCAGAATTGAGCCAGGCATCCACTTTTTAGGATGGTTCTTTGTTTTTTAAAAAGAGGCTTAAAAAAAATAAGAGGCTTAAAGATTATGAGAGTAATAATCCTCCTTGTGTAAAATAAAAATGAGACCAAAATCACTCGGGGTCTTGTCACTGCAGAGAGCTCCCTTTTGATCTCTTTCCACATGCATGAGATTGTGGTGCTAGTTTCTGTTTTCATGCTGCATGGAGTCTGCAGTTACCATCTTCAGTGCCTTGTCATATTCTGTATAAGGACTTGTAGATCCATTTCTGAGCCGCTGACCTTTGGGTCGGTGCCAGTTTTTGCTAGTCTGGATCTGTAATAAGGGCGTTCATGTGAATATAGCTTTTTTTCCTTTAGTTTTTCTTTTTTTTTTTTTTAAACTTTTCTTTTTCAGTGTTCCAAGATTCATTGTTTATGCACCACGCCCAGTGCTCCATGCAATACATGTCCTCCTTAATACCCACCACCAGGCCCTCCCAGCCACCTCCACCCCCAGAACCCTCAGTTTGTTTCTCAGAGTCCACAGTCTCATGGTTTGTCTTCCTCTCCGATTTCCCCCAGCTCCTTTCTCCTTTCCTTCACCCAGTGTCGTCTGTGTTACTCCTTATGCTTCACAAGTAAGTGAAACCATATGACAATTGACTGTTTCTGCTTGACTTATTTCACTCAGCATAATCTTCTCCAGTCTCCTTTGGTTTTTCTTATCAAATAATTCTGTATACAGGGTTTGTAGTGTCAAAAAGGATGAATGCAGCTTATTAAAAGTTGACTCTGGATCATTGTAAACTGTTTAGAATTTAAAGTAATTTAGAATAATTTAGTAATTTAGCGTAATACTAGATTTAGAGTATTACAGGTCTTTAAAAACTATTTCATATTATTTTATTTTTATTTATTTATTTTTTTTAAATAAATACACTGTACTAGGTGTGGAGCTCAACACAGGGCTTAAACTCATGATCCCGAGATTGCGAGTTGGAGTCTTACCAAGTGAGCCACCCAGTCTCCCCTAAAAATTTTAATTCAAAAGAATAAACAGAACAAGACCTTTCTGTACTAATTTCCCAACTTTTTATTTTGAAAAATTCTAAATCAACAGAATAAATGAAAATAAATACTGATATGCCCTTTATTTAAATTTCCCAGTTGTTAACATTTGATATATTTGTTTCTCTCTTCCCTCATCTTCCCTCTCTGCTTCCCTTCTTCATTGCCTACACACACACACACATACACACACACACACAGGAGATGGAGGCATGCATATGTACACATGCACACACATGGGGTGGAGGCTGGAGTCCCCTGTCCTGAACCCTTCTTGCTTCCTTCTAAAGCCAGCAGCACTCTAGCAAGCTTTCTGGCCATTAGCCACTCACTTGAGAATTTTCCTCTTTATCTCTTTGGCAGTAGTAGGCATCTGTAGTCCACAGCACGGTCTCCCTGCAAGCGGGTTTGGGCTTGGATTTTGACTCCAGGATTAGAAACATTGCCCTTTCTGCAGATTGGGGACGGTTGATTCTCCATTCCCTGTTTCAGTGGCGGGACCACTGGATGCAGTGTGTGTACTTCCTGCCACAAGAAGAGCCCGTTGTCCAAGGCTCAAGCCTCTTCCTGCTAGCCCACCACGATGACTACTGTGTATGGTACAGCCTCCAGAAGACCAGGTATGCCCCAAGTCTTGTGGGCGGGGGGGGGTGTGCCCTGGGCCAGTGACACTGTGCACTTCTGGACGTTCACCTTATAAACCCTGTAGAGGCATGAGTGGGCAAGTTCGTGTCTGAACAGAGTGAGAGTAAGAAATAAGAGTGAAAGTTTTATGACGATCTGTTAGCGCCCATTTTTACATACTCAGGAGAGGCTGCCCTGGTTGCAGGGCCCCCATTTGGAAGAGACCTAGATGAGAAGACTTGAACTGGGGAGTCCTCTAACCTCTAATGCCCCTTTGAAAGCCCGTTCCTAGACTTATGCCCTCTAGAGGACGGGCGTGTGCCCACCACCTTTACCAGGCAGATCCCTGAGCCATGCCTTCATGCCTGCCAGTGCCTAGCAGGTCAGGCTCATCATGTGTGTCTGTCTGTTCATTTCCTGGCCTAGCCCGGAAAAGCACAGGAGAGTCTCCCCACCACGCCCCGTGTGCGACTGCCAAGCTCATCTGCTCTGGACCCGGCCTCGGTTTGGAGAGATCAATGATCAGGACAGAACTGAACGATACGTCCAGGCCCTGAGAACGGTCAGTGTGCAGCCCCTTGGGTGGTTATAGGCAAGAGGGAGTTGGTCCCATGGGACCCCACCTCATTGTTTACTTGTAGTTGGTTAGTTTTGATTTCTGTGCTTCCTGGTCTTCCGGTGGCTTCTGGGTGGGACCTCAGGTGGTGAGCCAGGGAGCATATTACCAGGCTTGTTCTCTACTCTCCTGTGAGAGCCTCTGCCTGGGAGCCTTACCTGGTCTCTGCCTTTGTCCCTCTAAACATGTTGCCTTTGTGGTCACTAGCAGTTGCTGTGGGTGATCCCAGTGGATTCAGCAACCCCATCCTTCCTTTCATCTGCCTCCTTTCTAAAATTTTCTAGGGGCGCCTGGGTGGCTCAGTCATTAAGCGTCTGCCTTTGGTTCAGGTCATGATCTCAGGGTCCTGGGATCAAGCCCCACATCAGGCTCCCTGCTCTACAGGAAGCCCGTTTCTCCTTCTCCCCCTGCTTATGTTCCCTCTTTTGCTCTCTCTCTGCCAAATAAATAAATAAAATCTTCAGAAAATAATAATAAAAAAATAAAAATAAATAAAATTTTCTGAAATATGAATCTGGTTAGGGGCACCTGGGTGGCTCAGTTGGTTAAGCAACTGCCTTCAGCTCAGGTCATGTTCCTGGAGTCCCGGGACTGAATCCCGCATTGGGCTCCCTGCAGAGCAGGGAGTCTACTTCCCCCTCTGAGGACTCCCCCTCCCTGGCTCCCTCTCTCATTCTCCCACTCATCCTCTCTCTCTCAAATAAATATAATCTTTAAATATATATATACATATATGTATGTATGTATGAATGAATGAATGAATGAATCTGGTTATATAACTCTCCTGTCTAAAAACATTTGTTCCCTGCTGCCTGTAGCTGTGGTCTCTTGGGCCAAGACCACACAGGCTTTGGAGGGGAGTCTCTTGGGCCCCTTGGAGTTGTATGCAAAAATATGTGTGCACATATGCAAATGGATGCATTTTTGCAGGAGGGGGATCCAAACTGTCTTAAGTTTCTTTCCAAGGGTTCTGTGACCTGTAAAGGAATCGCTGCCTTTGACGAGTCACTTGAGGGACTCACAGCTGTCTGTGCTGTGACCAGAAAGGGAAGAGACTGGGAGGTGGCCCCCAGCAAGTGGGGCAGGTCTTCAGCTGGGCCTTGTAGGACAGCTTGAGGAGAGTCTTTCCTGACAGTGAGGTCTGGGTGGGGAGAGGTGGGTGAGGTGGGTACATTGGAGGGCAGGGGCTGCTACTGCTTGGCAGGCCTGACTGTGGGGACCCAAGAAGATCCAGCTGGGTGTTGAGGGTGTAGAATCGGATCAAAGGATCACAGAGGGAGTTGGTGGAGTCAGGAGAAGGGAAGCATTTCTGTTAGTGTGCCAACAAGAATTTCTTGACCTACCGTAAGAAAACCTGTGTTGAGGTGGTTCTTCTCCCGCAGGTGCTGAAGCCGGACAGCGTGTGCCTTTGCGTCAGTGATGGCAGTCTGCTGTCCTTGCTGGCCCATCACCTTGGGGCAGAGCAGGTACCGGGCAGGCGCCGTTCTGCCGGCTTTCCGAAGGCGGCTCTTGAGTTTGAATGTTACGTGGTCTGTGACTCAGGCTCTTTGCAGAGCACAGCTGCCGTGGACGTGGGGACTTTGGGGTTGATCGCCTCAGTGTGCGGGCACGAGTGAGGCTGTAGCCGTTCCCGTAGAGCTGCAGTTCCTGTGTCAGAGTCTGCACCTTGTAAGGGTCAGTGTGGCAAGTGGGGAGCGGTGCAGGGACGGCTGGGTGGCTCAGTCCGTGAAGCGTCTGCCTTCCGCTCAGGTCAGGATCCCAGGGTCCTGGGATCAAGCCTCCCTGCTCAGTGGGGTGTCTGCTTCTCCCTCTCCTTCTGTCTCGCCCCCCTCCCCTGCTCTCGCACACACTCTCTCTCAAATGAAGTCTTTGTGGGGAGAAAAGGGGATGCTGTCCCCATGGGTAATGAGCACAGGTAGACTTGGTTAGGTGTTATTTTCTGCCTTGGAATGATCTTGTTGATGTTTAATCTTTAATTTCTTTTTCTGTCAAGTGAATCTCCTACAACTAAGGGCATGGTATTCTCTTTAGGTATTTACTGTAGAGAGCTCAGCAGCTTCGCACAGACTGATGAAAAAAGTAAGTGATAATGGTCGTTGCTGAAATAATGAGGGGACCGAGTGGGGGCCTGCCTTCCTGCGTCTGGGATTGGTGGCTTTGATGCTGTGTTGGCACTAAGAGAGCTAGTGAGAACCCCCTCCATCTTGAGAGCTGGCTCAGAAATCTGGGCTGTCACTGGATAGTAGCAAACCTCCAGACTCGGCTTTGTGTTTTGTGGCTTTTCTCCTCACTTCACATAAAACTAACAAAACTAAAATCTTTGCAGTGATACAGCTGAACTTATGATTCGTTTTGCCACCCGGTGCCCAGAGAGTCACTGCTCACAAGCTGACCTGACTAGTTGGTCCTGTGACCGTTCTTTCTCCCCCAGGTGATTGGCTTTGATTTCTTCTTCTCTGAAGGAAACTCCCAGAACTATAAGCCTGTTGCTGAGTCCTGCTTACATGTCTACAAGAGAAATTTGTTTTGCTATTACAACATTTTGCTAGTGATCTCATCCTTGGGACACAGGATGCCCCTGGAGGAGAGAATTTCCACAAAGCAGATGAAAGTGGTCCTCTAGAACTGTTTGGCCAGAAAACTGCAAACAGACAAGGCAACTCTGAGGGGTTTGTTTTTCCTGGACAAAAAGAGTACTTTCATTTTTTTTCTTGTTAAGATTTTCAAGGCTAACCACGTGGAAGATAAAGTTCATATAATAGAGAAACGGCCTGAGTTGTTAACGTCTGCAGACTTGGAGGGTGAAAAGGTGAGTGGCGATGGCTCTGTCTTTGCATGGAGGGCACAGCACTGCGCCGGTCTGAGCGCCCCCTTCTCGCAGCTGCAGGGGGGCTCCCACCCCTGACTTGGCTGCTCTCAACTCTAGCTGATCTCTGCTGCTTCTGGGGGAGGGCACAGTGGCTGTCCTGGGATGAATAGCTATGTGTTGTGGCCTCTCTGCCGTACCCCTTCCCAGCGCTCCAGTTCCACTTGCTCCTGTGTTTTGGTTCGCCTTTCTGCTCACTTCCTGCCATGGCTGTGGTTGATCTTCTGATCTTCTGTCCCCCATGGTAGTTGGTCTTCTGACCACCTCACCACACCCAGTGTGCCTCTGAAACTACTCCCACCCCTTAGTGACCTGAGAAACCAAACACAGTCTTCCTGCACATTTCCTCTCACCAGCCTCCTGGACCCTCATGACCCAGAGGCCTTCTTAACACATTTCTTTTTAGGTCCATAAGAGACTGCTTTTTTTAGGGGCACCTGGGTGGCTCAGTCGGTTGAGCATCCGACTGTTGATTTTGGCTCAGGTCACGATCTCAGGGTCCTGGGGTCGAGTCACCCTCGTGGAGAGCTTAAGGTTCTCTCTCTCCTTCTGCCTGCCCCCTGCTCGCACGAGCTCTGTCTTTCTCTCTCTCAAATAAATAAAATCTTTAAAGAAGGAGAGAGAGACTGCTTTTTCCAGGTTTTTATCTTTCTAGCTGCTCTTTCTCAGCTTCTCATGGATTTCTGTTCCTTTACTCGATCCTTCCTATAGCAATGTTTCTTGGTACTTTCTCCTTGTCTTTACTGTCCCTCTGTGTCTCTTCTCTGGGTGATCATGTCCTTTCCCATAAGGGAATCTATGGCCGCCAAAGCTGGGACTACAAATCTCTTATGTCCAAGTGCCAACTGGATAGCTTTCCTTACATATCCCGTAGGCCCTTCAAGCTAGAATTGATCATCTTTCTTTGCCAACTTTTTTTTTTTTGACAGCTTTGCTGAGAATTGACATGCCATAAAATTAACCCATTTCAAGTGTGCAATTCAGTAATTTTTTGTAAATTTGTATAATTATACAACTCTTGCATATTCCAGTTTTAGAGCATTTCTATCACCTAGCCCCTAGACCCAGGAAAGCACTGATCTGGTTTCTGTCTATAAATCAGTGTTTTTTGGGCATTTCATATAAGTGGAATAAAACGACATGTGAGCTTTAGTGTTGGGCTTCTTTCACTGGTCACACCTTTGAGGTTCATCCATGTTGTAGAACATGCTAGCATTTTATTCCTTCTCAGTGCTGAATAGTATGCCGTGACGCATGTTGTTTCTCTGCTCACCTCTTGGTGGGTGTTTGGATTGTTTCAAAAATGACTTTCGGCCTTTAAAATAACGCTGCTGTGCACGTTTTTTTTTTTTTTTTAAGATTTTATTTATTTATTTGACAGAGAGATCACAAGTAGGCAGAGAGAGAGAGAGGGAAGCAGGATCCCTGCTGAGCAGAAGGCCCGATGTGGAACTTGATCCCAGGACCCTGAGACCATGACCTGAGCCGAAGGCAGACGCTTAATGACTGAGCCACCCAAGCACCCCTTTAATTTTTTAAGATACCGCTACACTGTTGTCCAAATCAGCTATACCATTTTACATTCCCACTCGTAACATGTATGAAAGTTTCAGTTTTTCTGTATCTTTGTTGGCACTTCGTACTGTCATTTTTATTATGGTCATTTTAGGCTGTGTAGTAATGTCTCATAATTTTGATTTGTAATTGCCTAATGACTAATGATGTTGAACTTGAACACCTTTGCATGTGCTCATTAGCTGTCCCATGTCTAATCTGGTGACATAGCTATTCTTTTGCCCATTTTTTCCCCCATGCCTCTTTTTTTTTTTTTTAAAGAAAGAATGTTTTTGAGATATAATTCACATACCAAAAAAAAAAAAAAAAAATTCACATACCATACAATTCACCCACTTGAAGTGTGAAATTCAGTGATTTAGTGCATTATAAGGTCGTACAATCATCACTACAATTTGTTTTAGAACATTTTCATCACCTAAAAAGAAACCCAGTGCCTATTAGTAGTCACTTCCCGTTTGCCCCCAGTCCTCCCAGCCTGTAGGCAACCCCCAATCTACTTTTTGTCCAGAGATTTTTAGATTCTGGACATTACATATAAATGGAATCATATGAAATGTGTGGTCTATTTGTGGTTGGCTTCTTTCAAGGTTCATCCACGTTGTAGCATAAATCAGTACTCCATTTCTTCTTACTGCTGAAGAGTATTCCATTGCATTGGATAGACCACATTTTGTTTATCTGTTCAGCAGTTGATGGACACTTGGCTTGTTTCTGCTTTTCAGCTGCTATGAATGCCATTGTCTGAACACTCAGTCCAAGTTGTACTTGCCTCTGCCTTCGGCTCAGGTCATGATCCCAGGGTCCTGAGGTCGAGCCCCGCATCGGGCTCTCTGCTCAGCAGGGAGCCTGCTTTCTCCTCTCTCTCCCTGCCTGCCTCTCTGCCTACTTGTGATCTCTGTCTGTCAAATAAATAAATAAAATCTTTAAAAATAAAAAAATGAAAAATACTCCGGTTCTGTAAGCCACTGATAATGGCACACTCGCTAGCCCCCAGGTCAGTAGAGTGGTGACTAGCAGGGGTGAGACCAAGCTTTCTTGCCTTGTTCCAGTGTTGTAGGGCTCTTTTCTGTCTTCGGTGTTTCCTTCTGCATCTTCCTTACCTCAGCTGGACACCCAGGTGTCGTCTTAGACTGGCCCCTCTCTTGATGCCCATCTGCTTGGGCCACCCCCTGGGTGCCCTGTCTCCTCAGTATCTGCCACATCTCCCAGTCCTCCTTCTGTATACTCTCTGCTCCTTGCTTGGACCATTGTAGTACTCAGCCAAGTCCTCTCTTGTGCCCATGCTCCCTGTGGGTGGTGTCCCTACATGCTTCATTCAGAGGGCTCTTTCTTTTTTTTTATTTTTTAAAAGATTTTATTCATTTATTTGACAGGCAGAGATCACAAGCAGGCAGAGAGAGAGGAGGAAGCAGGCTTCCTGCTGAGCAGAGAGCTCGATGTGGGGCTCGATCCCAGCACCCTGGGACCACGACCTGAGCCGAAGGCAGAGGCTTTAACCCACTGAGCCACCCAGGTGCCCCCAGAGGGCTCTTTCTAAAACACATTTCCTCTTGGGCGCCTGGGTGGCTCAGTTGGTTGAGCAACTCAATAGGGAGTCTGCTTCTCCTTCTGACCCATCCCTGTCCCGTGCTCTCTATCTCACTCACTCTTTCAAATAAATAAAATCTTAGAACAAAATACATCTCTTCTCATTTTGAACCCCTGAGGAAAGCATTTAGAGATCCCTTATCTCCAGGAAAGAGTCCAGAGCCCTTGACCTGTCATCAGCTGCCTTTGGGCTACCCAGCTCCTCTCCATTTCTCCGGCCTCACCCTTTGCTGATCCTGCTGTGTTTGCTCGTTTAACAAGCTCCTGAAGGGCCTTGCTCTCACATCCGTGCTTTTGCCCCTGCATCCTTCTGCTAGAATCCCCGGTCTTGTGTTTTTCTGATTCCTAGTCATATGTTTGTTCATTAACTTGGCAAACATTTACTGACCATTTGCTCAGGGCCAGGCACTTTGTAGGGTGCCGGGATACTGTGCTGCCGACGTCCCCACTTCTGTGGTGCTCAGAACCTAGCAAGGAAGCCTGATAGAGGAGCACTGATAACAGTCTGTCATGATGAGCTGTGAGTGGGGACCTACTAACAGGATGCCATTTAGCCCTTCTGATGCTGTTCCTTCTGGGGTCCCTCCACATGTCCCTTCCTCGCCTCTGACCGTCAACAGCTTACCACGCTGTACAAGGATGGCCCCAGCTCTGTCTGTTCCCTTTACCCCTCTGTGCTCCCGAGGGCAGGGCTCAGGTGTGCTTCTCATCTTTGTGTCCTTCAGGGCAGGTGCAGACCCGGCGTGCTCACTGGTTGCCCGAGTGAGTGAATGAGTGCCTTTTTGTTTCCATGTTTCCCATGACACTTGTAACCTGCCTTCACTCTTTAGCTAGATCATTCTGACGCCTTGGTCCTTCTTCTTGCTCTGGTTGCCAGGTCTCTCTCCTCGTGGGGGAGCCATTCTTCACCACCAGCCTGCTGCCGTGGCACAACCTCTATTTCTGGTATGTGCGGACTGCCGTGGACCAGCATCTGGGACCTGGTGCTGTGGTGCTGCCCCAGGCCGCCTCGCTGCACGCTGTGGTTGTGGAGTTCAGGGTAGGCCACCCAGAAGTTGTTGCAGAAGGGGTGGGAGGCGGGGGTCCTGGTTTTCTTGCAGAGACCTTGGGTGCAGATGGAACAGTGTGAATCCTAATGATAGGAGGCTCTGCTCTTCTGTATCAGCACACTGCAGGGTTGTATGGAAAAGGCTTGCCTTTGTACAAATGCAGTAATTTGGCATATGAAATGGAAATGGCTGTGTGTTGTCATTTTACAATTATCCCTTATCAGAATAATTAAAAAGCATAAATGAAGAGTTTCAGGAGACAAGCTGTTCGGCTTGCTCTGCTCTTACTAAGAGCTGACGCTCCAGTTGTTAAAAGCATTTTGAGATGTAAAGTCAGCTTCTTTATGCAAGAAAAAATTGAAAAGCTTCATTTTAATTTTCTCATCAAAGCAGAACCAGTCATAAAGTCGTTTTGGGAAAGGCATTTCTTCTTAAAAGGGTTTTGAAATGCTTCCAACCTTAGAAGTAGAGTGAACCTCCTTTGATATTTCTTTGATAAGAGCAGCTTCATCCATTGGCAGCTCAGTGGCTCTGTGGCTTATTTTCTGGGCATTTCTTCCATGTTGTTTATTTACCTGATGAGATTTCCATGGGAGTTCTGGCTTTTGTGGCCCAGGAGGGAATATGGGAATGGGACAAAGAATTGGTGGACCTGTGTGCACTTCTGGTCCCCTCCCTCCCATTTTCCTCGTGCCCTGATCATAGGTGCAGAGTCCCAAGAACTAGTTTACAGACTTCTTCCCAAAGAAACCCCATCCCAATGGCTCTGGCCGATTGTCCACCTTTGGGAGAGGACTTGGGGTCACGTGAGACTTGGCAGATTTGAGTGACCATCCTGGATCCTTGATCATCTCTCAGCCCTGTCAACCTGGGGCTCTCCTCCAAATGTGGGGGAACATGGTGTGCCTCAGGGTTGGGGCCGGTTCACCCCCAGCCCAACTTCACTGACGCTTCCTGCTCTTGTCATTACGCTTCCATGCCTGTGGGTGGGTGTGGGAGCTGGTGTGCTGTCCTACAGAACCTGTGATGTTCGTCTCTGGCTGAGTGTCAACAAGGGCTGTGCCTTCCTTATAGGACCTGTGGCGGATCCGGAGTCCCTGTGGTAACTGTGAAGGCTTTGATGTGCACATCATGGATGATATGATTAAGGTCGGTGGGGCCCCACTTCCTCCCTGCAGTGTTCTATCCACCCACTCCATGTGGCCACGGCGTCCTGTCCCTCGCACTTGGCCTTCCTTTACACAGTGCAGGTGGGCCTGTAGATCCTGAGTCTGGCCCCATTTCATACCCCACCCATTACCCCTGCCCCTTGGGCTGCACCCTGCTTGGCTTTACACACTCTCTTGCTACCAGCTCGTATGTGACCTTCAGGCGGCAGCACAGAGATCACCTGCAGGGTAGCGTTCCTGCCTGGCCCCATTCTCAGCTGAAGGCTAGTGTCCCCGGGCACTGTGACTCCTGTCTCGAGCCTCTGGACTGGGAGCCTCATGTCAGGATGACCTGGCAGCTGTAGTGCTCAGGAAGGGTCACTGAATGGGCACGCATCCAAGTGCCAGATGTTGTTGTTGTTTTGTTTTAACCACTGCAGACATTTGGCTCTCAGAGTAGCTAAGGAGACTGGCCGAGTCATCTCATCTTAAAAGGGAGATGATGAGGCTTAGGTGAAGTGCCTCGCTGCAGAGACACTTGAGTGCAGTAGTGGGGAGGGAGAAGGCAGCTGGTCTGCTCCAGTTGCCTGTGGTCTTTCTGTGAGGACCCGCTGTCCCTGGCGACTGCGGCCGTTATTCTGAGGGACCTGGGCCAAGGGGGTGAAGGACCACGGGCCTAGACCTTGGAGACTGGACATGAGCCCCTCATCCCTAGGCTGTTGGCTCTGTCTTTGTTTCTGCACACCCTCACCTCCCCTTAACCTTCTCAGTGTGCCCTGGACTTCAGGGAGAGCAAGGAGGCCGAGCCCCACCCGCTGTGGGAGTACCCATGCCGCTGCTTGTCTGAGCCCCAGCAGATCCTGACCTTTAATTTTCGGCACCCAGTCCCCTCACACCCGGTCCGTGCTGAGGGCTCCATCGAGCTGAGGAGGTGAGAACAGGTTCCAGGGTGCAGCAGGTGGGGGAAGAGAGGGTGGGGCCTGCTTTCAGTCTAAATTACTGCTCTGGTGGCTAAGCACTTACTTCCGTGGCTTTGGCTTTCACGTGGGTGGGATGGCCTCCTTATCTGGGCCTTGCCCTTCCTGGTCCGAAGTGGCCCTGAGTCTGTGGCGGGTCCCCACAGCCCCTGGGTGTGTGCAGGTGGAGAGGGAGAGCCAGAGTGGGCTTTGCACATCCCCCCACATCTGCAGCTCCTGTTGAGCTCAGCAGCATGAGAATCAGAGCTGTAGAGAAATGTGATTTTTTTGGTTGCTATGGTTACTCATTGGGCCATTTTTCTGGAACTCTGCTGGGAACTAAAGCGGCTTAGGAATTGGTAAGGGCTGCTCATTGTGAGGCACAGTTGGGCCATCCAGCTCCAGCACCCTTCACAGAGGAAACACTCTGGTCCCATGATTCCTCTAAGTGCTTGGCCAGGCTACAGGGAGCAAGTGGGGCTTTGGTTGTGGTTCTTTTTGCTCAGTTTTTCACTAAGTAGCCTTTAGCCAGGTGGTATTAGCCTCCTGATTGGGCAGGAAGGAAAGACCAGCGGTTTCTGGAAGGCAGAGGGAAGCTGTGGCTATGCTTGCCGGTCTTTTGCATGGCTCTTTCTCTGTGGCCCAACATCCCCCCCCTCCCCCCAGGCCTGGGAGGAGCCATGGGGCCGTCCTGTGGATGGAATACCACCTGACCCCGGACAGCACTGTCAGCACCGGCCTCCTGAAGCCTCCAGACGACAAGGTAGTGCTGTGTACCTGAGTCCCAGAGCAGGCCAACCCCACGAGCTGGTGCTTCTCTGGGTATCCCTGGCATAGGCAGCCAGATCGTGACTCCTCCGTGGCCCGGGTCACCTGGGCCTGAGCAGCAGCTTCTTGTGGCGAGTGGCCCCGGGCTGGAGGCTGACCAGGAGGGGGCTCCGGTGCCAGGAGCCCTCACTACCTTCTTGTTGCTTCTACAGGGGGACTGTTGCTGGAACCCGCACTGCAAACAGGCTGTGTACTTCTTCACCAGCCCAGACTGTGGGGTCCCGCGGGGCGGCCCTCGGACCGTCAGCTACACCGTGGAGTTCCACCCCCACACTGGAGACATCAGCATGGATTTCACGCTCTCAGACACCCTGGAGGACGGGTGCTGACCCTCACTTGTTGAGAAATAAAGTGGCCTGAGGGCTCTGGGCTCTGAATGGTGTGAAGGCCCCTCTCTTTTCAGGGCCCAGTTGAATCTCTGGGCTCTGAGGAGCCCTTCTCCCTTTTTGCATTTTTGCACCGCCAAGTTCCTTGCTTTGGGTGTGACAGGCAGCACGATCTGCTGACTGAATTTGGAGCTGAGGAGGGGCCAGGGAGCCCTCCCTGCTGTGGATCTGAAACACTCCAAAAGCTCTCACATGGCAGTGTCCCTGTGCTGTGCTGGGAGTGGGCTGGGTGGCTTGTGTGCTGTGAAGAGCGTGGGTGGTTGGGCTGCCCCTGTGGGAGAGGCCTTGCCTATCCTCAGGAACTCTGGTCCCTCCTGCCTGGCTCCAGCTGGGAGTGGCTCCTAGAGGCAGAGCTGCTGACTTGTGGCTAGGCCCTGGGCCTGAAAGGCCATGGCAGGGCCGCCCTTATGTGTTGGGTGACGTTACCCGGATACCCCCGTAAGCGTCTGGCCTCCGTACACAGCATCAGCAGGTGACTGGGACTTGACACCTGGACATCCGATTGCTGCTCAGAGGATAGGGAAGAGGTGGTCTCAAAGCATTTCCTGAGATGCAGACCTGGGAAACCAGCCATCAGGAGGAGGAGCCAGGAGGTAAAGCCTTTTCCTGTGTACCTGCATTCTAGCAGAAGGACCTCCTGCCCACTACGAGGCCTGGGCTGATGGGTACCGTGTAGCCACTGCACCCCAGCCTGGCCCCATTGCTTTGCAGCGGAAGACCAGAGTGTCCTGAGGCGGTTTCAGCCTTGCTTCTCCCCAGCTCGAGGTGCCCTTCATTCTTTATCCCCACTCCAGACGGAACAGGAGGTAGTGGGAACCCAGGTGGCCTGGTTTTCTGGCAGTTCGGGGCAGACTTAGCCTGCTCCCATGCTGCTTGGGTGAGGGGGCGGAGGCAGGAAAGGTGGGCCCCCCCATAGCCTGGCCCCAGCTTGTCGCTCAAATAAGAGAACACCAGCCTTGAGCCTCACAGTTTTATTTTCTTATTATCTATCCTTCCGTTCAGCACCAATAAAGGGAAAAAACACCTCTCTTTTCAAAATATTTTATCAGGTGTAAAGATTGTTTTTTCTTCTAGGGAAGAATCGTCTGGATATATATTTGATAATATTTTTACCAAAACCTTAGGTGTGCTTACCATATAAAACCCCTAATGTCCCATGAGGATACAATACAGAAAAAAATACAGAAATTAAAAAATTGTTTTTTTTTTCTTTTTTTAAAACAGTATTTCTAAATCTCAGCAAGTTAATACAATAGTTAAAAAGCATCAAGGTTAATATTCATACTTAAAACTCAAGGTGGTTTGGACAAATGGAAATGACCGTTTCCTTCCGAAGCTGACCCCTGCCTCCTGGCTTCTGTGGAGGAGGCCAGGCCTGGGGCAGGCGTGGGGCCGTGTGTGGGGATTTGGATGACCCCTGTGTCCACCCCTCCTAGGCCTAGATGCCACAGAATCTGAGATCCTGATAGTGTTTTCTTTCTTTTTTTTAAAAAATCACACTGGAAAAGTCCGGCTTGTGCATGGTCCTAGGAGCCCATAGCCGTGATGAAACGTGTGGTCGGCAGTGGTGGCCTCAGCAATGAGGCTGTGCCAGAGGGAAGCGCGAGGGGGCATGGGGTGCAGGCTGGCCTGGCTCCAGATGCCAGGGCCAGGCTGGGCAGAGGCGACCTCATTAGGACAGGAAATGACCGAGGCACAGGGAGGTATGACTTGCCTAAGGCCGCCCTGTGAGGAGGGAGAGAAGCAGGTGGCCCTGTGCGACTCTCTCTCAGAGCTGCCCTGGGTGGGAGGTGGCTCCTCGGAGGGATGGAGGCGGGGCTGGCGTTTCTCTGCTTCAGGAACCCTGGCCTCTGTCTCTCCTGTTCTCCTGGATATAGCTGACTCGAGGCCTGGAGGCCATGGCTCAGTCCCAGCCAACCAGGCGTTGAGCGTGTTCAGTTGGACCCTGCCTGTGTGAGCAGAGCTTCTTGGCTGCTCCTAGGAGGAGGGTCCCCTCTGGCCCCACGGAGCCTCGCCCAGGACCTTGGAGGCCAGGCTCCCGGAGGGAGAGTGCCCAGGCGGAACTGCCCTGGGTGGTGTGGGGCTGGGGGCTGAGGGAATGGAGGCTCCTTGCGGCGAGGCCCTCAGCCCAGACACTGGCCCAGACAAACCAGTGCCCCCATGTGTGTGGTTCTCTGGAGTGTCTTCCTCCAGCTCGGCCTGCCTCTGGGTGGTTGCCTGCTCACCCCACCAACCCCCATCTGGGTCCCTCTTGCAGCTCAAGTGGGTGACAAGGCACAGCGTCCACACACCTGCACCAGGAGGCTTCTAGTATTCGAAGGGTCCTGGTGCACTCCCCACCCTCGCTGGGCAGATCTGGCTCTGAGCCAACTGGGCACAAGGTCAGGGCGCTTCAAGGAGGGGAAACCAGTGGGGGTTGACAAGAACAGACTTCCGAGTTGGAGAGTCCTTGCACTGGGAATCAGACCCCTCCCTCCCTTGCTTGACTGTGGGGAATAATCCCGGGTGTGTTTTAAAAGGCAGGTGGGCAGAGGCAGGGTGCTGTGGAGTGGGGAGCTGCGGACCTCCCCTGAGTGCTCTGCCATGTCCTGCCTGGGTACCCAGGGCTGGCCCTGGTCCCGTGGTGGCAGAGGGAGCATCTGTGGGCCTAGATGCCAACCAGTACCACGCGCTGCCCAGGACAAGCAGTGGCCCTTGGCCTTCACCCCCAGTCTCCACACTGGTGAGGGGGAGGGGACAGGCCGGTCTATACCTGGGCTTTCTGCCTCTTCATCCAGGGCCCCTGGGTCACCTTTCAGGATGGGCCTGGGAGGACAGAGGTGCAGCCTCACCCCAGAGGCAGGCAGACAGTTCCTGAGCTCAGCCAGGGAAAGCTTGGTCCCAAACCAGAGAGGTGTCCGGAAGGGAAATGAGATCAGGCAGAAAAAGGTTGTTGGTTTTGACAGAAGAGAAGCCATAAATCACTTGGAATACCTGAAGCCCCCACCCCCACCCTTTTATAGCATGAGTCCCCCTTCTCCCTGTGAAAAAGTGATACTGTCTCGGATTCCCTTTGCCCACTTTGAAGTCTCTTGGGGGAGCCTCTGGGGCCCTGGCTGGCTGGGAGGGGGAGCCCAAGCAGGGTTCTCCCTCATGGTTTGCAGACCCTCTAAAGTGAAGGGTGGTTTTCTTAACTTTTTCTGTTTTTCTTTTTAAAATGTAATCGCCCTTGAATGCAAGACCCTGGGAAGAGCTGGGGCTTGCTGGTAACTGGACACGTCCTCATGGTCCCGGCTTGCTGGCCGTCCAGGCTGGAGGTGGGCGCTGGCGGCCCTGTGCCCAGGAATGCTTCTTTGGCTGGTTCTGATTGTGTTTGGAGTTTGGCCTTGGGTGAGGCCCGAGTTAGGGGTCTGTGTGGCTACGGCGTGGCACGTGACATGCGGGCAGTGTGCATGCGAGGGTGCAGGCATGCGAGACGATATGGCAGCGGACAGAAATAATGAACCCTGGACGAAGCTTGAGAAGAGATACAAAGAGTACAGAAACCCGGTTCTCATACTAACCCCCGGGTTACAAACTAGGTTGTGCTGTAGATTTGTAGAAAATCACGTTTCGAAAGAATGGCACTGTTGGGCAGCTGCGGCTCCCAAGGCCGGCCTGACTCCTCTGTCCACAGTCAGTGCCCAGAGGTGCAGGGCGGCGCTGGTTCCAGCTCACCTGGGACAGACCAAGGCTACCCCCGGGTCCCTGCCCTCCTCCCCCAGCACCAGGGGTGCTGGCTGGAGGGGACACGGCCAGAGAGGTGCTGCGGCTCAAAGGGGTGGCAGAGGCCCTGCTGCTTGGAATGACGTGGCTGGTCTATGCCTCCTCCTCCCCTGCAGACACCATCAGCCGCATGGCCACTGGAAGGTGGTCAGTCAGGCCGGACAGCTGGGTGATAAAACTGAATTCTTCCACCTCCTGTTGGGAAAAAGCATTTCTTTTAGATCCAGAGGATATTCTACAAAGGAGGGGCCCAGAGGGCAGGAGTGGGGCTGCGGGGTAGGGGCTGGAACTGGCCAGGATCTTCCTGGAGACTGAGGGGTGGGAGCCTTACATGGAGCCCCAGGGTCTTTGGGACTGACCAGTCTGGTTTTCAGCTCTGTGCTGTTGAGGGATGCAGGGCAAGGGTCCCCTATCTACAGGCGTGGCCTGGCTGCCCAGCCTGCCCCAGACTCACGGCCTTCCAGTCTGGGCACAGCCCCTCTTCCGCATACAGCATGTAGTCGATGCGCCTGCCATTGCCCTTCAGCAGGTCCTTGCGTCCCTTCTGGCCTGCCCCAGGGCTCTTGCTGGTGGGGAAGGCCAGGTACTCCCTGCGGCCTTCCTCGCTCTCCAGGACCCTGCTCGACACACAGGAAGGCACAGGACATGAGGTGAGCCCCTTTGCCCCCTCCCCCAGGCCCCAGATCCTGAGTGTAGAGCCACATTCTCATCCCCAAGTGAGAGAGAAGCAGGTCAGTCCAAACCCTGTGTTTAAGATCTGTCTGCCTGTGGAGCCAGAAAAGGCCTGGGTGGAGGGATACTCAGTGTGAGCCTATGAATTCCTGGCCTAGCCAAGCCACTCCAGAGTCCATCCGGGAATGTCCTATGTCCACTTTGGGCATGGCTGTGGCTGAAGTTTAGACACAGCATTGCCCAGAACCTGGGGCCGAGACGGAAACAGGAGCAGAACAGGGCTTTGCTTGGAGCTGGGGGAGGGGGTGTGTGGAGGGGGGAGTGGGGGTGTGGGGGTGGGGAGGTGGCGGGTCTGTTTTGGCAAAGGGTCTTTGCAGGGAACCTCAGGGACTCTTCTCTCCTAGAAGTCCCCAGACCTCCTGGGACTGTTGTTTCAGGTCAGCAGGGGGCTGGGGGAGCCAGGAGAGCACCCAGGCCCTATTCTGGGACTGGACTCCTGGGTCTATCTCTGAGCAGCTGTGCCACATGAGCTCTCCTCTGACACAGGGATGATCACTGTGGGCCCCAGGATACTGGGGACCAGGCATGCTGAGAAAGGAACTGTGTAGGGGGTCGTCTATAGAAGAGCTTGTGACTCGATATTGAGATTGTGAGTTTGGGCCCCACATTGGGTGTAGAGATGACTTAGATAAATAAAACTTGGAAAAAAAAAATAAAACATGGGATGTGTCTGCCATCCCATTTCTTGGAGGAAAGAAACTGATGCTGGTGCATAAGTGTGGGGTCAAGGTTCTCCAAGGTGTGCAAAGCACTCGGGTGGGGTGTAAACACCCTGAATCCAGGCCTTCTGACTTCCTGTCTACTGTTCCCTTCCAGCCAGGTTTTCTCTGGAGCCTGAGCCTCCGCTGTGGGGAGCCTTCACGCTCTCAGACACCCTGGACGGCGCTGCATAGGCCCGCTGGGCCAGCTGATACCTGGACACATGGAAGGGGCGCCTGGACGTGCACAGCCAGCAAACACGGGTTTCTACAAGGTTTTTATCAGCCCTGAGATAAATACACTAGTGACATGCAGAACATCACTACATCTCAGAAATACAATCTATTACTGTCCTTTGCCTTTGATAATTAATTCTAGCATCAGTGATCTAAGAGTTACTGATAGTCATTTTTTAATCATCAACTCATAAAAAGATAATTTTCTCTGCATAGGATGATGTTTCAGATTTAGACTATAATTAATTGGCTCAACTTAGCTGTGATGAGCCACCGCCCTGACTGTAGTCTGAAGCTGTGAGTTACAAATTGGTTCTGCTGCTGGCCTCTCAAATGTCCCTTTATGGAAGCCTCATCAGGTTCACGTATGAAGTTCGGCTGGGATGGAACTGTCTCTACTTTGAGAACACTGGTTTGTGTTAGCTCCCCTCATATTTTAATTTGCCTAATTGGTGGCTACCAGCTGCCAGGATCCTGCAACACAGGCCATCTCCCTAGGCCTTCCACAAGGGTCTCGGCAACCCTTGCCCTTGCCCTAGGGAGATCCCTTCCCGGAAGGGCCTCAACAGGATGGCAGGCTGAGCTCTTCCAAAGTGAGCCTGGACTCCAGTGCTGATGTAGGAAATGCCACCTCGAGACCCTCATCCTGGTGGGAGGCTTCTTTGTGGGCACACAAGCCCCCCGGGGCGTGAGTCTCCACCCACCCCACCTTCAGTCCCTGAGGCCCTCACAGGCTTCCTTCCCATGGAACTGTGTGTTCCGCTCTGCCTGGCACAACGCCGCTCCCCACACCAGAGTCGGGGCTCAGTGCTTTTCCCGGTCCCAGGAACCACTCTCCCCTGCATGACCGGCTTTTGAAGCTGGTCCCAGCAGTAAGGCTGCCGATTGCTTCTTACTTCTGTAGATTGTCAGGGGTGCACACTTCCTCATCGTAGAGGTTGTCTGTGTCCAGCATGGTACCTGGGAACAAGGAGGCAAGAGTGGTTACTGTGGGTAGTGTGCAGCCTCTAGGAGGGCTGCCTCCCTGGGGCAGGAGGCCTGAGTGAGGGCTTTGGGCCTGGGCAGTTGACTGGCCCTGCCCCTTGCGGTGGGGTCTTGGGGGCAGAGCCTGAAGTCTTCCTGGGAAGCCTGTGGAGAGCCCAATCTTGGTGTAGAGTCAGGCCTTGGCAGTACCCTCCCCCTGTCCTCCCTTGGTGCCCCCTCCCTCAGCCTTCTGGCCCAGTCCCAGCCCCAGCTCACCAATGGCCCAGGACTTCTCCTCTCCGGGCCCCAGGCGGCAGGGGTCCTTGTAGTGTGTAAACAGGGAGTGTTGCTGCTCCAGCTTGTCATCTGTGCAGGGAGGGAGGGAGGCAGTGCTGTGGGGCACAGGGTGTCTGTCCTCGAGGGCTGCCTGCCTCTGCTTCTAGTCACCCTGACTAGATAGCACCAAGTCCCTTGGCTAACTGCCACTGGGTGCGCTCTGTGGTCCGTTTGTCACTGGTTTTCTGTGTCCTTGAGAATGCCCCTCCACCTCCCACCCCCAGCCCTGGGTAGAGCTATCTTCAGTGGTCACTGTTCCTCCTGGGCTCCCTCTAGGTGGTGCCCAGATGTGGCGGCAAACCCTGTAGGGGGCCAGCTGATGCTGCCCTGGCCGGCGGGCCTGTCCTCATGGACCTGGGTGCCCAGGTTGAGTGAGGAGTGACCATACGAGGCTGAGAGAGGGACAGGTGACCTGCCCTGGATTCCAGTTTGTCTGGCCAACTCATGGAGCCAGAAAGTGCCTGGGAGGAAAGACAGGTACCAGGTGGGGCCCGAGCAGGTGGAACCCTCCAGCAGCCTCTTCCTTTGTATGCTGCGTTCCCTCCCTGACGCAGGAAGATCCCAGGAGCACCGGCTTTTGAAGCTGGTCCCAGGCATGTGACTTAGAGAGAACCGTGGGCTAGGATCGGGGGCTGTGCCTTCCGCGGCAGACACTGTTCTCCCTACTCACCATTGTCAGAGGTCGATTTCTGGGTCATGAACCAACAGAAACAGTAGCCACCAGGTAAGGGCACCGCACTGTGCTCCAGGTGGGACCTTCAGGTCTCCTGCCTTCCCTGAGGGCTAAGCCTGAGCTCACAGACCTCATGTCACTCATGGGTGAAACTCTGTAGTTTCTCCTGGGTTAGGGCTGGTGTGGAAGGAGCCCAGGAGCCAGTGGGTGGGCGGGGGTGGGAGATGGGGGTGGGAGTTGGTGTTGCTCCCATCAGCTCCTCTGGCAGAGAGAAGCTCAGAGCTGCACAAACTTCCAGGAGGTCCCTGAGATCCACGTGATCACCAGATTAGTTATTTAAGTCAATTATTTAAAAGATTGCCCATGATTAGTTTTTAGTTTTTTAACCTAATGGTTAAAGGCATAATGACCAGGGTTCAAATCCCAGTTCAACCACTTCCTGGCTCTGTGACCTTGGACTAGTTACTGGGCCTGTCTGGGTCTCTGCTTCCTCTCCCACCCTTGTAGATCAACACCGGTGCTCACCGTCAGGGTTGTTCTGAGATTTAAATGAAACAGCCATTAGAGGTTAGAACCGTGCCTGGTGCAAAGCAAGAGATGACTGAGGACCTGGTGGGTAGTGTTAGCTGACTCGCCCATAGTCTGAGTTTCAGAGGCCCCGAGGCTTCTTTGTCAGAGTTCATTTTTAGGGCATCTCTTTGTCTCCTGTAAGGAGGCCTCTGCGCTTTCTAGGCAGAGCGTGGGCTCTTCTCATTTTAGGATTTCTAGGGGGCAGAGAAATCACAGTCTTGCTAATATCTCACCCACATGCTCCCGAGGAGCAGGAAGTTCTTCAAGCTGTAAAACCCAAGCCTTTCCCGCTGTGCCTGGAGCCCGTGCCCTCCCCAGGAGCTGATCCTACTGGGGAGGACCACCACCTCACCTGAGGAGCAGTTGTCAAAATTAAAATCTCCACAGATGACATCAAACGCCACCAGCTCCTCGGGGTTGGCTGTGCTGGACGAGGAGGTAGATTTTCGGAAATCAGCCAGCCAGTCCTGAAGCAGGTCCAGCTGCTCACACCGGATGGCACTGTCCTCTGTGGGGGCAGAACCAGAGAGATTAGATGGCGGAGCTGCAGTGAGATCCCAGCCAGGCCCCGGTGCCGACCCCAGCCTATGGGGGGCTGATGGCCCACCCCCTGCAAAGCCCGGGCCGCCAGATCCTACCTGGCAGGGCGTGCAGGTGTGTGCAGGAAATGTACCCGACAATTCTTTGGTCCTGAGGTGTGCTTCCCACCTGCACCTGTTGGGGAGGGAGGGAGGTGTTGATGATGAAGTCGACATTATCCTGACTACAAGCCCATTTCTGTCAGCTCCTGGCTACACTTGGGCCCAGATAAGACAGCAAGGTCATGCTTCCAGGAGCTTCTGGTCTAGTGTGGGAGGAAGATGTATTAAGAAATACCAGCTTCTGGCATGATAAGTGCCACTAGTAAATCATGCAAGCATTATAGGAGGAAAAATGCAGAAATCCCCGCTGATTTCCTCCTTATAACCCGGCCATCTCCTGGTGACCAGAGTGTCCATGTGGATGACCCTCACATGCCAGCCCCTTATTTCCTTGCCCACTCCTGTCTGATGGCTGTTCTCCCTTCCCTTAGTCACAGCCTAGACCTCATCCCACCCCGGAGCCCATTCCTCCAAGTCCAAGTCAGACTCCCCTTTGGGAGCAGCCCAGCCACAGAGCCTGACACCCTTCCTGACACTGAGAGGGCCCCTGCCCTCCACGCTCTCCCCCGCCTCTGCCCCTGTGGCTCCACGAGAAGCCACTTCATCTGCTTCTGGGCAGTGGTTCCTGTTGGTTTCCTGATCTGAGATGACAGCTTTGGCCTCCATCTCCTTGGCACCTGTCATGCGGTGACCTCTTGGGTGGGCAGTGTTGGGGGGGGGTCCTCTGAGACTCTGTGCCCAAGTGCAGATGATCCTGGTGGGGTGTCTCCACAGGCTGGTGGTGTAACGACATCACAGACCACCCAAAACACCCCCCAGTGGTGACCCCACTGCAAGCCTGAGCCAATGGGGCTGTGGTTGTGGAGTTAAGTGATGCTGCCCAGCCGACTGCTCTCCAGGCCTCTGATCCCGACACAGCTTCTGGAGGCTGCAATGGGAGATCCCCCCCGCTCCCCACCAGGGGTGTCCCTTAGATCATCTGTGGCTGCCATTCCCCAGAGGTCTCTCTCTCGGGCTTTCCTCCCATCTGAACCTCAGCAGTCTTCCCCAAACTTCTTTAATCCATTCCAGAATGGGTTTTCTATGATAATGAGATCCTGGACCCTGGGAACTGTCCAGGGAAGGTGACTGTAGCGGCCAGTTCGTAGCTAAGGGATATCTATCTGCTGAACATGACTCTGCTCATCCCCCAGCTAAAAGTGGTCTGGACTTGCTACCCCTGCCACATCATGGGCCCTCCAATCTGAGAGCCTGGGGAGGCTTCCATCTTTGTTTTTGCTGCCAAAGTCAGATAGGCATTATACTCCTCCATATGAGTTTTCACATCATTAGGCATTCTTAGCC
>PISX010000397.1:35312-292783 GCA_004024625.1 Mellivora capensis
CCCCCCCCCCCGCCTCCCAATGTGTTGGGAAATCACATACCATTCCTGTGCATTGTTGCAAAAACACAACACGGTCTTAAAAAAACCCACTGTGCCACCAATGGCCACACGATGGCGCTCTTTCCCCTTGTATTCCTAGGGCAATGCATCTGTTCCCCCGAAATAATATGCTGTGAGCACTAGGGCTTGGGGCTTCCTGGACCCTGCCTTGCTAGAGCCTTACAACAGGTCGGAGGGTTATGCTACGATTATACTAGAATTGGCTCGGGGCTATGAGGCTCTTTTGGCCGAGGCCAGTTCACATCAGATGTTTGCTGCCCCAAGCCCAGCTCCTCACCCTACTCTCTGCTGCTTTCTCAACTCCTGGTGACTTGGCAGGCTTTTCACCCATTCTAGGGTCTTAATGCGTCAGCCCCTCACTCACTCAGCACTTGGTGTCACCTGCCTGTGCTGAGACCTGCACAAGGACCGGTGAGGTGCACCACTCAACACCCCCCCCGCCCCCCCCGCCTTCAGGAGAACAGTGGGAGGGAGGGCAGACACAGCCACAAGGACCCAGCTACCCAGCTGCCTGTCCCTCAGCCGCATCCAGCCCATGTCTCGGCCCCTCTGGCGACTTCCCTGCTCTCCATCATCCCCGTCAGCCCTGTGAGCTGCCAGGACCTACTTCCCTACGTGCTTGAACTGATTGATTCTGCTCTGGCTCGAGTCCTTAGGAGTTGCAGAGGTTTGTGTTTCTCTTGGAAAAACAATCACACTGAGAGGCTGTGCCTTTTAGTCGTGGTGGGCGAAGACTGTTAACAGAGAAGGGGCCCAGAATCGGGCTTTCCCACACGTGAGGAGCTGCCAGGGGTTCCAGTCCCTTCTCAGGGTGCGACAGTATTAGGAAAGCACGTTGTCCTCAGGCACAGACCTGCCACAGAGTGGGTGGTGGGGGGAGAAGGGATGCAGATGAAGGGAGCACTGGTCTCTACCTGCAGCCTTCCAGCCCCCAGCCCCAGGCCTGTCTCCTGAATTCTCATTTATTTCACTCCTCCAGGCAGGAGAAACAGGCACGCTTTCCCCAGCAGATGGGCTGGGTCTGCTGTGTACAGGGCTCAAATGGCGCGTTCTCCTTTCTGTCTGACGGAGAAACAGGCAGCAGGAGGGCTGGGGAGCAGAGCTGAGGGTCTCACAGAGGGAAAGCTGGCTCTTGCTGGCCGTGCTGTGACAGCTCCACAGAAGCCGCGTGGCCAAGCCAGGGTGGGACTGGGCCACAGGGAGCCAGGCACGGAGGCCCCAGGGAGGCCCCTGGGGGATGGGATGCCAGAGCAGAGCCCCCCAGCACTGAAGGCTGGGCTTCTCCCTGATGCAGCAGGAAGTGGGCGGCAGGAGTCAGACCCAGGACAGCGCTGGAGGGGAATGGAGTTGGGAGGGGAAGGACAGCCCCAAACAAAGGCAGATGCAGAGGAATGGCGGCCTGGGCCATGACAGTGCAGCTGGGGGTGAGGGGTGGACCTAGGCGTATTTGAGAAGTGAAATTAGGAGCCTGGATGGAGGAGAGGGGCTCAGGGCACAGGGAGGAGTCAAAGCGGGCATGGTGGAACCTGGCTGATGGAGATGGGCAGATAATAAGTGAAAGAGGACTGTGTCCAGGAGGCAGCCAGACACGGAGTTGGGGGCTCAGGGGAGAGATGTGGGCTAGGACAAACGCAAGAGCCCTCAAGCAGCTGTAGAAATGGAGTCTGTGGAATGACTTCCCCAGGCAGGTGCGGCGGGTGCTGGCATGGTGACCACTTGGAAATGAAGAGGCCTACCCAAGTGAGGTCGGGTCGCCCTGCTGTGTGGGCTGCCAACCCTCAGCTCCGGCTGAGAGCCGGACAGGTGGGAGGAGGCCTGCCAGGTGCTGTCAGATCTGCGAGGTGGGACAGAAGTTGCAAACTAGATTTTAGGTGGAATATCTTGATTTTTAAATATCGGCCAACACAGGAAACTTATTAATGCTGTGGACCGAATCAAACATAGCTGCGGACTAGTTTTAAGCGAAGGAGCAGAGGGAGCATCAGCAGTTCCAGGCTGGGCAGGGGACCCGGAGCCTAGAAGGAATGGCCAGAGAGGTGAGCAGAATGTCTGCAGCAGAGAGGCCATCCCAAGAAGACTGGCATGACCCTGGTGGGCATGGTGGTCGGGGGAGCCAGACCAAGGAGGGAGAGGAGGGTGTGGGCTGGGGGCAGGGCCAAGGGGGTCCCCAGCTTCTGAACCATCTGTGGCAGAGCAGGTGGGAGGGAGAGGGTATGCTCTTCTCTTGAGCTTGACAACACGTCCCCTCCTTCCCCCAGAAAGTCACTCCAGCTGCTGAGACAAAAATATATCCGAGGAACAGAACATTGATGAACCATATGCCAAAATGGGGAGGTAAGAGGAGTTCATTCAATTTCAGCATCTCAGGCTGTGAGAGAAGAGTCAAGGACCCCCAACTCTGGGCCTACAGAGCCACGTAAGAACCACTGAGCACTCCAGTGTGGGGTCTGGGTCCTGCCTGTAGCATCTGGCCAAATGTTGCTTCCCAAAACTCTGGAAACGCCGAGACTGGCTTTTGCGTAGGGAACAAAAAGTCAACACTCGGAGCGTGTCAGGCTCAGTAGAAGATAACGGGTAATGACCAAATTACCATGGTCTAAAAACTCCTGCAATTGCATCCAAATTAGCAGAAATAATTATGATTCACTTTAATTAGTGACTATGGAAGCTAAGCCTTGGGCTGGTGGGCAGAGGGCCTGGCATGGCAGCTGCGCGAGGGCCGGGAGGGAGGGGGCACCCAGCCAGTGAGGCTGCGGGCCTAAGTGAGCGGGTGTTTGCCCCTTTGTGGACAGGCCCCCCCCCCGCCGCCTCCTCCTCCCTTGATCGCTGCCATCTTCACTGCCGGCACCACAAGGACCTCCCAGGCCTCAAGCTCACTCCCTGGCCTATGAATGCGCACTCGGTTTCTTACAAATGAGGAGATAATGGCTCAGGGACCAATGGCTCAGAGAACTTGCCCAAGAGCACCTGGCCAGGCCTGTCTGAGCCTGAACCCTTGGCCCTTGTCACCAAGCTGGGCGCCCACTGGCTCAGCTCCAGGAGAGGCCTGGCCTGCCCCCCACCCTCCGAGAGTGGAAGGACCCCTTGACGGCAGCCCACTGTTGCCCCCCACCCCAAGGCTCTGCCACAGGCCGATGTGTGCCCCGGGGCATGGCCACAGCCTCCTACCTTGAGAAACAGCGCTCCTTTCGAGGCCAGGCCATCGGAGCGCCGCCCGTTGGGGTAACAGTGATAGGCCACGTCCATGATAGGGTAGCGGCTGGCAAAGAAGAGGCCGCTGTTGAGACACTTGAAGCTGCAGCAGCCTTGGCAGCCATAGACCCCGACGTCGTACAGAATGTACTCGAAGTAGCCGTGCAGCTGGTCTTTCAACTTGGCGGCCGCCCGCTTGTCAAACGCCTCCTGCAGGCACAGGAAGTCCAGGTTGGCGGGGAAGAAAGCCGACACCTCGTGGTCAAAGGCCTCGTCCGGGTGCCGCCTCTTGCGCGCAGCTGCCTTCTTCACCCCGGAGGCCTTGTAGGGGAGCTTGCTGTTGGTGGCGCCCGGCTCCCCACTGCCGCCGCCGTCCGCCGCGGCCCGCACCTTCACCAGGGACTCCCTGGAGGCCGATGGGCTGCCCAGGCTCCCTGAGTCCCCGTCCCGCGGACTGTGGTTGGGCGTCTGGCCCTGGGGGGCCCCACCAGCCCCATTCCTGGCTTGGCCCCCAGCGGCGCTGTCGTCGGCTTCGGGGGGCCGGCCCCCCTCCTCGCCTCCGATGCGCACGATGCAGGCGTCCTCCAGGATACCCTCCGCCGGCTCCCCCGAGGCCGGTCCATTGGCAGCCTCGTCACTGGGGTGACGCCCGCTGCCGTCACCCTTATATTCCACAGAGGCCGTCCTCTTAATGCTCCCGGGGATGGCCCTGGCCACACCATCGCTGCCCTGCGGAGACACCAGGCTGCTGAAGCTGGCCGCACTGATGGAGGTGTTGGTGGGCGAATCAATGTAGATTTTGATCTGGGGCCGACTGGCCCCGTTGCGGATTCTCTGCCCGATCTCTTTGGCCCGCGCTTGGGTGTTAAAAACATTGTTGAGCCTGGCCAGCGAGTCAGGGAGGAGGCAGAGGTTGGCAGTGGCAAAGCAGAAGCTTTTGCCGGGACCTGTACCCTTCCATTCACTGAGCAGGGCCGCCCCACCAGCCAGGCCCTTGTCCTCTAGCCGGGAGTAGATGTAGGGTCGGCGGGCGGACTGCAGTGGGGACCAGAGGAGGAACCCGACAAAGGCGAAGGGCAGCGAGGCAACCAGGAGGGCCAGGTAGACAGGCGTGAAGAGCACGGTGCAGAGCAGCTGGAGGTAGCACGGGTCGTCCGCCCGCTGGCGCTTCTCGTAGGTGGTGGGGATGAAGGAGGCCACAAGCCTGTCTGCCAGCCAGTAGCATGGGAAGATGAGCGCCCAGGACACGGCATGCAGGGCGGACAGACAGCTATTGGGAAAGGGGGCCGTGTACAAAACCATCGCAGCTCAGTGGGCGCCGCGGCCGGCCCTACTACATGGTGTCCGTGGCAGCGCGGGCACTTTCTCTCGAGGGGTGGGGCGGGGTAGCAGGTGGAGGGGAGTCACCTCCTGGTGAGATGCGTGTCTGGGTGGTCAGTGGTGAGTGTTGGCCAGCCAGGCATGATTCACCTCAGTGCGCCATACTGGGCCACCAAGGCCCGCCGGGGAGCCTGTAACACAGAAAATAAGGGGCTTTACTCATCCTTAGGGGAGCAGGTCAGATGCTGGGGTCACTTGCTCCCTCACCCTGTTCCTGCTTCCTCCATCAGAAGCAGGAGTATTCTGTTTGCCTGTGTGTGTTTGGTTTTCTTGGAGTGAACAGCTTGGTGACGTGATGTGCCCACATCCATCTTGATCTTGTAGCCTAACTGCTCAGAAATGGACCCCAGATTGTGGAGGGGCCTAGCTTTGTGGGCATTTGGGAGGCAGCCTGGGGATCCTGGAGGGTGCCTGGGCCTGATGCTGGCCTGGAGCAGCCAGAAGCCCACCAGGAGCCAGAGGTGTGCCTGGAATGGGTAAGGGGTGACCCTGATTCAGAGGAGCCTCAAATATACCTGCTTGTCACTGAGTGTCCTTCAGGTCAGAACAGAGGGGGAGCAAACAGCAGAGACATGGGGTCAGAGAGTCCTGGGGTGCAGGGCAGTGTCGCTGGCAGGAGGACCCCTGAGAGGAAGGCCCCACCCACAACCGGGCTCTCACAGTACCCATCCTGCAGCATCAGCCCACTCTTGCTCTCCCGCCCCTACTGACTCCCACCAGAAATCTCTGACCAGCTAGGATCCTGGCACTACCTGGGCCTTAACCCACATCCAGAATGATGGTCCCTCTGACTTTCGGAGAAGCATCCTGGAGCTGTGAGGATCTGGCCCAAGATTCTCCCCTAAGCCTGAGATGCAGCCTGGGGCTCAGCTGAGGCCCGTGGCTGGAGGAATGAGTCCACCCCGGGTTCCTGTCCCAGCCAGGGCATGAGCCTCAGACGAGGCCTTAGGGCCCTGCCTAGCGGAGGCTGCCAGCAGATTACTGTGCTGAACATAGAATCAAGAAAGGCAAGAGTCTGGAGAGTTGACCCAGCCTCCAGGGACCCATGGGAGATCACTGTGTGGTGAAGCTGGTACAACCAACATCTTGAGTCTTCATTACCCAGAGTCTGTTGGGGGGTTCGCTTCCTGTTCACCCTCTCCCCGACCCAGTCCAGCCTCTGCCCTGGTGCCATGGGGGGGGGGGGTCTGTGCCCGTGTTTCATCCATCCTGGCCCACCGCTTCTCTTCCTCCTGCCTCCCTGGGCACTGCAGCTAGGACCCAGGTGCCATTTGGGTTTTGCTTCCCCCAGTCCCCACATCACATCTGTCCCTCTCCTGGAGCTCCTGTGCTGGTCCATGAGTACATGATGCTTCAAGCACTGTCTTGGCTGCATCTCTCTCAGGCCAAGTTCCACACAGTGGCTGGGGGGATTCTGTTTAGTCTGACCATCCCTCAGATACCCCAAACCTGCAGAACCCTCTGTGGACCCTTTTTTGGGTGTCTTGTCTCCTAGCCAGGCCTGCCATGTCTGCAGACCCATCTCTCTTGTGCCCGGATCCCACTTGGTGGAATGTGGTTTCCTGCCCCTGCCCTGCCCCTCACCTAGCTCACCCCTTTTCTTCTAGACTCAGCTCAGAAATCACCTCCTCGGAGAGGCCCTTTTGCCCCCTTTGCCCCTCCTTGCCAGCTGGCTTAGGCAGCTCCCTGGGGGCTCCTGTCTGCATTGTGCATGGCCTGGTCTCTGCAGTTCCAGGTCATAAAGCTCATGGGTCACAGCCACCTCCCCAGCAGACTGGGAGCTTCCTGGAAGAAGGAGCTGCATTGAGGGCCTGGCGGGTCCTGGGGTTGCACCAGCAGGAGCTCAGAAAGTGGGTGGGTGACCGGAGGTCAATCTGCACTGCCTCTAGGCCTGAGGTGCAAGGAGGGGTGTGGGGGTGTCTCCGGGATGCACCTGTCACTTCAGTGCACTCCCGTGGCCACATCTCCAGGGCTGATTTAGTGGGGACAAGGTGCTTGTCCCAGACCAGAGCTTAACATCTAAAGATGAACTTTAGCTGGTGTCTGTGTCTGGTTCTGAAGAATACATTTCACAAGAATTTTACTTTCTTTAGGGGAAATTGCTTTGAAGGAAACCCTGGAAGGTGAGTTTGGGGAAGCAGGTGTGTCTACTCAGACCACAGCTCTCCGGCCGGGAGCCATGGGAAACCGTTCCTTTGTAGAGAGCTCATGTTGTGCCTCGGTTGAATCTGGGAAAAGCGTGTCATCCGCCTGTGGGCAGTGGGACCACGTTTGTCTGGTGCTGTAGCCGCAAGGCCTCTCACCCAGGTGTGGGCAATGAGGCTCACGTTCAAGGATGGTGGTGAGGCCAGAGGGCCAGCCCTCCATCCCTCTCCCCGTCCCCCTGGGGCAGGGGCTGGGGAAGCTGTTTCAGAGGTTGGGAGGAGACCCCTGACATCCTGCCCTGGAGTCCCAGACCAGACAGTGGCCTTCACCACCCTCCCCAAACTGGGCCCGAGTCCTGGTCTTCAGAGGCCAGGCTCCATGAGAGGAGGCGGGTGCCCTAACCTTGATGGCCTTTACTCTGGGGTCTGCCACTTCAGAGCCTGTGAACTGAGGCCCTGAGACTAACGTTATGATGACAGTGGCTGACACTGGAGGGCTTGTTCTAGGCCTGCTGACCCTCTATGCTCATGACTTTTAACCCCCCAGAAGAGCTGTAGCAACTCTGTGGCCCAGAGCTCGTGGCTCAGTTCTTAGAGGGGCTGTGGCTGTCCAGAGCTCTCCCGTGCCTGCCACCTGACAGACTTTCTTATTCTTTCTTTAAAATCCCAGCCATGTCATTTGAACGTAAGGTAAAGCGGGGGCAGCAGCCCGCTGGCTCCCTTGGAGCTGGTGGGTTTGGGTGCCGTCGGCCCAGCTTGCACGCGCCATGTCCATGTTCGGAGCGGGCAGCTTCAGACTGGCCAGGCTGAGAGCCGGGGGAGAGGGCACAGGTCCACCTGCACCAACCGGACCTGGAAGAGGTGGCGGCAGGTCCCGTCCCTGCAGGTAGGGAGGGTGGGATGGCATCTCCCAGGCCTCCAGCAGCCACTGCAGTGGGCACAAGGTGCTAGGGGTAGGGGTCTAGGCCAGACTTCTGGGGACACCCAGATGCCACCCCCAAGTGCATGGAGGGGGCCCACTCCCAGGTCTTCTTAGCTCTTTCCTCCTGTTCTCTGTGGCCGGAAGTGACCCACCTAGCCCAGCCCACACCATCTTCACCCGAGTGCCCACCCTTGTCTTCTGTCTCAGGCTCAGGCCACAATGTGCACTGAGGTCAGAAAAGCTCCCTAAACAATCTGATTACATCCTCTCTCTGGAGGCCCCATTGTCTTGGAGGAGAAAGTCCATTCTTCCAGTCTCTGTCTAAGGGCCCTCTGTGCTTCTGCCCCTCTTTCCTTCCCCAGCCCCACCCGGGAGGGCCCCCTAGCAGCCTTTCTTCATCCAGGGGCTCCTGAGAGAAATTCTCAAACCTTCTGTTCCCCCCTGTGGCTCATCCCTAATGCTGGCCACTGACCGGGCAGGGTGGAGACCTGCCACCAGCTGGGACCATGCTCTTAGTGATGCCTGGTCCCCTCCTGAGCTGCCCTGTGTTGACCTCAATTCTGTTGTGGCCCCAGAAACCCTTCTGGGCAAGTTCCCCCCCAGCCCTGCCTGCAGCAGCAGTGAGCCGCCAGGCCTGTTCTTTGTGCCTCTCCTGGGCTGGTCACAGGAATGCGTTTGGTCTCCATTCAGGCATCAGTGGATTCGAGGTGGCTGGCAGGCCAGGGGGCCACCACAAGCATTCTATCCCCGATGGGGCAGTGTGAGCCTCCCAGCTCTTCATGGCTACCTGGGTCCCTATTCCAGCCTGCCCCCTGCACCCCACCCCTCAGTGCCCTGGACGGAAGGAGCCTCGGGTGCCGCCTGCCCTGCCCTGCTCAGCACCAAGCCCTCATCTGTGCCCGGGGGCTGCTGCCGCAGTTGACACAAAAGGGATCGCTACCAATGGAGGCAGTTTCTAAAGCTCTGTGGTTAATTATTTTGTCTCAGTGAAATGAAAGGAGGATAAACAAACAACAACACATTAATTAGTCTGATCTACACTTTCCCCAGAAAGAGGGGAGTGGGAGCTAAACACCAGAGGCTGGGAACTTCTCACCAAGGCTTAGAGTCCTGGGGGGTGGGGGGGTCTGCACCCCTGGGCCTTTGTCTCGCCTGCACCCCCTCAGCAGGGCAGAACATTGTGGGTGGCCTGGCCCAGGCTCGGCCTCCAGGTGAGGAATGCCTGCCCCCGCCCCTCCATGCCCCAGCTCTTTGCTCCCTGTCCCAGAGCTGCCATCTTTACCAAGCAAAGTCCACCATGGGCATCTCTGATGAGAGTGACAGGTCCTACAAAGGCCACATGTGCTGAGCGGTAGCCACTCAAGTCCATATGCTGGATTGTGCTTTCAGTTTCCTCTTTTTAAAGTAGTAATTACTCCTGGGTTTCTCCCCATTATAAATCCTGGCATGGGGCTTCCTGGTTGCTCTGGATGCCCGAGCCGCCTCCCTGCCCCAATGCCATGGTCTCCAGAGCTGAGCTTGGGCCCCAGACACTCTCAGATCCTCATGGTCACTCCTGAGCCCTAGGATCAGTATTGAGGGCTACCCAGTACCCCAAGGGAGGGCTCCTGGGAGTCAACCTCAGGCTCGCTCCTTACTCCCAACAGCACTGCTCACTGCTCAGTTTGGGTTCGGATCTCGTTCTCTCTGACATGAGGGGTAGCAATACCTGAGCTAATTGTGAGGCTTTATCCTTCCCTATCTCCCCTCTGTTCCTCGTAGGACCTCCCTGACCATGCCTCAGCTGAGGTTGGCTTCTGTGGATTGCGTGCATTGTGGAGAGGGGACAAGCTGGTTCTGTGCACTGTGCTGGGGGCACCAAGAGTCCACTCTGCAACCCTCTAGGCTCCTGACTGCTCTGCCGTACCTTCAGATCCTCCGAGACCCATCCACGCCATTCAGGCTGGAGCTGCCAGCTTTCACTAACATGTTCCTTCCCCTACAGCTAGGACTGGACTGGGCCCAACTGGGACAAGGGACCTGGGCTGCAGATCCATGACAGAGGGAGCAGATCGGTTTGCAGGCTGATCAGCTGGGAGGGGAAATCGCCTGGCAAGGCCTGGGGGCCAGACAACTGTAAATCCAGATGGGAGAGGAAGAGGTGGTCACAGACTGGCCAGAGAGATCACAGGATGGTGACTCCTGGGCGGGTGTGAGGCACTGACAGAAACTCCACACCAAAGTTGTTCCTGTGGGTTCCTGGTATCTGTGGGGGCCTGACCTGCAGCCACCACAGCACCGGAAGGGGAGACTTGGACTGCTCAGAGGCCTGAGCTAAGCCAGTTCTCCTCCCAATAAACACCTTCCTGAGGGCTGGGGAACCAGCTGATCTACTATCCTTTGGGGAGGGCATTGCAGGAGTAGGGCCTGGCCAGGGCTGTCCTATTTGGTGTTGAAGATGGTAGGGAGGTCCCCGACAGCCTCCTTGGGTAAGCTGCAATGGACAGGCCCTCTGCTACTGGCAGAGTGATACTGGCCCCAGGACAGCCATCCCATGTCCCACCTCCCTGGGAAATGGACCTGGCGGACACGCTGGTACACGAGATCTGCTACACAGAGGATCAAAGAAAGGGTCCTGGGTGAGTGCTGACTTTGCATCTGAATTTCTCCTGCAGTGTGAGAGTGAGCAGGCCAGCCCGGTTCTGCTGGCCAAGGCAAGTGCTGGCCCCTCTAAGAAGCCTGAACCATCTGGAGGGATCTCCGAGCTTTGGAGAACTTCGGGGAAGTTGAGGAGGGTTGGGAGTTGCCCCAGGTTGGGGGCAGGATGGGACCTGTCCCTCCTTCCTAGTCTTCCCTCTGGTTCTCATGCCTGCTGAGCCCTCCCTTCCCAGCAGCTGGGCTGGGAATCCTGGAGGGGAGGGACCTCCTCCCATCCTCTTTGGGTCCACAGGCTCATGTCAAACCGGCACTGGTCCAAGCCCCAGGTTTCTGCAGGAAAGACTGAGAGGATCACTCCAATCCAATTACCGGAATGTGCTCGCATCCGCCAGCGGTGCCGAGATTGGGCCGGCCCATTTCTGCCTGGATGCCTGCTGCCCCAGGGGTTGGCATAGCAACAGGAGCTGCTGAAACTTGGAGTCAGCTCATCACCAGGAGGACGGAAAGAAAGACTGAAGAGGATGCCTTTCTACGAGATGCGGGTCAGACAAACATAGGCGAGTCCCTGAAAGCCACAGAAATGGGGGCTGGGGGCTGGCGTGAACACGTGTGCCGCAGCAGCAGCTCCCAGTGACCTAGGTGTGCCAGGTAAATGCCCACTGAGCCTTCCAGGTCCAAAGCACCTGCCCCCTTCTCTCTGAGACCCTCCCCAACTTCCCTATCCTGCCCATATCCTCCCTGCCCTGCACGCCCCCCAGCTGTCTCTCTAATCAGGCGCCTGTCTATCTGCATGTCAGCAGCCTGGGAGCACCTGAGGGAGTCTCTGGCACCAGCCCAGGCCCAGGTCCCAGCCTGCTGCTGTCCTCTGGCTGTGGCAGACCCACTTCTGTCTGCCCCACCCCAATCCAAGAGGAGGGCAGCAAGCCACACTAGGTCAGCTGACACCACAGCTCCCTGACCCCAAAGTGAATGGTCCTAAGACCCAAGCTAGCTCTCACTGGTGCCTACCGGACCCCTCAGGAAAGAGGCCTCCATTTTCCCTGAGCTGGAAGTGTTAAGAGTCTGAAGCTTCTGGAGCCTTCCTCAAGAATGAATCTAATTCAGAGGAAAACAGACCTCAGGGCTGGAAGGAGCGAGTCCTCCCGGCACTTTGAGCTCCACTTTCTCTGTGCCTGAAGACAACACAACCCCCGGACTTTGTAATTCGTGAGTTAGCAAATTACCCTTTCCTTTGCTCTAGTCTAAGTTGCATTTCTGTCACTTCCCACCAAAGGGATCCTATCTAGCATGTATCAGTGACCCGATCTTTCTAAAACATCATTCTTCACAGTTTGTCTCCTGGGTGAACTTCCGCGCCTGGGCTGCCCACGGGGCAAAGGGGGCCTTTCTCCTGAGTCCTTGAAGGCCCCGAGAGACCCGGTGGTGGTGGGAACTGTGCCCATGTGATTTGAGCATCCCTCGGGGGAAGGCCGTGCAGATGTTATAAACACAGGCTCGGTGTCACACGCGCTCGGTCTGGGTCCTCGCGCTGGATAGTGGACAAGCGGCTTCACTGAGGCCCTGCGCGTGGCCTGCTCATGTGTCAGGCACACACACCTCGTCTCACACACACACAGTCTCAGTGTGTGCACCACACTTAGCGCAGCGCCTGCCACGTCTCTAGTAATACCTTCGTCACTATTACGACTGTTCATTCCGTTGCTGCAGAGGACCCTCAGGATACAGCTGGAGCCCCCAGTTTCCTCCCCGTGTGGCTGGTTGCTTGTCAGAGAGGGTGCCCTGCTCTCCTGGACAGGGGCCGAGGCTGGGGCCTCTGTCTCTAGGCAGGACTGTGCTGGGGGCTGCTCCTGCGAGCCCAAGTCATAGGCTTCTGCAGAAACCAGACGCAGGCAAAGGGGCCATAAAATTTTCAAAAAGACACTTTCCAGGGGAGCTATTAATGTGTCATGTGGTTTCTGAGAATAGGAACTGGCTGCAAGCAGCCCTGTGGCACTCCTTCAGCCTTCCAGCCCCGGCTCTTCCGGGTCAGAACTCAGAAAGCCCAGCTGCAGCGGATTCCTGCCTGAATGGAAAGCAAATCTCAAGCCACCTTGGAGGTGTATGTGCCAGGAGGGCATGAATCAGTTGAATAGTTAAAACGACAGTCCTCCTGGGTATAAGACCTTGTGCTACGGTGACATGGGGTGGTCGCCCTGAGACCGTGGGCTCCATCACAGGATGGGCCTGAATTCGAAGATCGGCCACCCTCCCCTCTCCTGTCTGCCATTCCAGAATCATCCACCAGTGACCAGAAAGGGGGCCACTGAGGAGAAGGATGGATGGTGGCTGGCACCCACATCCCCACCTGAGCCATCCCGAGCAGCATCGTCTCTCATTCCCACATACCCTCTATATTACACTCAAGAACCCGCCTGCAGCCTGGAAGCTGGAGCCCGCAGGGCTCCTGCCCATCCTGTGCCCTCACGGAGGCTGAGCCCAGGATTTGAGGGGTGGGGAGAGGTTGGGGGAGCTTCCTCCATGATGCAAACCGGGTCTGAGATCACTCTATTACTGAGTCTCCTCCTTTCAGGCACGGACAGGGCATCTCTAAGGCAGGACTGGAGGCAGTTGAAACTACCAAAGAGGAGCCTTCGATGTCCTTAATTAAGCCAGGTCCAGATCAGGAGGCTATGGGCACACCACCGAGCACCTAGACTGGCATGGGCCTTCCTCCCCAAGTGGTCTGAGCCTGCCCACATCCTGAGTTCTGTGCCTGAACTGGTGCTCACACATGTGCATGAGCAGGGGGTCCTGGCACTCCCCAGCAGGTCACGTCCCCTGCTTTAGGTGACTCTGTAGCATCTACTGCATGCCTGGCTGAGGGCCAGCGTGTGACATGCTTCTAGCTGGTCTGCCCTCCCTCCCTCGGAAGGAGAGGCCCTCCCCAGGCACGGAGACCAGGAGGGATCTCACTTTTCTTGGGCTCTGGTACAGAGGCTGCTGTCCCTGCAAAGTCCCTGCTTCCCTGCTGATGTTAATGGTTCATGAGCTGAACAAGGCTTGGAACATCCTTTGCTTAAGAAGAAATGACAACATACTTTCTGTGGGAGTAGAACTTTAAATACAAGTCCACACAAATGGCAGGATTTCTGCAGGCCCAGTGTTCAGCTACATTTCAAGTACAGCATTTCCTCCTGGAATGGATTGGCCGGCTGAGCAGTGTGTAGGCATTTCAAGGCACCAGAGAACACAGATGAAGACAACAAACCTTCCTAAAACAGAACAGACTTGCTAAAATTCTTCTAAAGGGAATCATTTCACATTCAGCCTAAAGTTTTCTGTGCAAAGAACATTTAACAAACTGAGTCCTAGAGGAGAATTTATGCAGAGATTAAAAAGCAAATCGGTGTGAATGAGTAAATAAGATCAGGCATCAGCATCTCCCCAAGCCTCCCAGCAGCCCTCGGCAGCTGGGCCCGAGGCGGGGGCTTTCTGGACGTGGGCAGGGTCTCATTTACCAGGAGCGCTCAGCCCCTTGTCCAGGGCCTTCTCAGAGGCTGTCCTCGGGTCCTCCTCGCACATAGTGTCAACCGGAGCCCTCGGCGCTGAGAGAGGAAACCCCACTCGGGCTAAACCTGGGGCTGCTTGCTCCGGAAGGCCTCTGACCTGCCTGTGGGATTTCAGAGCCTGCTCCAGAGCGTATAACTGGGAGGGGACTGGGGGCTGCTGGAGTCTGCTTTCCCTGGGAGTGAGACGTGTAACCTCATTTGCATAAGACTGTGAATTAGTCATTTGTCCACAGCAAAGGCCAGTGGGGAAGAGATTACGGGGATCTGTAGTTCCCCAAGTTCCCTCTCATTGCTGCCCCCAAACTTGCCTTCCAAGGGTCTCCTGCGGCTCTGGGTTTCCACTCACCCCTGCCCCTCTGGTAGTGGTAGCTGTTTCTACGCCTGTTCTTGGCTGTTGAATCCTGCACTTCTGAAAAGGGAAACAAGAACCGCTGGCGCTGGGTCCTGGAGGCTGTGTGTCCCCAGATTGCTGGTATAGACGTGCTGGTGCAGACAGGGACATGTCTCCATCCAGGAATAACTACTTAAAAGATAAGCATGCTTTATCTTTGTGAACATCTGGGTAGACATTTCCCTTTTTGTCTCTACCTCTGCCTCCAAGCCTAGGATAGGACTCTTGCCTCACTTCCTCTGCACTACCCCCAAGGGGCTGGAGCCTGCTCCCCAGGCATGAGGCAGGACTGCACTTCCAGGCCCCCCTGTGGTTGAGTGGAATCATGTGACCAGCTCTGTCTGACCCACTGGCTGTGGGTGCAAGTGGTCTGTGTCACTGCTGGGCTAGAATACTTAGCACAGGTGTGAGACCTTCCAGAGTTCTCTCCCTTTGCCACATTTACCTATAGTGTGCATGATGGTGGCTGCTCCATCAGCCTGGGTCCCAGGGTGTGGACGCATGGAGCAGGGCCCCAGCTAACCCTGCTCTCCACATGTCATAAGAGCAAAGACAGAAAACTGATTATAAGCCACAGCATAACCCCTCCCAACCTGACCAATAGAGGAAGGCTTCTCCTCCCTCCTTCCCTCCCTCCCCCATTTGCTTCCTTCCTTCCTTCCTTTTCTTTCTTTCTTTCTTTCTTTCTTTCTTTCTTTCTTTCTTTCTTTTGTATTTATTTGAGAGAGAGAGCACGAGTGGGAGGGGGAGAGGGAGAGAGAATCCCCAGCCAACTCCAAGCTGAGCACAGAGCCCAAGGCAGGGCTCATCTCACCGTGAGATAGAGACCAAGAATAGGATGCTTAACTGATTCTGTCACCCAAGGACCCCAGGCTGCTGATTTCTTTAATCCATTTACCAAAAACAAGACTAACTGATCAACAGCCCTCAGTTTCCCCAGTATATAGCCAGATCGACGCCCCAGACCCAACTCTCTTTCAGAAAGATTTTAATGGCAATAATGATGTTCCTCGGCCGTAAACCCAGACCAGATCGGGGGCTCACTGCCTTCCATCCCCCCCGGTATATGTACTGAACAGCTGATTCCCGCTCAGGACCATGAGGCATCCGGGGAGCTGAGCCTGAATCTTTTCATTTTTAGTGGAAATCACTCCTGCTCAGAGAAGGGGCCACTGCTAGCGAGAGAAGTATTAAAGTAAATCCACACACACGGGTTCCAGGGCCCCAGCCAGGCCCACAGGGGACGAGGCAGGAGGGAGTGTCGAGAGTGCACTGGGGTGGCGCAGATCGAGATGGCGCAACAACAGCCTGTGCTTAAGGGCTGGGGTCAGACTCTGCCGGGTTGTGCTGGCTGAGTGGTGCGAGCCTGGGCTGGCGAGGGGGGATGGCTAGGAGGTGGGGGGCACCTGGCATCCAGCTCTTCCGAGTCAGACGCAGCACTGTGACTGCGGGGTATTCTGCAGCAAGGCCCCAGGAATTTCTGGGGGCAGAGCCTGCTTTCTAGGTGTGTGTATTTTAGTGTGGGGTGTCCTCCTGGAGGGCATGGAGACAGGAAGGGGGTAGGTGGTGGGTGGAATGAGCAGTGAGCAAGGGAAGGAGATAGAGGAGAGTCTGGGAGAGCTGAGAGCAGGCATGTGGGAAGCAGAGGCGCTCTGGAAGTCCTGCCTGGCAGGCCACTCTCTGACCACAATGACCCACCCGGTCCCAGGTGGCCGGCAAGGAGACGCCAGGGAGAAGCAGCTGTGAAAAATGGGCCTGAAAGTAGGATCCAACACATTCACTGACAGTTTGTCTTAAGCTGGGCTTGTTTAACTTAAATGCTTAGAATGTCTGAGTGAGTAGCTTCCCACCTACACCACCCCATCAGCCTAGCCTCCAGTCATCCTTTGGCTCCCAGCAGGGGGAGCCGAGCCTCACTGGCCCAGCCTGCGTCCTGCCCTCTGGGATGGCTGAGTGACCCTCTGACTGGCTAAGGGTCCGAGCCACACCCCCGGCTTGAGGCTTCCTGTACCCCCTCACCACTAGACAGAAGGTAGACAGGGGGTTTCACCAGGCTTTGGTAAAGTTTTGGAGAGAAAATTGCCAGAACAGAGGTCAGCACCGATAAGAAACCGGTCTATACAGTTTCAACCTGATTTTGCTTTTAAAAATAGGCCCAACATAAGGCTTCCGCTGCATGATCCTCATCTATCCTGCGGCCCTCTGCCCTGGGTCCTAGGGTCACCATCCTTCTCATGCCCTTTCTGCCCCTGGGGCTGTGGCTTCTCTGAGCCCTTGGTTGTCCCCTCTTCTGCATACCCTGAGGAGCTAGACCTTCTTCTGCCTCTTCTCCCCTCCCTTCTTGATTGCCCAGTGTCACCTGTTCCCAGATGTCTCTCCTGATAGCTGACTTCTTTGTCCACTGCATCCCCCCTGCCCCCCACCCCCGCCCAGTTCTGTCTCCTGAATAGTCTCTGAGGCTCTGGACATCCTCCATACCCTGCCTCTTCCCACCAGCTTCTGTTCTGCCTCCCTAATGCCTTCTATCCACTGCCAGGGTCACGGCCAGCTCGGGCCCCGCCCTGTCCCAGCTAGACACTGCCCAGCCACCACCTGTCTCCCTGCAGCTGGCCTCCCTTCCTCTGGGCCACATGGCAGCTACAGGGATCTTGTTAAACTATACAGTAGACCACACTGCTCCCCTGTTAAACTCTTCAGTGACCCCTCCTGACCCCAGGAAGATGCCCAAGCACCTGGCAGGGAAGGGCACACTAGGCTCAGCATTCTGGTCTCCAGGATTGCTCTGCATCACCTCCTACATGTGAAGTCCCAAGGCCCCTGTGTAGTTCCCTACCATACCCTTCACTGGGGCCATTACCTCATAGGCCTCATCTGTGGGCCGGGATGAGGCTTCAGTAGGGGGCTCAGGATTCAGAAGTCATAGTGACAGTCTCTCAATCTCTTCACCAATCCCCAGCCAGTTCTCTGCTCTCTGGCCCCAGAGATAACGAGAGGACCTTTAACCCGGCTGGTGGTTTCTGTGCATTTATTGCCCATATTTGCAGTGTGCACACCAGAAGGGGGACCAGCCCCCCACATCTTCAGATTTACTAAGCTAGAAGCAGAACTGAGAGAGGAGGCTGAGCAATGGTGACAAATTCCATTTCTCAGAGCAAAGGGGGGAAGGGAGGAAGTGTAATAGGTGGCCTTATAGATTATCTCTGCAGACCAGGGACCGTGCTCTTGTGGTTGACACCAGCAGCCTCTGAGCTGTTCAACAACCCCCCTCCTCCCCGCCTCTAGGCCCAGAAATGCAGGTTTTGTGTTCTAACTCCTAGGTCTGTGTCCCCCTGCAAGCACTTAGGTTTTATTACCTGACTCTAGCTGTGTCAGGGTCGTAGCAGGCAGATAATAGGAGCCCTGATGACCAACAAGCCTCAGCAACTCCCCCTCCAACCCCCCCTCCCCAGCCCAAATTGCTTTCCACCAGTTGTTTGACAGTGCTAGTTTCATGGCATCCTTACCAGCTCTAGGGTTTAAGCAATTAAAAGAAAATATTTTTCTAATAGTTTAGTGGGTAATGCTATCTGGTTACATTTCCCGCTATTTAAATTGTATTGTATTCCTCAACTTTTGTGAAGTGCTGCCTCAAGTCTTCCCTGTGTTATTGAAGCAGTTTGTATTTTCTCCAAAGCTTTGGGTGGGTGAGACACACCCCCTCCCCTGGCCTTGCTCGCCTCCAGAGGGAGTTCCGGGTAGGCCCAGAGTGCCAGCCCCCTGATGGCTTACCCCAGAGCTCTGTTTCCAAACTTTTTAACCAAACAACAGAATCTTTTCTTAATTTCACACAGCACCTCTTTATATAAAACACGAATAATTCGCCTATGTGGGGAGACCTGGAGCGTCACTCCTCCTCCAGAAGCCCCTGTCTTACCTGCGGAGGGGCCGCTGGGACCCTCTTGGTCCTCTGAAGAGGGGACGCCACCTCAGTCGGGACCTGAAAGGAGATGAGCGGTTCTCAGAGGTGTCGGGAACTCAACCTACAGCCACCCAGCAACCCAGAACAGGTGAGCCAGGTACAAAGACCAAGGGGCCCCACCTGGGCCAGAGGCAGCGCCACACCCTCCACAGCGCCAAGGAGAGGGTGTGGACCCGGCTTGTCCCGTGGACACGGACTGAGGAAGTGCAGCCGGAAGGGGTGGAGGGGCACGGAGGTTTGTGCCACAAACCTGCACAGGCGTGGGGGAGGTAGGAGGGTTGACAGGTGGAGAGGGCTCTGCCCGACGGATGGGAGGGATGAGAACTCTACCTGAACAGCTGGACCCGGGCCAGGCTGAGGATGTGTGAGGTGGGGGGGTGGAGAGAGGCGAATTCAGAGCTCCAGCCTCGGGGCCTGGGTTAGATCTGATAGACGAAGCTAGAACAATGGGAGCTTTCCCCCAGGACCTTTGTGTAATCTCAGCCTCGCCAGGATACGGTGAGGATGGGAGAGAGCTGAACCCAGGCAGTAAAAGACCAGCCGGGCCACCCGGACCAGGGGTGGGGCGGGGAGGAGGAAGCCGCCTGGAGAGAAAGAAATAGGGCGCTTTCACAGCAGATAAGGGTAAAAATAGTTTGTCTAGGGTACGCTCAGCAGAGACACTCCGTGACCTCAGTGGGGTCTACTTAGGGGATGGTAGGGAGGACACTCTGTGAGCGGAGGCCTTGCTCACGATGTCACCGGCTCTCTGCATCCCTTGCTGGCTCAGTCCCCTCAGCAGCAGCTCCAGACACGCCCCCCGGTGGGATTGGTAGGCTGGGTCTCTCTGTGGCTCCGCCCTCCCCTTCTAACCTCGCCCCTGGCCTCGGGTCTTGACCTCTCCCGGGACACTCTGGCTCCGCCCCCTGGCCCCAGACTCGCGCCCCTCTCTGACCACGTTCCCTGGCTTCAGGCGCTCCGGCTCTTTAGTCCCGCCCCTAGTCCCAAGTCCCGCTCTCAGCTTTCCAGCCTTACCCTTGACTTGAGGCCCTGGGAAGTTCAACTCCCACCCCGCGGGGCTCCGTGCGGCGCTCGTCGGCCCTCCACCTTTTCAAGCCAGTCCTGCTGCCAGGACCCTCTTCACTACCGTCACATCGAGCAACCATTACTCCCCAACGCTCTCCTCTGGACCAGCTCCCGTCATTTATAGACACTTACTTTGCAAATCACTCAAACTGTGTTTCCGAGAAATCCGGAATTTAAGTCCCGGTCCCTTGGCCCACAAGCAGAAGGTGTAGCAGAGGGCTGGCAGGAGTGTTTCTTTTCTCGGAAAACAACTGGCTCTCTCTTGCTTAGGAATCCCCATGGAGAAGCTCCAGGGAGACCCGGGCTCCAGGCCTGGGTCAGCTATCCATCTGAGCCTTAGGTGCCCCCTTCCCGGTCAGACAGGGGGTCACTCCAGTGTCTTGGGCAGCCATGGCAGCAGGACCAAATGAGCATGGGTACTTGATGTTGCCACATTAGGGTGGGAAGAGGGAAGCCATGGCCCCTAGGACCTGTGTTCCCCTAGGAACCCTTTTCCCATGTGGACACCCTACCTTGTTTCCCCTGAGTTAACTACCTGGTAGGCATCCCTCCCCACCCATAGTTTGGGGAGTCCAACCTCCAATCCATAGCCATGAGGTCAGAGGGGGCCTGCTGTTCTGGCCTCCAGGGGAAGTCCTGTCCCCTGTACCTGGGATGCCTGCTTCTTTACCCTCCACAGGCTGATGACCTGCGTGTACCTCTGTCCTTCACCCTCTCCGTGGGCTGACCTGACCCTAGGCCACAGGCTGGCAAGCATCTAGAAGTGGATATGAAGGAGGCAGGCCTCTACTGGGTCATACCAGCCTACATGACTCTCAGGCCCCACCACCCTGGAGTGGGGAGGAGCTCACTCCACGTCTCTCAACGAGAAGTTTCTCAAGGAAGTCCTTTGTCCTCAGACCTTCTCCAAACTGTCCCCCTCCAGCTGCACAACCTCTCTCCCCCACCAAACTCTTCTAAAAAGAAATTCTCTGCACATTTTTTCAAAATAGAATTAAATGACAGGAACTATTTAGGGAGGGGTTCCCGAGAGGAAATGGGATCACTACAACCTTGAAATTACAGGACTTTTTTTTTCCTCAAAATAAAAACTCATCCAATCATTGATATTCTCAGTCAGACCCTGTTTTGAAATATGCTCCCCTCTGTCCTTTCATAAACTACAGGCTTTCTCCCTCTTTGAAAATAAGAGCACATCAAATTAGGGTTTAGAAATGGGAAAAATTCAATCAGAGCTGCCCTCAGGGCTGCTACACATCTCAATTCACTCCTAGGCCAACAGTATCGGCTCCCGCTACAACCCAGCCCAGCATCATCATTCAAAACGCACCAGTAGGAAATGGTGAAACAGAAGGATCTTTCATCCCCGAGTGAGTGAAGACTGCAGGGCTGCTCTCCTAGCTCCGGAAGCCTGCAGTGCCTGGGCCGAGTGGAGTCAGGGCCTCTTGCTTAAATAGGCAGTAGGGGAGGGCGGGCCTGGGGGGTGGGCATGGAAAGTGGGCTGTTTATCCAGCACAGCAAGGCAGTGTCTACGGATCCAGCATTGCTCCTGAGCATGCGCCTGCCTGCTTGTCCACCAGGAGCCTCAAGCCCGCAGGCCCCGAGACCGCAGACCAGCACCTGGGGTGACCTCTGATGGACGTGCAGCTCCAAGTGAGCCCATGTCCCTGGATGCTTGGGCCAGGTTCCTGGATGCCTCTATCTCCCCTGAGACATAGCCCCGTCAGCAGAACCAGCAGTGGAGCTGGATGGATCTGCTCCCTAAAACAGTAAGTAGTGGCCTCAAGCAGGGCATCTCTCCAAGCCTTAGTTTCTACTTCCTTTCTACAGTTTCTACTTTCTTTCTAATTTCATAGGTCCAGAAATAATGTGTGCACAGGGCCTGGCACCTAGGAGGTTGATTTATTTATCCACATGGTGATGGTGGGGCCAGGTACCTTCATAAGTTTCAAGCCCAGAGATGTATCGTATGTAAAGTCACACAGCCCTCTAGCTGAGTGTCAGGGTCAGATGTCTTGCAGACCTGAGACTAGGTTGGGTTGCTGGAAGCCCCTTGAGGTGAGGGTGAGAAGCAGTTGCTGGCCTTGAGGAAAGGTGTTGACTGAGCTCTGGTGAAGGGGTTTACCCTTAAACCTCCAATACCAAAGCAAGAGGAGAGGCATGGCTGGACAGGCATACTCAGAGGCCTGCCTGTGCATTTGGTTGAGACCTTATTGGCGGCGTGCAGAAGTACCCCAGATTTACTGCTAGCAATGGCTGGTGAGAGGACCTTCCCCCCACCAAATGCATAGATTACAGCCCTATCCCCCAATGTGGCTGTCTTTGAGATGGGGCCTCTAAGGAATTAATTAAGGTTAAATGATGTCATAAGGGTGAGACCCAATCGGATCAGTGTCCTTATAAAAAAGACATCTGAGGGGCACCTGGGTGGCTCAGTCGTTAAGCATTTGCCTTTGGCTCAGGTAATGATCCCAGGGTCCTGGGATCAAGCCCCGAGTTGGGCTCCCTGCTCAGTGGGAGCCCTGCTTCTCCCTCTCCCACTCCACCTGCTTGTGTTTCTGCTCTCGCTATCTCTCTCTGTCAAATAAATAGGTAAAGTCTTAAAAAAATAAATAAAACAAAATGCAACACAGAAAACTACTTCATCTTAAAAAAAAGAAAAAGAAAAAAAGACATCTGAGCCTTCCACGGCCTTATACCTGCATGGAGGAAAGGCCATGTGAGGACTGCAACGCCAGGAAGAGAGCTCTCACCAGAGACCCGATCAGCCAGAACCTTGATCTTGGGCCTTTAGCCTCCAGAACTGGGAGAAAATACATTTCTGTTGTTTAAGCCACCCTGTCTGATCTTTGGTTCTAGCAGGCCCAGCAGACTAACACAAGTGGATAGGATTGAGCCTGGGCAGCATGGAAAAGGACCTCCAGTTTACACAGCTGAATGGAGGCTGAAGTCGCTCATTGGCCAGGGGTGCAGTGGGTCAAGGGAGGGATGTGGTGTTGGGGGACATTTGCACGGATCTGTCCAGGTGGCAGTAGAATATTCAGACCCACAACTCAGCAGAGAAGTCTTGGCTAGAGCAGGATTTGGGAATTATTAGTGTATGTTAAATCTTAGGAGTGGCTGAATTTCGTCAAATCACTTCCTCTTTCTTTTTCAACTGGTCTATTCTTTTTTTTTTTTTTTTTAAGATTTTATTTATTTATTTGACAGACAGAGATCACAAGTAGGCAGAGAGGCAGGCAGAGACAGAGAGGAGGAAGCAGGCTCCCCACTGAGCAGAGAGCCCGATGCGGGGCTCAATCCCAGGACCCTGGAATCATGACCTGAGCTGAAGGCAGAGGCTTAACCCACTGAGCCACCCAGGCGCCCCACAACTGGTCCATTCTAATCCCAGTGTCTTGTTATATCAGATTTTGTCTTTCATATTTTTGTAAAAAGCCAGAAATTCCCTCTCTCTTTTTAAGTATAATTGTGCACAAATTCTGCCTCCCCTACCCCCCACTTTTTAATGAGTCTGTTTTCTTCTACTTACACATAGCAAGTCTTAGGAGCATAACTGCCATGTGGTTAGGACACTCCTATGTGGTTCAAATGAAATGCCACATTTCTATCCGAGATTCATCTTGTCTTCACTATTTGTGATGTCAGTCCTTTTGTCATTCTTATCCAAGTTCAAAAGAACGTATCTCCCTTCAGCTTGCCAGATCATTCCAAACTGTAACTAGCAAATGCTGATTTCTTTCTCTTGGAGTTAAACTTGAAAGGCACAGTGTGCGTTCTTTATTTCTAGGCAGAGCTGTTTTTTTCATCTCTCTTGGAAATTTTCTTGTATTGTTTCTTATCTGACTGTTTTCTTGTATTGTTTCTTATCTGACTGTTTCCCTCATCCTGTGCTTCGCCCTGTTTCTCTTTCTCTCACCGGCTCTAGGGCTGTGACACCATCTCTCATTTCCAAGTGGGTTATTTGTACCTCTGATTGTCTTCTTTGTTTGCATTTCTGGTTTGGTGTCTTACTTTAGCCTCAACATCCCTGCTTTCTTTGCTCTATTGTTTCAGTCATCTCAACTTCTACTTTCGGACGTGTTTCAGTTATTCTATCGTTTCCACCATGGAATTACAGCTTTTTGTGGGGGAGGGGGTTGGGTCGTTCTGATCTGTTCTTGTTAGTATTGTTTTTTGTCACATTTCTCTCACAGTAGTTATTACCTGTTCATCTTATTTGTTCCTCAGGCATTTCAGATTCCATCATATATTTATTTATTTTTTTAAAAGATTTTATTTACTTATTTGACAGAGATCACAGTAGGCAGAGAGGCAGGCAGAGAGAGAGAGAGGGAAGCAGGCTCCCCGCCAAGCAGAGAGCCCGACGCGGGACTCTATCCCAGGACCCTGAGATCATGAACTGAGCTGAAGGCAGCCGCCCAACCCACTGAGCCACCCAGGCGTCCAGATTCCATCATTTAAAAGACAAACGAACTGACACATAATTGAGGGCCCACTGTGTGCAATTGCTGTTCTGTATTTAGCGCTTGTCAGAGCCCGCTGCTGCTGTAGGTTTGGTGCAGCAGAATTCTACAGCTAGAGCTGGTTTGAGGGAGGTTCTGGGTAACTCAGATTTATTCTATCTTGTTCTAAAAAAGACTTAAACTGTGTTCTACATACAATATAATGGATTTTTTTTTTTTTTAAGCAGTGAGGGAATTAGAGTTAAGGGAAAATAAAGGTAGGAAAAGCAAGTAGCAGCCATACAGAGATACCAAGAGAGTGTACAGCGGGTAAGGGTATCTATATTCTGTTAGTGGCCTCAGTGGGCACAGAGGGGTTGGGTCTTATGACTAAGGCTTCTCCTTTTTATTTCTGCTGGTGGTGTTGACATGACCCTTTGTTTCAATTTGTTAGTTGAAAATCTGTAGCGCAGAAGAGGCGCCCTTGTTTTGACTCACTCTGCAAGCCCCCTAGATGGGGAACACTTACTTAAAAATTTTTTCCCAATAGGGATGGAATTGGAAAGAGACAGAGGTAAGAGGCACATGTGACGGTGTGGCTGGGCTGCATGTAAACAGTGGGACAGACTCTTCCTTTTCGTCTTTCAAAAAGTTGGTATTGATAGAGCAACTAATCAGCTGTGTATTTCCCATGCTCTGAATCAGAGAGCTTCCCTGTTTTGGGGTAGCAAGTGTAATCTGGGAGTGGAAAGCTTCTCGGGGTCTCTCTGTTCCCACAGAACTCCAGAGTGGCCTCATTTCACACCTCTCAGGAAACAGTTTTCCGAGTGACAGATTGATTGGTGTATGGGCGGTTACCAAAAAAGAATCTATTTTATTAGCTATTTGTCTTGCAAAGTGAAATCGTTTTTTAAAACTTTATCAAAATGTCATCGTCCTGGGGTTGTGCCCCTGGCTTGGAGAGACGATCCACAGACCCCACAGGGTAAGGGCTGCCATGTCTGGGTCTTCCTCAAGCCCTCGGGTGTTGAGCCTGGGATGTGCTGCCCAGCCCGAGGCTCTCTCAGGGGGCAGGGGTTGTGGGGGTTGAGGGCATGAGGCGCAGCTGGGCACCAAAAGGGTGTTGCCAAATCTCATCCTGATGCCTGAAATGGCTCTCTCTCTCTCTTTTTTTAATATACCAAGGGAAAAATGAGAATCTAGACATTCATACACATGAGAGACCATGTACAGGTAACTTTGCTTTTCTATTTGAGAAAGCAATAGGAAACATTCCACTTACACATTTTTTTTTAAATGAAAACCAAGGATATAAAATCTTTAAAAAGTATTTGGTTTTCTATTGGTGGCAGTTAAAGAAGAGAGACAGATAGAGGGGGACTGAAAGCAGTGGAGGGAAGCCAGGGGGTGGAGTTAAATCCCCCAGAAGCCTCAGTGGGCCCAGCCCCCATCAGTCCGCCAGTGAGCAGAGGCTCTGTTCTTGGCCCTTCCCTCCACCTTCAACTCGTCCCATCCAGAGTCAAGGCCAGCTCTGCAGTCCATTTCCCGTCCCTGCTCCTTCTCTTCTCTCCCTTCTTGGGCCTCCTCACTTTTTGCCTGTTGTGGGCCATCCACCATGCTCAAGTCCCAGCCCAGGTTGCCAGCCCAAGCCACTCTGAGTTCATGCTGCCCCTTCCTCTGTCCAGCACCTCCGGATCTCCCTCTGTACAAAGAACAAATCCCTCTACCCAGCCTGGTCTGGGGACCTTTGGTGATGGGGCGTAGCCTTCTTCTGCCTCATTTCTGCCTCTCCTTCCCTCCCACTGATTGGTTCTGATGGCCCCGGCTCTAGCTTTTATCTTTTCTGGAACACCGCATGCTCTTTCATGCCTGCATGCCTTTGTACATGCTGTCCCCAGTGTCCGGGACACCCCCCGTTGGTCCACCTGGCACCCATCCTCTGTGGCTCAACTCTGCAGCTGCCAGCCCCCATCCTTCAATCTCACACCCACCGAGTATCAGACTGTAGCCTAGAGCCCTCTGAGCACTGAGCACAGAGTCCAGTCCCTGAAAGGCACTCAGGGAGCCCAGATTGGATTATATAGTGGTTTCTAAACAGGCCAGAATGTCGTTCAAAACATTCAATTCCCTCTGTACGTACCAAGTGGTACAGCAGGATCTCTAAGAAAACTTCCTGGTCGTTTGAACTAGTGCAGCAGTTAGGCTGCCTTATATAAAGGGAGACTTGGGAATCACGTAGCTAGAGTGGCAGCCTAGGCTTGGAGTAAGGCTCATCCATGGCCCCATCCTGGCTTAAGTTTTGACCTCACAGGGCTCCCTAATGCTCAGAAGGACCCACAGGCAGGGGAGGAATCCTCCCAGAGGTCCAGGAAGGCTGGTAGCCGCCGCCCTCCCCTCTGCTGCCACCCTCCTGTGTCCCAGAGGGATTGAGGTGGATGGTGCCACTATTTGTCCTTAACACTCGAGTGTGAATCAGTCTGTGGGCTGTTCTCTTGGATGTCTGTCTGGGCAGAGAGCTGGGGGTGCTGGGAAGGGATAAGCCAGCAGGAGCCAGGCAGAGCTATTGTTGGGGGTCACCGGGTGTCAGGGGGACACCCTGGCCAAGCCCCCTCATCTCTCGTTGTGTCCTTCGGGCTTTCCTCCACCATTCATTCTCCACACAGAAGCCAGGGTCCTCTTTCTGTATGCAAACCCAAGCACCCTCCTAGCTGAAAATACCCCCAGGATAAAACCCGTGCTCTGAGTCCGCCATCCTCTCCTGTGTCCCTCCTCGCTGATCTTATCTCCCTGCTTGCATCTCCAGAGCTCTCCTTGCTCCTCCTACGATCCCTGGTCTCTCAAAGCTGGCCTTTCCTCACACTGTCCCCTCACCCTGGGACCCCCTTGCCTGGCTTGCCCGGCAGGCTGCTCCTCCCCGGCAGGCCTAAGGGAAGCATTCCCTGTCTCCCTTCATGTTTACTATGAGGGAATCCCATAGGGAACACTCATCGCTCCCCTTCCTGCCTCTGAAGGGCCTGGGACCAGGGCCACGTGTCAGACAGTCCTGGCTACCAGCATACAGACAAGATTATGGGGAATGACAACTGGGTGGGGGGGAGGAATATGCCCCAAATGTGCCCCTCCAGAGGGAGATGTCAGTTCTAGTTCTGGGAAGTTGGGGGCCTTATAGGAGGACGGGGACCATCCAAGAGGCAGGCAGTTGCTTGGCACGTGCCTGAGCTTTGGCCACGTGGGTGCCATGCTGAAGCCCCAGCTGTGGATGAGGGCAGGGGGAGGGCGAAAGGGGGTCAAGGACAGAACCACAGGACTCATCCCATTTTTGGCTTAGTGAGGAAAGAGGAGCCAAAATGAACACTTGGGAGAAGGCGGAAGCACACAGAAAAGGTAGCTAAAATATAGCGCTTTTTTTTTTATTTAGTTCTCAGATAATCTTACTTTTTTTCTTTTTCACTTAGAATAGCTGGAAAAGGAGGGCCCTATGTGGCAGTCCCTGGATGAGAAAACCATGTGTCAAAGCTGGTGCCGGGTCCCTCCCTCTATTTTTACCTTCCTGACACTACCTCTTTGAGCCCTGAGCAGGACTCCTGGCCTGAGATGGCCCGAGCCGGCACCTCCAAGGCCGAGGTGGCCAGCCCTCCCTTCGTTCTTCAGAAACCACCAAAAAGCCAGCCATTCACTTCTCTTGACCAGAAATAAATGCATTAGATAAATGTTCTCAGGCAACCTTGAGGGATGTGGACACAAAATGATCCCATAAATTACTTTTGTTTCCTCTCCTCAGTTCAGAGTTGGGTTTTTGGTTGTTGGTGGTGTTCACATTAGTACATGAAAGTTGGACGGTAATTAATATTCTTAAAATAGAATGCCCATATTCCCAAGTTTAGAAAGAAAAACCACCTAGGAATGAAAGAATGTGGACGCATGTGAAATGCTACTTCTACTAGCCACAGAATCTTTTATGAGCCTCAGTGGGGAGTGCCTGGCCTGTGGGATTTGTGGCAGAACACACCAGGGCCGACCGTGTCTGCGGTTGCTTTTCATTCTGTTCCCGGTTCCAGGTCAAGGAAGCCTTTGACATCGTGGCCAGGAGCTGTGGGGGTTCACCAACCTCTAATTACAGTTCTTTTTTAAAATATTGATGAACAGTCCCTCTGTTGATCCACTTGTTTTTAAACAGGGCGGCTGTAGCGAGCAGACTCTCCAGGCCTCCTCAGGCCACAGAGCCTCTCCCTGTACCTCGAAGGGCTGGGACTCTCTTTCAAACACTGAAGGAAGAAAACTGCCCGTATGGGTGGGGGCGGGGGGAGGTCACTTCAGGATTCAAACTCGGGCCTGGCTGGGCTGTAGGGGGAGGCCTTGCTTTCCCTAGACAGGGACTTTGGGCCTCTGCTGCTCCTGCTCAGGCTTCAGGGTTGGGGTGCGGGCTTAGGCAGGAGGGGCTGCCATCCTACTCCCACCACCCCCTGGCCTGAGGCCCCACTGCACATCTGGTCACCCTGTCCCTGACGTGTCTGCTACCTGGGATGGAGGCGAGCTGGACTGGAGGGGATCACTTCTAGTCCTATGGGTCCGGAAGAACCATGTGCCACCCGTCCCATCCTGGGGAGACCCACACAGAAGGACCTTGCAGGCCCAGGCTCCCCCAGAGGCAACTGACTACAATATGGTTGTGGGGGGGGTGATCCCTATTTTCCTGGAGGACTTGGTGCCCGTCAGCTGCTTTTTGCCTGTACTACCAGCTTTTCATCGCCTGTCCCCATGGGCTGAGGACTTGGCTGGCAGCCAGGCATTGACATGGTTTCTGTAAGAACCTTGTCTAGAGAAAAGCACCTCATTACAAAGGGAATATGTCAGCAGTGCCCATGAGACCCCAGAGCTCCTGACTCTGTGGGGCCGAGGCCACGTTCCTGACGCCATCACCTTCCCCACACTACAGCTTAGCAGAGGTGCTACTGTTGTCACCATTTTACAGATGAGGTGACCAAGGCTCAGAGGGGTGAAGCTTGCTTCCCAAGATCACCGTGGAGGGGGTAGGATTTGAACCCAGCTCCATCTGACTCTGAAACCACAGCTCTTCTCAGTCCGTCCTGCCACAGAACCTCCTGGTCCCACTTCCGGCCTTTGGCAAGTGGCCTCTGGAAGGGGCACCCTCAAATACATGCGATGTGACCCTGGGGGAGGGTGTCGTGAGCTCTGCTGTGGTGCTGCTTGTCAGATCCTGCCCCGCTCGGCTGGGGTGCTCCCTTAGTTGGGGGAACTTGTTGACATGACCCATTTGGACTACAATTTTAAGAGGTAATTATGGATCAGCTTGGTGACCATCAGGCCCTTCTGCTACATGCTAGGAAATGGACATAACCCTGTTACCGGGTAAATCAGGTATAATCAGCGTCTAATTCAATATGGTGGCTCTAAAGTAACATTTATCAAGTACAGAAGCTGGTCCAGTGAGTAAGACAACAGTAGTGGTTGGATTAGACTCAGACAAGAGGAACCCGTTTGCTGATAGTTTTAAAAAGATTAAGTGGGAGAGACAAACTTTTCCAGCATTGTCCATTATTAGGCACATACACTCACATGTTCTAGACACACACGAGGGCATCTTCCAGACGTGCACACCTCAGCCTCACCTGGCCACACTTCATCCTTTAAGTTCTGACAAAAGTGCCTAGACACCTAGAATGCCTTCCCGTCCAAAACTGAGCCTGGGTGATGAGCCAGTGGGCGGGGCTGGCCATGCCTGCCCATTCTGTGCCTGAGAATCTGAAAATGCTCAGCTACAGAGCTCAAGTACATGGCCAGCTTCTGGCCAGCTCTGAGTGGGATAGAATCTCTCTTCTGACTGGTGGTTTGGGAGTCACATAGGCTAAAATAATAGTCAGATTTCTGGGTGATTGTGATGGCATCTGTTACTTTTGCATTCGATGGAATGTTCCGTCCCCGCCTCCTTCCCAAGTTGACCGACAGCAATTCCGGGCCCACACCAGACCATTCTCCGCAAACTTACAGAGGCAATGGCCACTAAGAACCAACGATATTCCATTGACTGCTCCCCGAGCCTCCCTTAGCTATATGGGCCTGCCTTCCAGACCTCTGTTGGAAGCCTCCAAACCCCTTCACCCACACTGGGGCCGGCTAGTGACCTTCCTCTGAGCCACCACATCCCCTCTTGGGCTCTTGGCCTCCCAGCTCATCTCACAACCGTTAAGAACTCTTATAATAAGTTCCTTATTCCATCACACTTACAATGATTCTGCCTCCCTGATGGAACCCTGAGTGATAAGGCACCCCACCTCTTCAGGTAGACCTCATTTCTCTCTTCTGGAAAATGGAGACAGTGTGAGACATACCAGTTCCAGGAAGGGGGCTGAATCCAGATGCTAGGCCTGAGCTCAGGATTGACTCTGGCTCATACATAGGTCATAATCTGCGGATAAGCTTTAGGTCAGAATCCTGACCTAGTTGGGCATTTCATCTTGGCACCAGCTGTAGCAGCCCCACAGAGCAGGGCCCTCGTGAGGTCAGTGGACAGGTTCTTGCTCGTGGCAGAAGATTGGTGCTACGATGGAGGGTTTAAGGCAACGGCTGCTAGTTAGAGCCTTTCCTGATTGGACGCTGGTCGTCAGTCCAGCGGGAATGCATTCTCAGTCAGGAATGCAAGCCTAATTGGAACATCATTCTCCTGGGAAGCCAGTAAGTGCTGAGTTAGGAGGCTTCCAAGAAGCTGCTGAGAAGGGCGAGAATGGCTCCTTGGGCAGAGACGCGCTCTGCCGACTTGCTCATGCGGAGGCTGGCTCCCGCGATGCCGCTGGGCTGGGGGGTAGATGTGTGGATGCTGGGTCTGGGCGCTGCACACACAGTGCCTGCTTACCTCTGGCCCCAGGTCATGGCTCCCACTGTCATACCCTGCCTGCAGATGTCCCCCTTCTTCCCTGACTTCAGGTCCCTGCTCAGATGCCACCCCCTCGGAATAGCCTGTGCCACCCCGTGTGAACTAATGTCTCCTTCCATCGCCCTCTATGGCCCTACCCTGCTCCACGTTTTTTTCCAAAATATCCCCACCTACCCCATGGTGCATTTCCATGTTGTCTCTCTTCCTCCACTAGCAGGTGAAGCTCCTTGAAGGCAGTGCTCAGGTCTGTTTTGTTCACTAGTGGATCTGCGACCCCCAGAATGGCACGTGGCTCATGAGAGACACCACTGCAGATTTGCTGCAGCAAGAGAAGTGTCCTGATCTCACCTCTACCTCTGTCTTCATTTGTGCTTGAGGACACTGAAGACAGCGACCCCGGCCTGGAGGAAGGCTGCTCCTTGGAGTCAGGAAGGCTGGTTTGATCAGTTAAGTACCGAACATGAGTTCTCAACACCAGGGGTCCAGTCTTTTCCTCTGATCATTACTCTGGATCTTAGGATCTATAACCATTTTGGAAGTGGATTTGGGGTGATTAAGTTCTTTGCTAACCTAATCCTGTATGGAAAACAAGAGTTTTAAATGGAGTGAATCAGAATGGATTTGCTGATGTCTGATCACTTGTGTGATCATTCACCCCAGCTCATTTCAAAGCCGGGATTGGGCATCCTGCCATGAAGAACATTCCCCTGGATCTTCCTATAAGGGAGGAGAGGAGACTCCTACTCTTAGACTACAAGAGTTGCACGGGGAGTCAGAGGGGCCATGGCCTTTGAGGAGCAGAGCTTTTGGAAAGCACATGCCCTTGATTTTGTAGGGAGCACCAGTCCTGGCTGGTGGGTCTGCAGCCTGACGGGGATGGCTGGCAGTGCTCCAAGCCCTCACCTGGCTTCTCTGTTTTCCCTTGGAATCCTCCTGACCACAGCTTGGGAAATACAAAGACAGGTGTGCAGGGAGTGGTGCATGAGGAGGGTCTGGCAAAGGACTTTTTTATTTTTTTAAATATTTTATTTATTTATTTGACAGAGATCACAAGTAGGCAGAGAGGCAGGCAGAGAGAGAGGAGGAAGCAGGCTCCTCGCCAAGCAGAGAGCCCGACGTGGGGCTCAATCCCAGGACCCTGGGATCATGACCTGAGCCGAAGGCAGAGGCTTTAACCCGCTGAGCCACCCAGGCGCCCCTGGCAAAGGACTTTTGATAACAGGACTGCAGGGTCGAGTTGGGGTCCCTCAAGGAGGAGGAGGAGGGGAGCCCCCTCTGTCCCTGGCCCACCCACCACTGAGGCCTGAGGTCCTGGGAGCTGGTGTGTTTGCAGCTCAGCCCAGTACAGAATCTGGGGGTATCATGGTAGCAAGAAACAATGTTTCCAAGAAGATAAGGTAGAAAAGAAAGCTGTCCCCCCAAACTGGAAACAAAAAGGCACTGATACTTGATGGGACCACTCTTGTGACCCGGAGCCTTGTGGGAGACCCTGTTCTTCGCAACACTGGAATCGGGGAAGCTGTGAGTTTCTTCTCTGTAACCCCAGTCACACCTGTGCAGACTTGCTGGGCCCAGGGCCACGCTGGGGTAGAACCTGGCTTTTAGCCAATATTTGGTAACTTTCAGAAAATGGGATTTTCCTCTTCTGCTGATTTGATTTTTAACTTTGGGGATTTATCATTTGTTTAATCTCTAGCTTTTGGGTGCAGACAGCAGGGTTTCTTTCTCCAAGGCAGATGCTTTGATGGGGACTTAGGGTTACAGCCTCAGGGCTCACAGCTGCCCTGCGTCTTCTGTCCTGCAGGCCTGGCTGGCACGGGCTGCCTGGCCAGTCTTCATTAAAGGAGACGCGCAGGATCATTCTGCCTGGGAGGTTGTATGGTCTGTTCCCATCATGAACCCAGCTACATTCAGATGAAATGGCAGCTTGGGGTACAATGGCTGGGGGCAGTGTCACAAGGCTTATGTCACTCAATCCTCAACCCATTCCTAGTCTGAGAAGCCCTCAGAGGTCACAGCTTTTTGCCCTCAGTCTGCTAGTGGCAAGGGTGGGATCTGCAGCCCCAAGGGTGTGTCACGAGAGCCTATGCTCTTAGCTACCCTCTCATTCTTCCCATGGGGCTCCTTTGATGATTCATTTCTTATTCTATACCCAGAGACAATGAGGTGGAAACCAGAAGAAAAGGGGGCTATTATGATAGCACTATTTGCCGTTTACCTAAATTGGATAATAAATCTCAGAGCTACTTAACATACACATGTCGACCTCCTAAACATCTAGTTATCACTTAATGCTATTTGATGGTACCTATGGTATAATTAAAACTTTCGTATAGAAAATAAGATTTTTTCTGTGAAATGGAAAAGTGAATGAGAAAGTGCATTTAGCCTGGCCCTCTTCTTTCTTGGGGACAGGGCAACAAACCCGAGGTAGTGGGCGGGGCTGCGTGCAGCTGGCTGATGGCTGCGCAAAGCACTCCCAGCCCCCTCCAGACTGGTGTGGTGCATAGGGAGGGGGAAGCCTGTCGCCTAAGCAGGAGCAGGCCCAGCTGAGTGAGGCTGAGGCTGCCGAGCCCCAAATAACTCCATGCCCATTCATCAGCCTCAGCATAATTGGGCATCTGCCACTGGCATCTCCAGATGTTTGCCTTGATCAGACGTCGATGCGGTTCAGTGTTTTCATTGAGAGCCTCATAAAAAGCTCTAGCTGGTTGGGGATGCTTATTGTTCATTTTATTTGAGTTCCTTATCATGTGCAAAATGTTCCAGGCACCATTAGGAGACACAAAAGACTCAGAAAACACAGTTTCGGAGGGGGGTGCAAGCTCACCCTAGCGTGGAGGAGAAACGGCCACTGAAATTTACAAACATTTGCTGAACACAATCAGCTGGTGGGAATGAAAGTCTCTAGCAGCAGCATGTTGGGGCAGGGGGGGTGGGGTGGAGGAGACTGAGGATTTAAAGCTGCCTGAGGGAATCTTCTAAAATCAGATGGGTGTTCCAGGCTGCTTGCTCATTAATGTGGTCTTCAAATGACTTCTCAGCGAAATTGGAGTGTGGGGGCCCCCCTGACTTGGGGCAGAAGCTCTGACAGGAGATCAAAAGAGACACATATCCTGTTTGAGGTGAAAGGTTTGAGGCGCGGGTTCAGGCACATGGTAGTTATTGCTTAACCGTAAATGTATCTTAGCAAGATACATTGATTTGCACATAGGTTGCTAAGGGCATTTAAGGGAAAACAGACCATAGGCAATGAGAATTGCCCCCATCAATTTACCAAATTCATGTCTGAGCATCATGGAAGTGTCGAGAACCTTGCTTATAGGTGCAAATTAAGGCTCTCTTCCTTGGGAAAGGATAATTGAAATGATCAATAACCTCTCCTGCAGGAATACTTTGAGAGTATTCCTTTTAAAAAATTGACTTCATTTATTCTTTCCTCTTATCAAAAAAGGATTTGTAGAGGTATATCACAAAAGATACGACAGTGGGGTTATTAAAATTGAAATGGGAAACCAGAACCCAGTCAGAAAAGAGAATACAAGTTTTCTAACTGTAGTGGCTAACCTTACTTCTGTGACCAAGGTCTAAGCTTCCTGGAATCCAAGGTGAGAAGGGCAACATAATCAATGACAAAGGTTCGACTACTGAAATGGACCGCCTGTCAATTCTTGACTGATTATTTGTGAATTTATAAAAAAGCCAGAGAAGCAGGGGGAACTTTTGGGGAAATGGGGATGTTTTAAAAATATTTACAAGGGAAAAGATGGATTTTGACATTTTTCTTGTGAGGCAAAGCTTGGCAATAATGACAGACGTGCCCACTAAGGTCTGGGTGAACCTGCTGTGATTCAATCAGTTCATTGCTGAACGAATCACTTCAGACCAGGACTCAGGCATTTAGCATGTCTGGCCGTTCTCAGGAAGAGGCTCCGTTTGATTTCTCCCGTCTGCCTAGACAGCGCCTGGGACATTTTGTACATAAAGAGCTCAAACGTGGCTTTGTCTCCCCTGGGTTGAGAACAATGGGCAATGGGCAAGGACCCATTGCCAGCAGCCCCCTGGGTATCTGCCGGCTACTAGTAGCCACTCAGCGTTGGATGGTAACAGCTCACAAACTAAAAATGGGAAACATATTCGTAAAATGACAAACACCTTTTGCAACCTAGTGGGAGCATTTTTGCCACTCTCAGGGACAACAATCGAGTCTTTCTGTTTTCTGCTTTTGCTGTGGGGAACTTCTGGATGGACCGCCCAGAGGCAGGGGCAGTTATGAAGCATCGGAGGCTTCTGGATGGACCCCCCAGAGGCAGGGGCGGTCATGAAGCATCGGAGGCTTCTGGATGGACCCCCCAGAGGCAGGGGCGGTCATGAAGCGTCGGAGGAGTTGGTACAGTTGTGTTACTGGACTTCATTTTAGAAGGATCTGCTGTGGCCCCTGTGAAGGGGTGCTCACCGAAGGGCTCTGCCTTGGCAGACTTGTGGGGTCTCACAAGGCTCCCTCCACAGTAGGTAGGTGGTGGGACAGGGCCTGGAGGGTGTGGGGGGCCGCGGTAACGATGCTGACGGTCCTCCTCTCCTCCCGGCAGGCTTTAGGGTGGGATGCCAGCAGGCACTGCATTTTCCAGTGGGTTTGCAGTCACCTTTCATCCTCAATTACTCTGTACTGATTCCTGTGCTGCTCTAAAGATCCTTTGTGTTTCATCATTTTGTTTGAAAAAATCCCTAGAGGGCTCATTCTAGTCCCAGCAGGGAATGCCTTTCCTGAGAAATGAAGTCAGGGCTCAGGCAGGCAGGGTCTCTGGAGGCTCCTGAGGTCTGAGATGCGGGCAGAGGGGAAGGGCGCAGTGCAGGGAGGGCTGGGGCCCTGGCCAGCACGTCAAGGCCTCAGGAGGAGGAATGTGTCTGCAAGCAAGGCAGTGCTCATGGCAAAGGGAGGGCGTTTCGGTCCCTCCTGTCCCACCCACGCTGGGTCTGTGCTGGGGCCCGAGCATCTGAAGTGTGGAGCTCTGAGCAGGGGTGCCGCCTCCGGGCACAGCAGCAGTCTCCCGCCTGGGAGGCTGCGGGGCAGGCAGCTTTCTCCTCTGGGCCTTGCTTTTCTTCCTGGGGGATTTGAATAATCTGTCAATCACACCAGATCAAGGTGTCCTGATAAAATGCAATCGAGTGCTGTCACCAGGCCTGGGTCAGAGCCTGTGCTGGCGGTGGCTGTGGTTCTGTGCTGCTTATCCTGTCCTGGCCCCTAAAGGACCCATCAACTCTCTCCCCCAAATCTCGTGTCCTTGACATAGGTTTTACACCCACGGGAGAGGGGGTTGAGCTCAGTCCCTACTCAGGCATGCCTCATGGCCTTCCTGACCCTATGTGCACAGTGGGGCATCCGGATGAATCCTGCCTGTTCCCTGAGCGCATGGGAATCAAGTACCGTGAAGACCCTGGAGAGGCAGCCCCTCGCCCCCCAGCTCCAGCTCACGAGGACTGACAAGCTGGAGTCAGAAGATCTCCAGCTCGGTGCCTGGCACACGCAGATGTCCGGTAGTGCTGGTGGAGTCTTACAAACTGCTGAAAGCAAGGGCTCAGGGGAGAGGGGGACGGGGAGAGCTGGGGGGTGGGCCCTGTCATCCGTAGATCTGGGACCACCCCACCAACCTGAACATGGCTGGTATTGTCACTCCAGATGCCACTCTGAGGTTCAGGCACAAAGGACGCTAGAATTCCCCTCCCTGCCTCACCCCTGCTACTCCCAGCCTCGGGATAAGATTGTCCTATATTTTTATATACTAAATCTGGCACTCTAAGTGAAGGGGTTAAGAGTAAACAGTGGAGAAGCTCCTGGATGTGAATCAGCCTGGCCTTGGACACCTGAGACACACAGAAAGCTGTGAGAGCCCGAGCATTCCCTGCGACAGATCCTCAACTCGCCGCAGGGTTCCACAGAGTCATTTTACCGGTTTCTCTACCACCATCTATGGCATACTGGAGTAGATGTTGGGTTTTTTGCTTTTTTGTTTTTTTAAGATTTTATTTATTTATTTGACAGAGAGAGAGAGAGAGAGAGAGACCAAGCAAGAAGAAGCAAGAGGAGTAGCAGAGGGAGAGGAAGAAGCAGGCTCCCCACGGAGCAGGGAGCCCAACGTGGGGCTCAATCCCAGGACCCCGGGATCATGACATGAGCCAAAGGCAGATGCTTAACCGACTGAGCCACTACCCAGGTGCCTGTTTTTTGTTTTTTAATTCAGAAGTTTGGCAGGCATGGAGAAGGACTTAAAATGTAAGTCGGGGAAGGCACCAACAGTCCTGTGACAAGCAGGGTAGGTAACATAGAGCCACAGGGGTGCGGCAGCATGATGGGCCTGGCCCTGTTGTCTCGGCAGAATCGAGGCAGAGGGAAGACCGCTGAGGGCAGGAGCACTTGGGGCTCCCGAAATGTCAGGTCAGGAGCTGCTTGGGGCTCTGCGGCAGAGGCCAGCCCGCTCTGTCTCAGTGGGACATCGGCTGCCATCCTTGACTGCCCCTATGCCAGAATGGGAGGGGGCTGCTGTTGGGCCCAAAGGTGTAACGTTTGAGAAGCCAGCAGGACTAGGCCATGTGGCTGGACCACTTAGAGGCCAGAGGCCCCTGTGGCCATGGAGGAGAGCAGAATCCAGGCAGAGTGGGCCTGCGTGTGGCTCCTCAGGTGGTCAGACCCACAGGGAAGGTCAGCCTGGTCCCCCTATGCCCGGGCCCAGGACTGTCCTCCTGCCAGCACCACCTCAGTCCAGTGATCAGGGACAGGTACAAAGTCCTTGGGTACCTGGTATTCAGGCCCTGCTGCAGGGTTGGAGTGGGGAGCTCCAGTTATGGGGGTCACACTGCCTGGCCAGACAGGGGCTCAGAGCTGGGGCTGATGCCCTCCACCATCCCCTGCCAAACTGACCACTAGAGCTCAGTCTGGAAGCCTGGGTTTGTGGGGCCCAGACCATCACTTGTCTTGATTTCCTGCTTGGGGTCCCTCCTTACTCACCAGCAGGCGTGAGCAGAAGGGTGAGGAATAAGGGGTGGAAATGGGGGGGATGGGGAGTAGGGAAGGGATGGGGGCTGCACTGAGGCTGGGCTGCCCCCAGAACTGAGGTTGGGCAGGTGGAAATGACGATGTGTAATGAGTAAAAAAAATGGGGCCCGTGCCCAGCAATAGAGGAACACACAGCAAACACGTGCCACATTGTCCGAAAACTGGGCCACTAAAGCAAGCCCCATGCTTTATCACAGTTTTTGACTCTGTGAAATGGAATTTTTTTAAGGTTTTATTTATTTATTAGAGAGAGGGAGAGAGCACAAGTAGGCAGAGCAGCAGGCAGAGGGAGAGGGAGAGGGAGAAGCAGGCTCTCTGTGGAGCAGAGAGCCCGATGTGGGGCTCGATCCCAGGACCCTGAGATCACGACCTGAGCCGAAGGCAGCCGCTTAACCTACTGAGCCACCCAGGCGCCCCCATGAAATGGAATTTCTAACGCCCTCCCAGGGGAAGTGGCTGTGAGGCCCTGGGATCCCAGGCAGTGGGGCAGCCATCAGGAAGTGCTGAGGGTGGCAGTTGGGGGAAGGGAATGGAAATTCAGGTTTGGAGATGGGTGGCTGTGGGGCCAAGGTGCCTTGCATGGAAATGAGGGTGTTTGGGGACATGATAAGTTTGAGAAGGTGATAGGCAGCTGGGAACGGGGGCCTGGATCAGGGGGAGCCACAGAGGCAGAAGGTGGGTAAGGGCACAGGAAGTTTGTGAGCAGCCAAGGGGCATTTGCTGAGAAGAGAAGCCAAAGATAGGCTTGGGGGAGGGCTGGCCCCTAGAACCAGCAAGGAGACAAGAAGGCAGAAAGGAGGTAGGAGGATGCTGGGGAAATGCAGTGCGTGGAGGCTCAGGAGGCAGAGGCAGTTGCCACTGGGCAGAGCTGTGCCCCAAAGCGAGACTCTGGGGAGAGCTGCACACCTTCCTGGGAAAGCAGTAGGAAGGGAGGACACAAAGTACAGATTATGAGCAATTAGTGGATGGTGAGGACGTGGCAGATTTTACTGACTGTCAGGTTACCTCCCAGCAGCCTGCTAAGAACCATGAGCACCTGCTGGCCCAATGCCCGGTGCCAAGATAGGCAGCCACACTGAGAGCCAGAGCAGGGGTGAGAGAGGGGAACCCACAGCTAGCATGACAGCCCCGTTGTCCTACAAGAGATCAAACCACTTAACACCGTATATATATAAAAGGTCAAGATAAAGAAATTAAACAGATTTCCAGCCACATCTACCTCCCAAAACATAGCTGTGAATCCAGAAGTACACAGAAGACATCTCTGCCCAGTCAAAACGGCCACCACAGCACCTCCGATACCAGCGAGTTCTGCTTTCTAAGGGGACACCCTGAAGCCCGCCCTCAGAGCCAACCTGCTTTTATTCGACACACAGTTATGATAAACACTGTTACCTGGTTTCAACTGAAGAAGAGTAAAATCAAAACCAAGAGAAAAGGTACAACGTAAGTGTCTCAGAAAATCTCTACTGTGTGAGACATCACTGTGAGGGATCAGCCTGGAGGGGCTCCCAGTTCCCACTCATGGCTGATATTCTGTGACCCTCCTATTTTTGTGAAGAGGATCCCCCGGTTATGAAGACACTGTGAAATCACATTCCATCTCCATTGCTTGAGAAGGCAGGGTGGCCACATTTATTGAGCATCTACTGTGTACTCGCAGGCTTAAATCTGTTAACTTCCTAACAATCCTACAATCCTACAAGTAACTATGATTTTTACCATTTTATGGAAAAGAAAGTAGACTTAGAAGGCTGAACTGATTTGTCCCAGCTCATGCTGTGAATGTTTTTCTTTTTAAATTATTTATTTATTTTTTAGATTTTTTTAAAAGTTTATTTGACAGAGACACAGAGAGAGAGGGAATACAAGCAGGGGGAGTGGGAGAGGGAGAAGCAGGCTTCCCACTGAGCAGGGAGCCTCATGCGGGGCTCCAACCCAGTACGCTGGGATCATGACTCGAGCCGAAGGCAGACACTTAATGACTGAGCCACCCAGGTGCCTTATTATTTTTTTTTAAATCAGAGAGAGTGGCAGGCAGATGGAGAAGCAGGCGGCAGGCAGAAGGATTAGCAAGCTCCCCTCTGAGCAGGGAGCCCAATGTGGGACTCGATCCCAGGACCCTAGGATCATGACCTGAGATGAAGGCAACCACTTAATGGGCTGAGCCACCCAGGCATCCCTTTGAATGCTTTTCTCACCACCGTCTACTATCCAGGAGTTCGAGCAGAATGCCTGTGGGGACCACCTGCTCTCTGGCAATAGGCGGCCTACTGGGCCTGAGCTCAGGCAAAGCCCTCTGGGGAGCTGGTGATGCTCTCTGTCTGGTTAGCCCAGCTTGGGGCCCAGTGTTCCTGCACAGGCCTCCATACTTTTGGCTACTCTGGGGGCCGCAGATGGGGGCCCAGCCCTGCTCCTGCCCCTGAATCCAGGGAAAAGCCCCCCTTTCCTTGAGCATAGACCAGGAGTGGTAAGGTCCTTGCAGCTGGAAGATAAACAGGAGGGGGTAGTTTTATGAGTCCTGTCCTCCAGGGGAAATGACTCCTGAAGGACTTGGATGGTGACAGGCCCTGTTTTTCATTCTGTAATCATTCAGAAAAACACATCCATTTCAGTTTATTCAAAACAGTGGAAAATCATTGAGGTTTTTCCTGTGTAAAGGTCAAACTATAAAAAGATAAGTGGACTCAGAGAAATCCAGGCTAGTCATGAAAACATGGCAGTGTATTAAAATGGATCCAGAAAAGGATTTAATCCTCCTTTGGAAACAGCTCATAATAATCTCCCCTGACTCTTCCCTATGTGTGTTAAATTCCCATTTTCATGTTCAAGGACGTGAAGTAAGTGACTTTTAATGGGTAGAACGTGGACGGTACACAACGGGCTCTGCTATGTGGCAAGTGTGAAAGCTAGACCTCTGTTCCCTCACCTGCAAAATTGGGAGGATCCCCCATTTCCATGCTCCCCTAGAAGTCTAGTGTGCTGCCTGGGAAGGCCCAGGATGGTAGACATTGAGAACCTTCTGCCATCCTGTCCATGACTTTCACCTGAGGGGACAGATGAGGCCTGGTGTGGCCTGCTGGCAATGGGGACCCCAAAGACGGTGCTGCTGGGCCATGGCCTGGGGCCAGAATCCCTGAGCTGGCCTCCTTCCCACTCCCCTGGCCACTGGACGGTCCCCAGACTCTGATGGGGCTCTGTGGCATATGAACTTGGGTGACCCAGGAAATCTTTACAGCTGGGAGATAAACAAGTATCTTCGAGATCCCCAACATGAAGACATTTTCAAAGGAGTGCTTGGTAATTCGACTGCTTTTGTGAAGCTAAGCAAGCAACAGAGAATGATCGAGAATGGTAGTTGAAAACAACGTGGACAGTAAAATCCTTACTTTCCTCTTTGCTAATTCAGAACTTTGAGACGAGTGCCTTTGGGAAGATAAGGAGCAGCTGTGTCTCTTCTTCTTTATCAAAACCACACTCCTCTGCTCCACTCCACTCCATCGACTCCATCTACACTTAATTGTGTGCAGCCTTGCCTGGGGCGGGGGTAGGCCCAGCCTGGTCTCTCCCGAAGCAGCCCACCCCCCACCCACCGGAGAGCGGACAGGATTTGGGCGAAGGAGTCAGGTTTCCTCGTGGCAGTCCCTGGGCCCAGGAGGACTCCAAGCTTCACAAATGGGAGCTGGCTTTTGTTTCTTGATTTGTGTCCAAGTAGAACAGAAGGCACGTCATGGGCAAAGACCTGCAGGGGAGGCACCCGCTCTTGGGTCTGGCCTGCAGGGGCGTGGCAGGAGTGGAAGGAGGCTGGCAGCGGCCGGATCCTGCAGACATCAGGTCCAGTGAGTGACCAGTCTCATTTCTGTTCTACAAAGGTCACCCCGGCTGTGGGTGCAGAAGGGCTCAGAGACAGCACGGCTGGGCAGGGCGTGGCCTTGGCCACCCAGGGACGTGGTGGCAGGATACAGGACATGCTGTATCTGGAGGACGGACTGCTGTGCCACCGAGGGCTGGGGAGAGGGGATCCTGGGAGGAGGTCTCTCCAGGGTGTGGCCTGGGCACTTGGGTGGACGGTGATGCCTCAGGAAGAGAGATGGGGTGGGGGTGGCATGGATTTGGGCATCTGTGAGGAGTCGGAGTTGGCCAGATAGTCACTGGGCTGATGGAAGGATGTCCAGGTGGCCCTGTCCACTGGAGCATGGGACACAAAAGTGCAGGTAGGGAGCCAGAGATGAGGCCAGCACGCTGGTAGCTGAAGCCGAAGAGTGGATGAGACCCAAAGAGGGCCAGGAAGAGAAGTTCTAGGAATCACCAGCATTTGAGTTCAAGAGACTCCATGGAGAAGTGTTGGGAGTGGTCAGAGAGGTGTGTGGGGGAGCATGGACTCAGGGGGACCTCTCCCTGGAGTCTGTAGTTGCGGGGGCGGCAGGGAGGGTTGCTTTCGAGCCTGGGCTCGAGGTCATGTTAACCTGAGCAGGCCAGAGAGGGAGCCAGCCTGATGGGCAACGCCGAGGTTTGGCTGGGATTCCTGCCAGCTCGGCAGGCTTGCAGACGGTTTGTTTTCCTGGATGGAAGGTTCAGAGCGGGCTTCCTGGGGGTTTCCAAGAGATCTGTCAGTGGAAACTTCATCCCACATCTTAATTTTTCTCCCTGCTAGGACCCCTTTTAACTAGGTAATCTGAAAAGTGTGACCACGGCTACTGTGTATCTATTATTTCAGTCCTGACTTGAAGAAATATTTATAGCTGACACTTGTTTTAAAGGGCCAGAAGAGGTTCTATTTTATGATCCTTTATACCCTTCAAATGAAGAGCCTCCTTGGAAAAGAACTACAAATTACCTATACAAATCTTGGAGAGTCTATCTCTTCAGCTTTTTTCTTTTTTAGGTCACAAGAGACCTGTCTTAGACCATTAGGGATTTAATGTGACATGTTCTGCTTTGCAAAGTGAAAGAGAAAGGGCAGTTTTTGGCTCAGATACAGCAGGTGTGCCCCCAAATGTGTCCAATGGCCTGATTTAGTACGAAAGCTCGAAATAATTGATTATCCATTAGGGTAGCTATTTAAAGAGTTCATCCCATCAGATTCAGACCGACAACATCTGCGCTACCAGGGCGCTGGGCAAGGCCAGGCAGAATCAGATGGAGTCTGAATGGAGCCCAGGAGCCTTCCATGAGGCTCCGAGACCAGGTCTCCGTTAAGAATAGTGACAGGTTGCTGTCACCACCGTGCCCGGTCAGCGGGCCCCTGCCAGCTGCTTCCTGCTGGGCCCAACTCAGGGAATGAAAATTCTCATGGGGCTGCTGCATTGTTACTTCTTCTCCCCACCATCCCCTGCCAGCTTCTCCTCCTCTTATGCTTCCTGGGCCTCAGAGCCCCAGCTGTCCCAGGCCTACACTCCTGGTCCCATACTTCCCTCCATGAGCCCTTGCAGCCTCCCCAGCAGGGTGTGCTCCTGGTCCCCCCGACCCTCTCCTGCAGCATGTCACTGGCAAACCGCAATGTCTGGGTCTGAGGCCACGGCCATTTTCTCCTATAACCCTGGCAGATTTCCTCTTACAAGGCGCCACCCAACTCGTCCCCTCTTTCTGCCTCCTCCTTGTATGCTTAGCAAACAGTTTACCTTGGCAGGTTCACCAGGAAGCAATAGGACTGCTAAAGCCAGGCACCTAATGGACCTTGTGTTTCTGAAGCTGTGTGTGTGTGTGTGTGTGTGTGTGTGTGTGTGTATGTAGGTAGGTGCACCTTAGATGGTTGTTGAAGTTTCCAGGCCCAGGTTACTGCTGCCCATGCTAAGTTATGGCAGCCTCCAAGGCTCCAACCTGTGTCACAGCCAACGCTCTATTCCAAGGCCATCTTGGCAGGTCCTAGTGCCTGCCTTGTCCAAACCCAGGTGGGAGGCCTGTATTCTTGGAGGAGCCCTCAGCCCCCACAAGAGCTCAGGGCTGGCGGGGCACCTGCATGGCTCAGTTACTTGAGCGTCTGACTCTGATTTTTGGCTCAGGTCATGATCTCATGGGTTGTGAGATCGAGCCCAGAGTTGGGCTCCATGCCCAGTGGGGAGTGTGCCTGAGATTCTCTCCTTCTGTCCTTCCCCCACTTGCTTGTGTGCGCACACACTTTTTCACTCTTTAAAAAAAAAAAAAAAGCTCTGTGGCTGGAAGGCTCCCCATGGACTGCTAGGGCTCTTGGTCATAAATATTGCACCCAAGGCTCTTTGTAGTGGCTGCTGTGGTTTCTGACTAGACCCCATCTTCAGGGCTGATGTGTCCATCCACCAGATTTTCTCACAGATTTGTCCCTCCCTGGGAATCGCCCTCTGCCGCACTCAGGTTTAAGGTCCCTCCTGGAGGCTGGCCTGTGGTACAGTGATTGGTTGATGGAAAGGCGGCACTGAGGCTGGGCCTTCATCTGGGGCATCCCTAAGGAGGCATCTCAGCTCCTGAGTTCCTTGTAGAAATGCCAAGGCCTCATACAATCACAGTCTGGCTCACTTTATCTCTTTGCTCTATCCTTTCTTCTTCCTTTCATTGAACTATTAAATCTGCACAGAACTTGGGTTCCCCAGTCTAAGACAGCTGCCATGACCTAGCAGAGAGAGAGGCTGGGCTGGCCCATGACCCCCCCCCTCCTTCCTCTACCCTCCCCATGCCGGCAGCGCCACCCTGGGCACCTGGGCTGTTGAGAGGACTCATTTGTTCTATTGTTACACTCCTTTGGTATGCTCAAACCTCCCTAAGAGGTCACTTGAGAGGCATTTGTTTGTTTTTGGATGTGAACTTAGGAAAAGTTGTGTTTGATTTGTGTTTGTGCTACCAATACCGGTAACTTGGGAAGAGAGTGGCCCTTCTTTGCTTTGGCTGCTAGGAAGCTCAGAGCCTGGGGTAAGGTTCATGTGTTGCATGACACCCTGTTACCTTCTGAGTCCCCTTAGAGTACTTTTCTCACCCTTGTGATTTGTGTTGCTTCACGCAGCTCCCTCTGAGCTGCCTCAGTGTTTGGGCTGAGGTGGGCTACAAATGAGTAAACACAGGCAGCCAGCCATAGGGGTGTGTTGTCAGAGAGACCCGACTGCCAGTTACCAGCTCTGGGACATTTGCCAAGTCGCAACTTCTCTAAACCGTAGTTTTTTCAGCCAGGGAGTGGGCCTGATGCCTGCGTCACAGAGTTATTTTGAAGATACACACAGTAAGCACGTGGCTGGGGCGTAGCAGGTGCTCAATAAATGGTAGACGTTAATCACAGTGTTTTTGTAAAACCCCATCGCTCTCATGAATCTGCCCTACCTAACTTAGTCCTTCCTGGCACGTGCTGGCTGGCAGCCGACGTGCATTTCTGGCCTGTCGGGTTTTACTTTTTCTTTCTTTCTTTCTTTCTTTTTTTTAAGATTTTATTTATTTGTCAGAGAGAGAGAGAGAACATAAGTAGGCAGAGTGGAGGCAGAGGCAGAGAGAGAAGCAGGCTCCCCGCTGAAGAAGGAGCCCGATGAGGGACTCGATCCTAGGACCCCGGGATCATGACCTGAGCCAAAGGCAGTGGCTTAACCCACTGAGCCACCCAGGCATCCCAACGGGTTTTACTTTCTTATGGGAGAAAGGGCCCCACCCTGGGCCCCTGCACCTCGCAGCCGCCTGGAGGGGCCAGTGGAGACGCTTGTGGGTGGTTCACCCAGGCAGGTGGAGACACAATTAAGATGCCCGTGACATAACTGAGCACATACTTGGCTGGAGGAAAACGAAAACTCAAGCTCTTTATGCAAACCAAGCCTTCTGAAAATGAAAAAAAGGTTGTAGACGAGAGATCAGTGATGAGTAATTTAACCAAGACGATGTAAATCTAGGCCTTTGGCTACGTTAAATATAACCATCTGATATAAAAAGAATTGCACTAAATTTTTAAAAGCTGAGATCTAGCCTAGGGTGAGAGACTCACTTTCCCGACGGGGCCACGTCCCCCAAAGGCAGGCGGGGAAGGCGTGGACTAGCATCCCTGTTAGCTTCACGGCGCCCCCACCCCAGGCAGCTTAGGAGGTTTCCGGGCGCTTCAGTGTATACTACGGCCTCATACACCACCCGCTACCTCGCAAACCAGTTTAGAACCCATATTGGGACAGAAAAGCCCATTTCAAAGGACAGGTGGTTTAGGAAAGCCTTTCGTTTGTCCATCTCTATAGTCAACACCCCTGGCTCTGTCCCCTCAGAAATGCCACCTGGGCTTGAACTTCAGGTCTGAGCTCATCCAAAGATGGGCGTACAACTGCAATTCCTTGTCTTCCTTGGGGATGCAGAGAGTCTGGAGCAGGGAGCCGTCCCTGGGCCCGCTCTAGAACTGGCCTCCAGAGTGCGTCCTTTCTGGGGGGGTTGCGGGGTGGCATGGAGTCAGGATGGAGGGAGGGTGGCATGAGGGCAAAGCTGGGCACAGAGCAGGCCCTGGTAGGGGTGGTAGGGGTGGGCCTCAGCAAAGGGGGAGAGGAGCAAAGAAGTGAAGGGAGGTTTGGGGCCAGAGCAAGTGTCTGGCTGGGCTGTCCCGTCCTGGAGGGCTGAGGGACCCTGGGTTACACCCCTGGGGAGGAGCTCCCTCAGAGCTGCTGTGGCCACCAGCTAGACAGGGAGAGGCTCACAGGTGGTGGCTCTCATGCCCCTCACAGGGAATTCCTGTGAGGGAAATCCCTTCCAACCTCAAGAGCCTTCCTCTGGGGGATCAGCCAGTGTAAGAGGAACAGTCGGTGCCTGGGGGACCAGAGACCACCTGCTCTTTCACCCACAGGCACCCCACTACCTGTCACATGTGGGGACAGTGGCTCCCTCAGTGCATGACCTAAGGAAGTGGGTGCGAGCCTGCCTTTTTCACTCTTCCTCAGCATCTATCGACCATTCTCCCTACAAACCTGTGGCCTACATACATCCTTGCATCTCCAGAGGTTTTTTGAGCGAGAAAACCCACATACTTCACCTCTATCTCCATAACATTTTCTTCCCTTCCTGTGGAAGACAGAGGATCAAAGAACACCAGGGACTCGAACACCCCTTGCCCAACAGAGTCCAGAAGACTCAGGGCCCAGTTTCCAAGCACAGGCTGGTCCATTGGCCCCAATGGGGTAAGGTGACGGAGATCATAATGAAGCACAGGGTCTTGTGCCTAAAACGAGCATAATGGCTATCCTGATAAAGACAGCATCTGAGAGGGGAAGACAGAACAGACTTTGGAGCCAGACTCCCCTAGGCCCACATCCTGGCTCCATTTTTCACTATAGCTTGGGAAACTGGAGGTCACTGGGCTTGTCTGTGCTGCTGCTTCTCCCTTGTCTACAATATGGGGCTCTGAGTAGCTAATTAGGAGAATGCCTGCCACATGGTAGTGTCCTTACCAGGTACTGCTACTATTACTACTATTCTTCCTCTTGATGTCATTACTGTAGCACAAGGCCTTTTCACGGCCTACAGAGTTATTTGAATCTGACAATCCTGTCAGGCAGAGGGTGTGATGATTATTATCCCGCTGTGCAGATGGGGAAACTGAGGCTCAGAGAGTTAAGGGACTTGCCCAAAGACACTCTGCATGATAGAGAGCCCGCTCGATCCTCCCCCTGGCTCACCCTGGCCAGACCAAACAGCCTAGGTGCCCAGGACTCAAAAACACCCTGCCGCATTAGCTGATAGTCCTCCCATTACCCCTGCTTGGCAGGTTGGGAGTTTCATTGCCTCTCCTTAATGCACGGAGATAACAGCCAGGCGGGTTAAGTGGCGGCTGCAAAGGCCTGCCTCCTCCAGCTGAGCTACTTTGGAGCCGGCCGATCAGGACCGCTCTTCAAAATCACAATTTAACTGCTCGGCTGCGTCCATTGTTCTATGCGAGGAGGCAGCTGCCCACAGGCCACCCCACTTGGCGCAGTGGCCTTGATGAATCAGGGTAGTCTGCATTCTTGTGAGGCCTCTCAGCTGAGGCCTCAGAGCACTTTGCAAGCATTAATGAAGCTTCGTGGTGGTGGCTCAGGTTGGTGAGGAGAGCCTGAGTCCACTTGCCATGTCTTTAGCTGATGCAGACAGAGACCAGATCACTCCCCCGGCAAGCCATGGCCCCTGGCTCTGCCAGGCCCCCGTGGGCATTCCTCATCCTGGCAGTTTGGCCAAAATCATTTGCAGAGGAAAGATTTCCTCATTTGTCTTTCCAGACCTTAAAATAATAACCGGCCCTCAGAAGCCATTTCCCATTCAAGGTAGGACCTGGCCAACAGCTCCGTGGGTGGGCCCTGCCCAGTGGCCAAGCTAGCTAGGAGCTAATGCAGCTCAGGCCTGTACCCATCAGCATATCAGAGCCTACTGCACCTGTACACGGGGCCTTTGGAATCAGGCCTGTCCCTCCCATCCCATCTGCACAGTATCCCCCGGCCCCTATCACTTTGCTTCCCTCCCATCCCAGCTCCACCTGCACACACCTGCCCCCGCTTCCTGCAGTTCCAAGGTCTGCAGCTCATCGGGAGTTAGGAAGAGACCTCATAACTGGGGGTAAAGAGCTTGGCCTTCCCCGCCCCCCGCCCCCAGGGATGAGGGCAAGCCACACAAGGAAAGACATGGTTAGATTCACGTTCTGCGATGAAAATTCAGGGAGATATGTAAGTGAGGTGAGGGATGGGGAGGCAGGAGGCTATAGGGCCATTGACTATGGCAATGAGCCAGGGAAGTATGGATGGAGCTCCACCTGGCCAAGGCAATGGGGTAGAGAGAAGGGGCTTGAGAAGCATTTAGAAAGGAGATCGACAGGGCTGGGTGACTCCCTGGAGGTAAGGGTGAGGGAGAAGGAGAGACCTAGATGAAGCTCCTGGCCATCAGATCCACTCTACGGGGCATTTGTGCCCTCTGTGTCTGGCACTGGGCTTAGGAAACTTGTGACCTACTTGGCAATGTTAGTGCAAACCAGTTGCCCCAGAGACACCACGTCAGGTAGAACAGCTGAGCCCCAACACTACCTCCCTATCATTTCCCAGGCACCATCTTTTAGAGCTTGGCCAGGCAGTGAAGCCTCACACTCAGAGCTCAGCCTCCATTCCTGGGCCATGGACATTCCAAGATGTCACTGGGTTTGACCCACACAAGAGTCTGGGGGGTGGCCATTTACTCCCCACTTGGCTGATGACACCAAGGCGTTGAGGTTAAGTGACCTGCCAGTGAAACGCTGAATAGTGGCCCCTGACCAAAGGTCCGTACCCTAATCCCTAGAACCTGGGGGAAAAGGAACTCTGCAGATGGGATTAAGTTAAGGGTTCTGAACTGGGGAGATTATCTTGGGTTACGCAGGTGGGCCCCGTGTAGTCCCTGCAGTCCTTATAAGAGGGAGGCAAGAAGGCCAAGGGTGGACGAAGTAAAAGCAGAAGTCCTACACGCTGAAGATGGAAGAAGGCCCCACAAGCCAAGGAATTCAGGCAACCCCTGGAAATTAGAAAAAGCAAGGGAATGGATTCTCCCCTAGAGCTGCTAGAGGAACACCAACCTGGTGACACTTCGATTTTAGCTAAGTGAAATTGATCTTGGATTTCTGACATCCAAAACTGTAAGGTACTAGAGATAAGTAAGTCTAAGATAATCCGAGGCATCTTCCAACTACAACGGAAATCCTCAGTAGGAGGTATAGTTTACTCTGGGCAGAAGAAAATGTTTATTTTGATTCTACAAAGACCCTTAGGGTTTCAGCATCAACCTCTTTCCTTGCCCCAGACTGGGGAAGCCATAGACTCTGGGCCTGGTGGTCATTGGATCTGTGCCCAGGGTTAGTTGCTTGGGTCAGACCGAAGGAGAGCTCCCCTGAAAGGGGCTGGAAGGGTGTGGGAGGCAGAGGACAGGTAAGTGCTCTGAGGAGGAAAAGCACCATTTTTGCTGTTGTCACTCAAGTGTGAGCCCCGGCTGCTGGGGTCTGTGGTGAGGGGCCAACCAGAGGCAAGGCTTTCCACCTCCCACTGAGGGTTTCTGTTGTAGTTTAGCTTTTGCTGAAGATCTGGGAGATAGGGGAGGGAACTTTCTCCTTAGCCACAGAGCTGAGGTGACTGCAAATTACTCCTTGTGTGGTCTCAGTTTAAACTCCAGGGAACAGAGAGGGGAAGGTCTGCATCCTCTGGGCAGATCTGCCTTAGAAAGAGGGGCGGGGAGCCAAGAGGGGCAGGGCTGAATGGGCCCCTCATGAGACCATTTTTAGGTTAAAATGTCGAATTCTCCTTGAAAAGGAGACGTTTCTTTAACCATTGTCCATATACACAGTCCTGCCCTGGTTTATAGGATTTTAGTTAAGATTGTTAACAGTCACACAGTCCTCAGGGGGCTTCAGGGTCATTTTCACCCTGATTCTAGATCTTCACACAACCTCAGATGGATACCGGTAGCACCCCATTTTGCATTTGAGGAAACTGAGGCTCAGAGAAATGATATGTTGAGTTAGTTGTTAGTCAGGATTTGACCCAGCTACTCCTGCTTCCTCCTGGCCTTCGTTACAACCCAGAAGGGAGCTCAATGATTAACCTTTCACCCCTGTTCTGTGACCTTGCTCTGTGAGGCCGGCGGCTTTTCCTGGCATATCACAGGGAGTCCACCAGCAAACTCGGTTGGGTCTTTCTTTTCAGGGGTCCTTTTCCTGGACCCCAGACTTCTGCTTCAGGCCTGGACATGGGGCCTTGGCCCACCCCATTGTTATCCCACTAGCTAGTATTTCCTAAGCTTGGTGCGCTTCCAGGCTCTGTGGGCAGCTCTGAGTACTCAAGAATGGATGACATAGGAAGAGCACATCATGGGGGCTGATGTGGGTGGCTCTGGGGCCCAGCAGTGCCTCTGGGGGTGCTGTGGGAGCCACTGGGGTAATGCCATTCAGCAGAGGTGTACTGGGAGAGGGAGCATCTAGAAGCCTCTGTAGGGAGTGGGAAGCCCACACTGAGGACAGACATGGCCCAAAATGAGCCAGTCAGAGGTCAAGGTGACCGAGGACCAAGGCTGGAGCTGATGAGTTAGGACCTCTCCTATTCAAAAGAAGCAGGTTGCCTGGGGTAGAGTTAGAGCCCTGTATGTCAAGGAGGTCTCCTCCAGCCAGAAGGTTAGAAGATTCCATATGAAGAGTCAGCAGCTGGGTTTACCCCAGGGGAAAGGGACGGGGCCTCAGCTTTCTCATCTCCAAGAGTAACTTTGGTACCTGAGGTATATGGCATAAGTTGAGGGCAAACTCCACCGGAAGCCATGGGGAGCAGGAGGCCCTCGGGAAGGATCCAGAGTGGCTCTGCTGGCTGCTGGAACAGATCTGGGATGGGAAGAAAGGAGGACAGAGGCAGAAAGGTGGAGGCCCCATGGGAAGCATCCAATTCTAAGCTCTTCGGATTGTTCTTAGAGCCGCAAGAAGATGAGGACAGGTGAACCTAGAGACTGGGAGGTTGATGGGTACTTAGTGTCTGGCCAAGGCCCAGCCCAGGCTGATGCTGGGCCATAGGGATCTGCAGAACAAGCAACCACGCTGAGAGCGGGAGCTCTACACCGCCCAGGAGGGAGACACGGAAGCCAGCCACACACGTCTCCCTGAGGACGATGGCATACGCTTAGCACAGAGCCTGTCAGGTAAAGGGTGCTCAGAGGGGTGCTGAGTGAGTGAGTTGTACCAAAAAGAGAACAGGGGCCCCTGGTCTTGACCATGGGGCAGGTTTTCCTCAAGAAAAATAAACTTCAGAGAGTAGAACAAAGGTGAAAATAGAGTAGAGGTTCTATTCTAGACGGTCTTATCGCTTGCACTATTAATAATCCTGCCCCACTTTTGCAAACTGTATAGCATAGTTCTCAATAGGTCTTTATATGATCAGCCATCCAGTCAACATGTTTGCTGAGCGTCTACTAAGGTTTCATGCAGAACCAGGCCCTGCGAGTGCCAGACACAGGTGCACCCACAAGGAAATGAATGTTGATTCAATAACCTCATTTGATCTTTGACAACCCCATTCATTACATCATTATGGGGATGGAGCCCTGGAAGAAGAGGAAACAAAGGGTGGTAAGCCGGCTGGCCAAGGTCATGCTAATAACCAGTTCGTGACCATACAAAGCACTTCCTCTGGGTCTCCTGAGGAGCTGAACCCAGCTGGCCTAGCAGCTCCCCACTATGGCTCTTATAGAAGTGACTCATGGACAGGGGTTTCCAGTGGTAGTTACTAAATATCTGAGAGAGAGACGTTTCATAAAACTGTGAAGCAATGAAAAGCCCTTAACAATTGATTTCAAATCCATTTGGCAAGGCCCTAGCACCAAAAATAGAAATATCCCCAAGGGCCCAAGGGGCCAATCTCCACTCCTCATTGCTATTTCTGTCACTACTCATTTTCCGATCCTGACCATGTGTGTGCATTTAATCTTTCACACAGACCCAGGCCTCAAGCCTGTGCTGTTTGACAGTTTATCAATAATGAGACCAATAACTACATTTATGGGCTGCTGCTCTGCCAGGAACTTCCCATTCGCCCACTGAATCCTGCCGTCCATCTACTTAGGTTGCTCAGATTATTCCCATTTCACAGATGAGGAAGCCGAAGCATCCTAGGGACACTCAGCTCCTATGTTTTCAGATATTTAAGCTCGGGTCTGTTGGAGCTAAACAAAGATGGTCTTCCTACTTCTCTGTGGTCATCCAACTTGTAGGCGACAGAGAAGAGCCTGGAAAAACAGTAAATGCATTCAGTGAAGGAATCAGGACCCTGAAATACCTTGAGGCCCTGGGCAGCCCTGTTCCCTAGAAGTCTCTGCAGTGATGGACATGTTCCGTATCTGTTGTCCAATATGGTAGCCACACATGCCTATAGAGAACTTGATATGTGGCTACTATGACTGAGAAACTAGATTTTGAATTTTATTGAACTTTTTTTTTTAGTATATGTGCTGCCGAAGCGAGCACTGAATTTTATTGAACTTAAATTACTTAGCCACATGTGGCTAGTGGCTACAATACTGGGCCATATCAGACCTAGTGCTGTGGGTAGAAACCAACAAGATGACTCTGGGTCAGGATATGTGCAACTCTTGTTTTGAGTCATAGGAACAGGCCAAAGAGCCCAAGATTACTGGGAGACCCTGACACACTGTGCACCTAGGCTTCAGGGCATGAACTCTCTGCAGCCCCCTCTAAATGTGGAAGATGAGACATGAAATCAGACAAAGGAAGGCGAGAAGGAGTTGGTCGGGCAGAGGGGAGAGATAGAGCTTGGAGAGTTGGGGCAGGTAGAGGAGGGGTTCACCTGAGGACCCATCCCTAGTTCCCTGTGCTACAGCCCCAGAAATGCAAAGGAAAGAGGTCTTCAGAGAAAGACCTCAATGCCAGTTAATGGGTCTGCCCCAAAGGGAAGCACCTTCCTGTCCCTCTGCTGGATGTCCTTGATTTTCTGTGACCTTGTGACTGCTTTCATCTGCTTCTAACTTCTTGTTTGCCTTGGAGCATCCAAGCAGCCTATGCCTCATCCTGGGAGCAGGGAAACAAACATCACCGTGGAGACAAAAATCACTTGACTCCACTTACAGTGGCGAACGGCGCATGATTTTCCAGCCTGAAGGCCCTTTTGCTCCTGTGAGCAATTCCTGAGAAGATCTGGCCATGGAAAAAGACATTCGGAAGCTGAAGGTGATAAACTATGATCAGAAAGACTAGGACAGGTCCCTGACGGGGGCATTGGAGGCCATGGTTCAAAGAGGACAGCCACAGACACACCTCAAACAGCTACTCTCCCTCTGTTTGCAAATTGTGAGCACCCTTCAGCCCATTCCTGCCCCGGCCTGCAGATTTGGGGAGCAGATGCAGCAGCAGAAGGGCCTGACAACTTGGTCCAGAGGAGCCTTCTTGCCTTGGGCTTTCAAAGGAGATGGTGGTTTTACCCTCTTGTCCTCATACTGTCTTGAGTCTAGACTTCTTTTTTTTTTTTTTTTAATTTATTTATTTGTCAGAGAGAGGGAGAGAGCACAAGCACAGGCAGACAGAGTGGCAGGCAGAGGCAGAGGGAGAAGCAGACTTCCTGCTGAGCAAGGAGCCCGATGCGGGACTCGATCCCAGGATGCTAGGATTATGACCTGAGCCGAAGGCAGCCGCTTAACCAACTGAGCCACCCAGGCGTCCCTTGAGTCTAGACTTCTAAGGGCAGGAGGTGGATAACAGAACTGGTCACAGGGAGAAAAGGGTCTTCCCAGGAAGTCATGCTGTGAAGTGGGATATCTAATCCCTTCTTTTCCATTCTGATTATGGGAGGAGGAGAAAGCATAAGCTTGGGAGATTTGCAAGAGGCCATTCTTCCTGTGGTCCCCACATCACAGAGCCCTCCATCTGCACCTGAGCCTGGACTTGGGAAAAGAAGGGGTCAGACCTTGTCCCAGCCTGGAAGAGAAAGGCATATATGGCCACAGATGCCCACGATGTGGTATGTGCAGGGAGCCCAGAAGAGGCCACGATCCATCCGGTTCTTGATTCTGGGAACTATTATCTAAAACAAGTGCTGGCTCATGATGGTGGCTGGGGCTGGAGCAGGCCAACCTGGCTGAGCTAGGGAGGAGTCTCAGGGGTCCAACCAAACCTGGCTGCCCTGTGGGAGGTGGCCCCTCTCAGAAGGCTGCACATTAGGTGAGGCAGACGTGGGTGAAGGTCTAGGTCACTGCTCTGTCATGAATCTGGGAGGTCCTGGCCTACCAGGTACTCTGAGGTAAGGTGCCTGGAAACCCTGAGACTGGATTACTGATGACCTAGATTCAGATGTGGACAAAGTCAAGGCCTATCTGCTTTCCCGCCAGACACAGTGGGCTCAGCCCACACAATCTGCCTGCCAGCTCCTGTACTCAAAGTCAGGCTCAGTGTAACCAGGGCTTCCAACGCCAGTCAGAGCTGTATGAGGGCTGGTTAGTGCTCTGTGCTCAAGCAGTGTTGCTCGGAAAACAAGGAGGCCTCTATGGCAGTGACCAGGGAGCTTTGACTGCTCTGGCAACATTGATGTAGGGCTGGATTTCCTGAGAAGGACCTGGGTAGGTTGCAGGACACTGGGCCTCAAGGCTACTACACTGATTCTAGAACAGTGGTTTCTGTTCTCCACAAGAGCTTGGGGCAGGAAAAAGGAGCTGGGGGTACATGTGATGGGCACCACAGGCCCTTCTTCCCTGGCCTGCAGTATAGCACAATCAGGTTAGCCCATTTGGAGAGGAGCCCAGGACTGACACTGGCCTGGCCTTATTACCCTTCTTGGCAGTGAGTTTCTTTGAGCCTTCTGGAATATGTTGTTCCCTGTTCTTTTCCAAATGAAGGACTTGAGGACCAACATAAGGAAACTGTTCTCTCGACCAAGCAGTGGGCCCTGGCTTAGGAGAGGGGAGCGATGTCCTGGTCTGCAATGAGGAAAGGAACCTAAAGTGGGGCCATGCTTCCAGTTTGAGTGTAGAGGAGGTGAACCTCAAGGTCAACTCTGACTTGAGAGCAACAGAAGGTGCCTAGCTCCTCCTCTCCCACCTGCCCCTCTCACTTTCCCCTTCCTCGTTCTTCCCAGAAGATGCCTGAGAACATTTTCCAGAGAGAACATCTAAGTCTCAACAGAGCCCACCACAGGGCCCTCTGTAAATATTTGGTACAGATGCTTTCTACTGACTCCCAGTCATGCTTTTTATCAATTGCAACGCCAGGGTCACGGGTTGTGATTCTGTGGTGAGAATCAATTTCATAGATGTCAGTAAACTAAGAAGAGGATTAATTCAGGCTTGGAGGCTGAGCACGACAGCTATTTTGGGTCAGGTCCACATTTTATTCCTGAATGGACTCTGGCTTCCACATCCTTTCCCCTGTTCAGCTCGTCAGCCTTCGTTCTGAGTTCAGTGCACTGAGTTTGGCCCTGTGCCTGTAAGGAAGTCCTGGACTGATTTCCAATCGTGGGGGCCTTTCCCCGCCATCTCCTGCTGTTCATTGTAAACACCAAGCCACACAGAAGAGAATTTAGAAACCCATCAGGCAGAATCCCGCCTCTCTTAGCAATAAATTCTCTTCAGCCTTCCCCTTCGATCTGGGTCCATGTGTGTGATGGCTGGACAAGGGCGCTCGCTTTATGGTCTATTTATTCAGTTAATGTTAGCTGTGTCTCCGTGTGGCCTTTGAGTCTTTGAGCGCATCATTTACAGTGGCTGCAAAATGTCGTGTCAAGTGGATGGACGTGCATTATTTAATCATTTGTCTTCTGTGCACATTATTGCTGGAAGCCAGGTCACCTGACCTGATTTTGGCTCATCGTGCACATTTGCTAGTCCCACTGCGGGGAGGCACAAAAGTAGGGCCAGAATTCAGGCAAATTTATTCATGAAACATTTATTCACTGTCCGCTTAAGACAAGGAACTGTACCAGAGAGAGGGTGAGGTTTGGTGGGGGAAGTAAGAAAATGTGGCCCTGATGATCCCCAACTGCTCGAGAGTCTGACTGGGGCTAGGAGATGAGCCTTCAGGTCTCACAGGTTGAAGGGGGATGTTAGGGTTTGTGAGTCCCAGGAAAGTTACAGTATGTCTGGTTCTGAGAAACTAGGTTCTCAAATGATTGGGACTTGTCTTTTAGACATTGTTACATTCCCATTTATTTGTCACTGATGATAAAGTAGTCAAGCTCGGGACTAATTTATCTTAAATAAGCAAAGATTCTAGGGGCTTTTCCTATTATCACTTTAATTTTAGTCATGTGCCTTCGGATGATTCTTGAGTGGGAGGAGAAAGGATGTGCAAGTGGAGCTGTATGGCTGGGAACTGTGGGAAACGCAGGAGTTTTCCCCCAAATGACTTGTGTCCATCCGGCACAACAGCGGGGTCACAGAGGCTGAAAACCACTACTTGTTACTAGAATAACCGGTAGGTTTACTGAGCTCCTGCTGCAAGACACACTGTATTAGGCACTTTACTAGGTAAGCATGATTTTCTTTTTCTTTTTTTTTTTTTTAAAGGTTTTATTTATTTATTTGACACAGAGAGACACAGCGAGAGAGGGAACAGAAGCAGGGAAAGTGGGAGAGGGAGAAGGAGGCTCCCATCCCAGGACCCTGGGATCATGACCTGAGCCGAAGGCAGGAGTTTAATGACTGAGCCACCCAGGTGCCCCAGGAAGCGTGATTTTCTTTATAACAGTATTTTAAGGTAGGAATGATTCTCTTCACTTTATTTATGGAGTTTGCAAATTAGAAGTTAAGTGACCTGCTAGAGGTGACTTAGCCCTACCTCTTTCTAGAACCAGGTGGCTGCATAGTATCTCATGGAACCCTGTTTCCAAAGAGTGGTCTCTTGGGTGTTTGCCCTGCAAAACAAAATGGTAACTGGAGAGCAACCCAGACCTAGGAATGCAAGAGAAATTATATGTACTAATTTTAGAAAGCTCTCTTAAAGTAATTTACTTCCCATCGAGAGTATGTACTTAGAGCTGAGATTGATAAGAATATACGTTTACAGTTAGTAGTTAAGTTTATTTTGGTCATTTTCAAAAGAAATTGTACCTTAAAATTATCATACCACATCAGTGGGCTAAGAAACTGATCTCATCCTCACTCTTTCTGCCGGTAGATTAAAGACTTGAGGGTATTTACAGACTCTCTGTTCTGCCCTGAAGAGTCAGGAGGCTAGACCAGAAGCTACTGCCCTTCGAATTTCAGTGGCAGGGCCGGGTCTATCCGCCGAGCCAGTATCTGGATGTGTGCTGTGGGCAGAAGAGAATTCAAGGGATCCTGCATGAATATTCCCAGAGCCAAGGCAGTCTGGGCCTGATTTTTAAATTTGACTTTGTTGTTTTTCTTGATTACTGCCACAATCCTAATTCATTGTCCCATACATCAGACCTGAGGGCTCTGCTTTCTAATGGTATATGGAGAACTATGTTCAAGGTGCTGATTTACCTAATATTTCATGGAAACCATCTTTTCCCTCTGAGTGTGGATGCCCTCCATGCTCTCATCACTGACTTCCCCTTGGGGAATGCTTCCTTCCATTCAATCCCTGTGCCCTGTGCTCAGAGGGATTTCACTGACCATTTCCTCTATAGGCATGTCCACCACGCCTGCCCCGCATCTGGGTTGACATCCAGTCTGCAGGCTGACGTACACCCTTGAAACTCTGTGGTGAATTTGGGGCTAGAGATGCATTCATGAGTCCTTGGCGTACAGAGGGGAGCTGCATCCCTCTCCCAGAGTAGGCAAGGTCAGCAGAGGTACGGGTGGAGGGGAAGAGAAAGGAGACCAGGGTCTGTCTGGGGGAAAATCACAGTCGAGCTGTCAGTGGAAGTTGGAAGGGTCATAAAGGCACAGTAGAAGAGATGGGAGCAGAATTGGGAAAACACAGGTGCCCCAAGGTTTTGAGGAGGGAGTGACCGGGTCAGTCTAGAGAGGCCAAGAGCCCCAGGCTGTGTGAGGCCTGTCGGGATTCCTGTCTGCTGTTCTTGTTAATTTTATCCAAATCTTAACAATCATAAATCCTGTGTGATGGGGATGAGTCTAAAACTGTTTTTTCCAGTTGACTTTTTTTAAACTCTTAGACTATTATATGATCATTAAAGAACATCTGGAAGAAAAAATGGAAAGAAATTTTAAATACCTAAATTTGAACCTTTCTAAACACACCAAATGTCAACCTTTCTGTATATTTTCTTTCAGAGGCTTTTCAGTGGCGTAGGGTTTTTAAAGTTGTGATTGTAATTATACTGTATATATAAATCTGTGCTCAATTTACACTTATATTCCAAGTATCAGTCTATGATGGTCTTTTAAAACACAGCAAACCTCACTCACCCTGGTACAAAGTTCAGCACTTGCCCTCTGTCTTCTTCAGAATATTACTCCAATCTGCTGTTATACATGTTCTGGCTACTAGATGTCAGGTACTGAGAGTAGTATGTAAATTTATGCCCCCAGTGTCTTCATCTCATATCTCCAACAGCAGTGGGTTTTGCTTCAAGCGTCCTGATGCTAAAATCCCGTGTATAAATGTTCAGAACAGTTATGCTTCCACAATTGCTCCTTTGAATATAAAATTGCCCTTTTTATCCTGGTTGACGCTACTTGCTGCCTTAGAATTGCGCTTTGCCTGATACAGCCGCTCACACTTTTGCTTTTGTTTGCGTTTACCTGTTAGAGCTTTGCCTACCCTGGCCCTGTTTTATTTGATGGGAGTCTCTTGTATTTATTTAGTCTGGGAGGCTTTGTCTCATAACAAGGGAATGTTAAATACTTACATTTATTATCAGAACCATTTAGGGTAGCCTCCTGTCATCTCATTTTATGTTTTCTGCATTTCTTTTCTTTTCTGACTTTTGCGCCATGGCAGAGAATTTCTTTTATCTTCTGCAGTGATTTGGACAGGAGACATCTTGTTTCTCACTCCACTGATCTGCATTCTATTGCCTCCGATGAATGTTTTGTTTGTCTCTGTGTTTGGTTTCTAAGCAGCTCTGCTTATCTCAGCCTGGCCCCTTCTCCTCTCCTTTGGTGGAGGCGACATCCTTTGCAGAATGGCTTTAAAGGCCCTCTGTAGTTTTTTGTTTGCTCACTCCGGAAAGGGGGTCCTGCTGGGGGACCATCCTGCAAGATGAAGGGACCATCCAGGCCCCAGCCAGGGGGCAGGTGTGTTTGGGGAGGATGAGGGGGCAAGGCCAGGACTGTCCTCACTGCCACCTGCGGAAGCCCCAGGAAGAGGTGCCTGCTGGCCTTTAGTTGAGAAAAGCAGCCTGAGCAGGTGTCCCAGCTGGCAGATGAGCTCTCTGCAGAGAGAGGGTCCCAGGGTTGAAGGACCAGAGTGAGAGTGGATGGGGGACCGGAGCTGGCTGGGTCTTGCCTCTGGCCTACAGTGGTGGTTCAGAGCCTATCAGTCTTAATCATGAGATTTCCTGGGCACATGAAGTATTTGAAAATAGGCTTTTTAAGACTTGTAAAAAGGATTTCAGTGAGAGCTTTTTCAGTGTTGTCTACTCTCTTAACCAGGTATTGCTCTAATGTATTGATATTAAAACTCTCTCTATGGGGCAATTAAAATCTTTAAACAACTTGCTTAAATTAAACACTCTGGCATTTTTTTCATTTATGCAAAATAGTTGCTCCTTTGTATCCCCAACACAGAGGGGCCAGTTTTGGGGTGGACATTTTCACAGCCACAGCCCCCGACAAGAGAGGGATGGGGCCTGGGAAGGGCAGGGCGGGGCTGGCTAGGGAGAACTGCCTTCCTCAGGCAGGCTGAAGGTCTCCAAAGGGAGATACAGGCCAAGCAAAGCTTTTCTTTTCTTTCTTTCTTTCTTTTTTCCAGCTTGATTTAGATGTTACTGACAAATAACATGCAAGTATAAAGTGTACAGCATGGTGATTTGACATGGGAGTATATTGTGAAACAATTACCGGAGGGCTTTGTCTTTTGAAGGGCCTGGAGACGGGGGTTGTGCTGGCCAGCCAGCTCCCATCCTGCATGTAACCAGGCCAAGGCTTTCCCAACAGTGGCCTCAGACCCGCTGGTGAGAAGAGGGCAGGGCAGCACATACAGGGGTAGCGTGAGGGGACCTGCCTGGCTCCTGGGGATGGAGGAGAAGCCAAATTGTGACTTAGGAGAGCTAGACCATTTCAGCCGGACACTAAGGGCTGACCCCTCGCTAATGGCAAGTTCCAGCATCTCAGCTGATCCTCTGGAATCCCTTGGAGCATTTCAGCCAGAATCAAAAGGGTCCAGACAAGGAGGTTCCCAGGAGGCCTTGGGGCTAGGACAAGTCCAGGCCTTGGCCACTGAGATTAAGGTCATCCCTCTAATCTCTATGCCACTCCAGGCCCACTTGGTCAAGATGGCCACTACCAAGCCCTTGGAGGACCAGATGGGTAAACTGAGCTCCAGAGGTGTAGATGATATATCCAAGGTCACTCTACAGGCCAATCCCAATTCTCTTCAGTGTCCCAAAATATCCACACTTCCATGTGTGTTGGTATAAACCCTCTGGCTCAGGTGTTAACATCTGGGTCAGACATGTGCGTGTGTGCGCACGCATGTCAGTGTGTGTTACCACTCCCCCTTCCCTGTCAGTTAGTCCCTCCTCCTCTGTGCCGCTAGCACTCTCTGTTCATCCCCCCATTATACCACTTCCTTGGCTGCACTGCAGTTACTTGTGTTTGTCCTCCTTGCAGGAGGCAGTCCATATGGGCGGGAACTTCATGCTGCTCTTAGTATACAGTGGAAACACATGGATTTTGTTAAATGAATACTGATGAATTTCTAATTCCACTCACTATATGTAGGTTACAGTGGTTTGGTCCAATTAAATGTGCAATCCTTTTATGAGCCACTAATGTAAAATTATGTTCTTCTGAAGGTTAGCAACTGAAAAACTATTTTGCTCAGCATTCCATGCCCATGGAGAGCCTGGCTGCTTGGACCACACAGCTTCATGGAAGCTCCTTGTGGCCACATGCTCTAATTGCAGGCAAAGGGTCTCAAGAGTGGGTCTTGCAAATGAAGCGTATAAAGGAGAAACATTTTCACTTTGTGTATATTCAACACGTTTCTGCAATATACCAGCCCCTGCCTCCTTCACCTTCATGCTGTTGCCTCAGACGCTACAGGGGGTCCTGCTCAGACTTGATGGGAGATAAGGTTGGCAATATAGGATCTCAATTTGGCTCACCTACTGGGGTACCTTATTCCAGAGGTTTGAGGGAGCACCTAGAAGGGAACATCATGAGGTGATCATGTTCATTTCTACATTTCCTACAGTGCACAGCCTGTTCTGTTTTGGAACCCGCTAAGGATAGGCACCATGTGTCATTCACTTCCATTTCTCCAGTGTCTGGCACAAGGCTTAGCACACAGTAGTGTTAAATGCGGGAGTGAGCAAGCTGTGAATGCTTGCTGAGCACCTACTTTGTGCTAGGCCCCGAGCTGGGGGCTGATCACAGGAACATCTAAAAATTGACCCTTGGGGTCAGAATGATCAGGTAAAAGGGACCTGGCTGGTAAAGGTGTACTTTCTGATGCCCAGCCACTGGAATCATCCGTACCTTTGTTATTGTCATTTTGATTTCCCAATTTGATTTCATCCTTCAGAAGTCACCATTCTACCCTGTTGTTTTCGGTGTTTGACACACGTTAATCGTAACTGGGGTCGGCGGTCACAGGAGGCTTTAACATTCTATTACCAAGTGTTTGTCATTTCTCATTAATAATGTGTTTAAAATCCCTAGGCACTTGTTCCTGGATAACTTGTCAAAATCTCTGTGGCCTTGCCGACCTCTTTATTTATCCTCCCAGAACTGTGGAGGGCATCTGGAACCCTAGCATGACTTCCTAGAGAAAACATAGTGCGGCATCATGGTCTCTTTCATTTTCTGTCATCTTGCACATCAAAACTCCTGTACTCATCAAGGGGCTCTCTCGTGGCTGTGAAAGTTCCCTCCCCATTGCCTCACACCCTTCACAGAACTGCAGGGGCCTCTCCCTTCCTGCCTTTGTTTTCCATTGTTATCAGAAGCTTAGCCAGGGAGAGAAATCTGGTGGTCATCAGCAACTGCAGCTATTAGAAAAGATAGCTTTTTCTTCTAACACCTTCACCCCGGGGAGAATGGGGTCTGGTTTTTAGTCCCTGCAGTTCACAGAGAAGCACCATGAATTCACGATGGCAAATTCAGAAAAATTTCCTTTTGTGAAATGCGCTCTCTGCTAGGGAGGGGGGCACTGGCTAGCAGGTGCTGCATCTGAAAAGGACTGCAGGATTTGCAATGACCCTGACTCAGGCCCTCAGAGCAGTCACCCTGGGAGGCAGCTACCCAGGCAGGGGTGTCCCTGAGAAACCATGGCCCAAAGGATAACACTGCCTGCTTCCCAGAGCACAGAGAAAAGGACTCAGTCCAGTGGGCAAGGCTTCTGCCTCCTCCCCCACCAGAAAAAGTCCTCTTAAGCTTTGTGTCTGAGTTTGAGCACTGCAGCTGTGCTTGGCGTCTGTGTTGCCGGCAGCCCATGCTGCCTGCCACTTGACACTGGCAGTGATGCTGGTGTGACCCTTCTACTGCCTAGGGCTTTCGTGAAGACCAAATGAAAGAAGAGGCTGTGCACATTGTTGGAAAGCAGAGAGCAACGCTAGGTGTGCGGGACTGTGGTGCTGTCTGGCCACTCTTTCCATAAACTGGCTTTGGGTGTGCTTGGTCCCCCGCTCCACACTGCAACCGTATGCCCACATTCCGTGAGCTGCCTCAAATCAAATGCTTTCAGATTTCACATCCCCTCTTTTGCCTATGAACTTTTTTGGTTTTCTACCACTTGTTAGCCTGATACCCAAGGCTTTCCAAACCCTTCTTTCTAAACATCTATTTCCTACTGAAAACCTCTTCTCCATTTCAGGGCCCCCAAAACACATCATTGGCATTCCCAGCCCTGTTCATTGCCTCATAGTTTTCCTTGCCTTCCTTCTTCACTATACTCACGACTCAGAGCCTCTCCATATTGTATCCACTCTGGAAGACCAAGCAGAAGACCTCTACATAATTTAATCAATGAATCATCTTGCCCTCTTTCAAAATAATAGTCACTGGGTTCCTGCCAACCTTGAACCAGGGAGGCAGTGATCACAGTGTTAAGAGAAAGTTTTGCAGTCAAATTGCCTGGGTTGGGTCCTGGTCCCACTTCTTACTGCTTGTATGACCTTGGGCAAGGTAAAGTACCTGAGCATTGCTTTCCTCAGCTATAAAATAGGGATAATAATGGTATCTCTCTTGTGCATATAAAGTGCTGAGCACAATGCCTGATGCACTGTAAGCATTCAATAAAGGAAGGTTAGTATTACTCTAAGAACTCTTGTATAAGTTGTCATGTAATGGCCATAACGGTCCAGGGAAAGTAGGTTTTATTGCCCCAGATAAGAAAAAATGAGGCTCAGAAAGGTTAAAGCACTTGCCCGAGGCCACACACCCGAGGTAGTGAAGCTGAGATTCAGATTCAGGTCTGTCTGGCTGGGATCCATAGCTTTAGCCAACTACCATAGCCAATGTGCCTTAATCAGACCTCTTGTGCTTACTTCAGCCCTTCTTCCTTGGTTTCCTCTGCACATTGGCCTCTCTCTTCTCCTCAGCCAGACCCTGGGCTCTTGCAGAGCAAGGTTTATCAAAATGCATCATTCTGTGTTTGTTGAGTGAATGAGAGGGAATGGATGGGTCCCTGAAAGTCATGGGTCTCTCAACAGAACCATGAGTGAGCCTGCCTCCAGGATCTTCCCCCACCTCAATCCCCCACCACTTTGACCCTGGACATCTGACTATGTTGCTCTTCTCCCAAAATACTTCTAGGGATCCCCACGTTTGCTATGTAACTAGTCTGAGTGTTTTCTAGAGAGTCTGACATGCTTTGTTGACGTAAATCTTCACTGAGCTTAACATACATTTCTTTGGTCCAGAAAGCAAATTTTTGAAAGAGGAATAGGTATTCAAGGACAGCAACAATGTTCTCCCTCAGAACTGTACAGCAAGTGGACCCAGAGCCTGCTCTCTGAGCCAGGAGAACATGGTTCTCCTGAGGCTATGGTTTCTAGATTTATGTCCCATTTATTTTTAAAGCAAAGCTGCATGTAAACTGCTCTAAACACTAAGGTCAGGATATCAGAACTTCAGGATAAATATGAGAGAACAATGACCATTTTGCTGCTTGCTTTACCATCCCAGGAAAGAAACCTCACATGTGTTAATGGGACAGAAAGAAGAATATGAAAGATTGTGTAGGATGCCCAAAGTTACTGAGATCCTACATTTTGGTGTAGACGTAATCAGATGAAACTGTCCTTTCACCCTCCTCAGGGACCAAGCAAAGATGGGGAATGTGGTAGTGAAAATGTAGAAAAGACCATGGAGATTCTCAACAGAAAATTCTCTAATTAACCAAAAGTTCCCTATTAAAGAACATCTGAAATTCCATTTCATGAAAGCTACCATTTTGTGAGCATCTACTATGTATGAGGTATTTCATTTGCATTATCTGGTTTGGTCCTCACCACAACCTGCAAGAGAGGTGGTGTTAGCTCCATTTTATACAGCAGACAACTGACAGTCTTTTATTATTTTCTTAAGATTTTATTTTTAAGTCATCTCTACACCCAAAGTGAGGCTTGAGCCCACAACCCTGAGATCAAGAGCCACACACTCTACCAGCTGAGCCAACAAGGCACCACGACAGCGTCTTGATCAAGGCCAATGGATAGCAGAGTGGCTTTGACCTCACATATGCCTGATTACTATCCAGGATCTTTCTCCTAGAGCTTAAGGCTTCTATTTCCCTGAGGAATCTTGGAGTCAAAGAGAGTTAGAGCTCTTGGGTCATCTGTTATAAGTATACTTTGATCATCTTCTTCCTCAACTCATTTAGCAAGGGTCAAGACCTGTGCATAATGCAGTTAGCTAATTTGTTTATCCATTGTATGCTTATTTAAATGGCTTGAAATCTTTCCTCAGTATCATTATCTGCCAGAAAATTAGGGCCACATCAAGGTACTTCATGAGCTTATCCTGAGCAAGTATTTTCTTTTCTTTTTTTGTGCAAGTATTTTTTTTAAAGATTTTTATTTTATTTATTTGACAGAGAGAGATCACAAGTAGAAGAAAGGCAGGCAGAGAGAGAGAGAGAGGAGGAAGCAGGCTTTCCGCTAAGCAGAGAGCCCAATTCGGGACTCGATCCCAGGATACTGAGATCATGACCTGAGCCGAAGGGAGAGGCTTAACCCACTGAGCCACCCAGGTGCCCTGTGCAAGTATTTTCAGTCATGTTTTAACTAGTAGTAAATCTTTTCCTTCATTTATCTGAAAATTGTCTGCTTGTTCTCCTTCCTGTTGTCCCTGTCTTATAAGATTCTATACGCCCCTTCTGATGATAATAATAGCTAATATTAACTGAGCACCCACTACGTATCAGCCACTGTTCTAAGTGATTTTACTCAATCAAGGAGGTAGGCTCTGTTACCATCCTCATTTTACAGGTGAGGAAATGGAAGCACAGAGAGACTGATCAATTTGTCCAAGGTCACACAGCCCAAGGGGAAGAGATAGTATTTATCTCAGGCTGACTGATTATAGAACCTACTTTGCTAAATGACTTAGTTTGTAAAGAATATTTCCTCCTAAGTGGAAGCACTCTAGAACAGTGTCATTCAGTAGAAATATGAGCTATAAATGCAAGCCACATATATAATTATAAATTTTCTAGTAGACACATTAAAAAAGTAAAAAGAAACAAGTGAAATTAATTTTAATATATTTTATTTAACCCAATATATCCAAAATATTATTTCAACTTATAATGTTCTCATTATTAATGAGCTATTTTATATTCTTTTTCATACTAATTTTTCAAAATTGGGTGTATATTTTATACTTACAGTTCATTTCAGTTTAGATTAGCCACATTTCAAGTGCTCAATAGCTACATGTGGCTTGAATAACATGGATATAAATGGCCATTCTTTTTCCATATTTCATCTATGATTTGTTTCTATTTCCACTTTAACTTTTGCATTAAGATTAGACCAAGAGGGGCCTGGGTGCCTCAGTGGGTTAAAGCCTCTGCTTTCGGCTCAGGTCATGATCCCAGGGTCCTGGGATCAAGACCCGCATGGGGATCTCTGCTCAGTGGGGAGCCTGCTTCCCCCCTCTCTCTGCCTGCTTCTCTGCCTACTTGTGATCTCTGTCAAATAAATAAATAAAATCTTTTAAAAAATAATAAAAAAAAAAGATTAGGCCCAAGAAGCCTATGTTAATGAAAACATACCCTTTGGATAATCTGGTGAGCAGAGCATCAATTGAATACAGTGGAGAGAATTTAGGAATTACTAAATTTAGGAATTACTAAATTACCAAACCTGGGATTACTAAATTTAGCAATTACTAAAACCTGGGTTCTAATCCTCATCTTTGCCACTACTGGGCTGTGTGGGGCCAGTGGCAAACCTCAATTTCCTTCAGCCTCTTTTCTCACGTTAAAGAAGAGATGATGGTTTATGATTATTAAGGTTCTTCCCGTTTCTAAAAACTCTTTCTGCTTGTCAGGGGTTGTGCATCTGTTTCCACTTTCCATTCAAGATTCCTGTATGAAAGAGCTTATCCCAAGTTGGGGATTACATTCACTATGCCCAGCTCTGTGCCTGGCACATTGCAGACACAGGAATGTTTGTTGAATGATAAAAATCCTGTCCTTTGAGGGACCTGTGAGTTTCCCAGTTTTTGCCAGAATGCCTATAGCAGCCTTAATAATTAATTATACTTTTATTTCCTTTCTCATATTGGCATAAAATCTTGATGATCTAAGTTTTCTGAAGGGTCAAAGCCAGAATTAAAAGCCATTTCCTGAACCTGTTAGCAAAGGAGATGGTGCTCAGCTGTAGGCGTGGCTTCCTAGAGACCCCCGCAAATCGCTTTCCTCTTAATACATGCTGTTCTAATGTTGAAGAGAGTTAATTAATGAATCTAAATAAGAAAACAATCAAATCTGTCTGCGGTCATATGAGTCAGAGCAGACCCAGATGGGGACCCAGGTCCTTGGCCTGCAAGTGCCCTCAGGAAAAGCAATAGCAGCCTTGTTCCATGCATCAGAGTCTTGCAAAGCCCCAGCCTGGAAGGGGGAAGGAATTACTCAAAATGGATTGGAGACCCAGACTGATAGGAGGCATTTTCTTAAAAGGTGAGGTCCCCTACCTGTGCATTGTGCAGACTGAGATCGAGAGAGGAGAAAAAGCAAGTCTATTCCTCCTCTCCTCTCTTTAGAAACCTAAACAAGAGCTACTGAACGGGGAGTTCTCAGGCACAGGGCTCTAGTGTGTGTGGCAAGACTGGGGCAGTTTGCACTGCCACCCTGGCAGGACCATAGGACATGTGGCCTAAAGCATATCAAGCCCCAAATCTGCCTACCTTCAGGAGTCCTGAAGCAACATATGAAGGCAGAACAATGGTTATGATGACATGAGGGCAGGAATGTGATGAATCCCTGTGATTAGCTGCAGTTCACAACAATGCAAACTTTTCTTTTGGTGTTAGAGACTTTGCTGTAAAAATGTGAGACTGGCAATAGGGAGAAGGAGTCTTCCAGCACTGGAACAGGACTGTAGCAAATAAAGATAAGCCCTATTCTTTTGGCTCTACATGTACTCTGTGAAATAGTATCATCCTCCTCATTGTTCCCCCATTCTTGCAGATTATTAAAAATACATTTTGCTGCCACCCTTGATTGACTTCTTGTGAAATTCTTCCACTCTGGAAAGAAAGCCCTGGGATGCTGGCCATGAGGGTCATTATACTCCCTTTTCTCCTCCTTGGTGATCAAATGCAGGTATCCTTGTGTCAGGATAATATGTAAAGTATTGTGGTAATATCCTTAATGCATTCGAAAGGATTCTTTATGGCTGGTGTTTGAATCTTTGGTCCCCTATCCATTCCTCTAAAAGTTGGTTAGCATCTCATATAGGACAGTTTAAAACTTCAATTTGGCTTCAACAATAGCAGTAGGAAAAAATAGTGGTAAGAGGAGGCTCTGGAGTTTCAGAGATCCGGGTTGGAATCTAAACTCTGTTCCTTCTGATCTCTGTAAGCATGGGCAAGCCCTTTTCCTCTCCAAGCTTTATTTCCTCATCTTGAAAGTGGAAACACCACCACCACGTACCTCATAGGACTGTGAGGATTATTCTCACATGTGAAAAACCTGACTCAGAAATGTTTCCTCTTATTATTAGCTTGTAATTCTTTAAATAGGGTTTGCCGATGGGTTCATTTGAAGCGATGCAATAAAGATCTCTACAGCTCTGTTTCTTCCTCTTTCTTTCTGGGATGAGCTTTGGGGAAATCCTTGCAGAGGCCATGATCCTCAGAGCTTGCTTCTACTCCATGCCCTAAATCCTGCCTTCCCACTGGAGGGGTTGAACTAGTGCTCCAGAACCTTGGACAGCTCCCCTCCTTTCTGCCTGCAGGCAGCCTAAAGCAATGGCAGGGATTTGGGGGATTTCCTCAGAAAGACTGCATTAGTGCTTGGATTTAGGAATCCCAAGGGCTTCCTTCATTCTCACTCCCAGCATGTGCGCTATTTTCTTGCATCCTCAGATTCTTCAACACAACCAGCTCTCCTGGAAAAATTCTGAGGAGCATCTCCTCAGAAACCTGTTAACTACACCCATAAGATTTACTAAATCTTCACCCCCTTTCCGTCTCTCCTGTGAACTCCAAGGATTTTTTTGAGCCGAAGAACAGAAACACCACCCACATCTTCCTGTATCTGCTGATATTTAATTTGTTTGGCTTCTGTACAAGGATTAAACAGTCTTGACCTCACCTTTTAAGTAATAATGTATGAGCATGAAGAAAGGTTTTACAAGACAAAGAGATTCAGGTATGAATTAAAAGAAACATAAAATAATGTTATTGCCTGTAGGTGATGTTAAGCACCATTCTCTAATCAGAATAAGCAGGTGGTTCAATTTATGAGATAATTTAGCTTTTCACTCTCTAATGCAGAACACAACACACATATGCAGTCACCTTCTGAACAGGCAAGGAAGAGATTAAGTCCTATTTTTACTTTATGATACTGAGTCACATAGTTCAATGCAAATCACATGGATGCCAAAGTAGGAACAATACCAGGTATTTAAATACTGCCTTTCCTTTGAGGAGCTCTAAAGATTTTGTGGCTGTGTGAAATCCCTTCAGAGCAATTCTGGGAGAAGAGACACACGTCACCAGATGAGGATTTAAGACAGAGCATGTTTGATCCATCTCTCCTACTCCCGTTGCTAGGTCTAGAAGAGCCAGTGTTTGCCAGTCCTGTACACTTAGTAATAACTTCCTGAGTTCTGCATTTTCTGGGCCATACTGTCAACCAGTAAAGAAGGCTTATCTTTGAAAATATGTTATTGGCTGATAATGAGGAAGAGAGGAGGATAAACTGTAATAAGAAAAGGGGGTGGGAATCATAGTGAGAGAGGAAGAGATAAGAAAGATGCCTAAAACCCCCTGAGCTTGGTAAGTATTTTCTACACATTTTCCTCATAAACATATTTGAGGTCCACCCCTGGATAGAAACTTGGACAAGGGCATTTTGGCTCTCTTTAAATACTTCTTCCCCCTTCTTTAAAAAAAAATATTTTATTTATTTGACAGAGAGAGAGAGAGCGAGAGCATGCAAATGAGAGAGTACAAGCAAGGGGAGCGGCAAAGGGAGAGGGAGAAGCAGGCTCCCTGCATGGGGTTCAATTCCAGGACCCTGGGATCGTGACCTGAGCCAAAAGCAGATGCTTAACCCACTGAGACACCCAGGTATCCCCTTAAAAATTTCTATATGGGAAAGGGCAGTGGAGTTCTACTGCTTGAACTAGTTTGAAGGAACTGCCATCAAGAACATCAACCTAGGATTCCAAGGGCAGACAAGGAGCCCCCAAATAAAAAGGTTTGTGGTTTTTACCTGACATTGCCCATACCCACCCTGAACCTCCACACTATGGAGGAGCGTTAGTTGTAAAATTACTGCTTTTCCCAGTAGAGGTCGCTGTGCATACTGGCAGTGGATACTTGCAGAGACTGGACCAGGCAGGGCTGGGCTGGATGGTGGCTCTACAGTCTGGTAACTGCTCTCCTATGGTTCCACTGACAATGGTCTAGCCCCTCATCCTATGGGAAGGGGTTCTCTGGTGGGGATTATCTCAAAGCCACACAACACCTTTGCTATAAAAGTACTATGAAATTGAGGTCACTTGCTGGGAATGGGTTTGTCTGGGAGGGCTGTCCTTATCCTCTAGGGGTGTCCCCTCATAGTGGTATCTCTGTGTCTCACCTGTGTTCTGAGAGGCCACTTGCCACTGACCAGCAGCCCCAGATATATGGCCCTTCCAGACATGAAGGCCAAATTGACAAAATCTTGCACCCAGATCATAAGGGACTGTGATGATGAGCACTGGAAGCCCATGTGGAGGGGTGGGGTGGAATTCTGGGCCTCAGGGCAGCCCATTACAGCAGGTTAAGGTTTCTGAGGGATGGGAAGGGCCGGGCAGTGGTACTAGATGTTAGAGTCAGACCTGAGACCCCAGAAAGGCTGAGGAGGGCTCCACATACTTGTGAGGTCCTATCTTCTAGGCCACACCCAAGTATGCAGGTTAGGCCCAAGGCAGCCTGAAGCTACCCTCATCCCTAGGGCACCCACTGGGGCCCTAGGCTATTACCATGGCTTTAGAGTGGAAGGGGCTACCACCCTGCCCCCACCCCCAGCATCTAAGGTCAGCAGTAAGTGGTTCCTCTTCTCACAGGCACACACAGCTAGATTCACAAGCTCACCATGATACACACATGAACACTGGAGCACACATGGGCACATTCACCCAGTCATACACATTCACACACTCTGACCCACATCATCACCCATGCAAACACACGGTGACACAAACACACTCAAACCTCGGAATCAAACTTGACCTAACATGGCTGATGGGGCGTGGGGGCATCATCCAGTCAGGATGCCCCTCCAGACCGTGCCCACTTAGGTCTCCTGAATCCTGGGACCCTCCCCTCCAGGTGGAGCCCCCCGCCTGTCCGTGTCCTCGTGGTCACAGGTCTTGAATGTCCCCCAGAAGGGACCCTGATTACCGTCGCACACCCGGCATCCTGGGGTGCCGGGCCGGCGTAGGGGGTGGTGTGCCGGAAAGAAGGGTGCGGGGCATAGTACCCAGCCAGGGCGCAGCCGCCTCCTCCCTCGGGATTTTCCATACCGGCTCGCGCAGGCCCGAGAGGAGCGAGCGAGCGCGCTTTGTCTCCCGCCCGGCTCCTGGCATGTTTCCGCGGAAGCTCTCTGCGCCGCGCTCGGAGCACCCCCCTTCCCTGGCCGCGCCCCCCGCCCACCGGGTGGCGCAGGCCCGCCAGTGCTGCGACCGCCGCTTTGTCCTACGGAGGATGCTTGGGCAGAGCGCAAAAGCACCGTTCCCTAAGCGGCCGCCGCGCGCCCTGAAAGCAGGTTTCGGCAGCCAGATCTGGGGCGCTCCCAGCGTGAGACCTAGCAGCCCCAAAGGTGTAGAGGCTCAAGGGGCATCTGCCCCGAGCTTCGGACTGCTAGAGAAGGGACCCACCCCGTCCCGCCCGCACATGCCCATCCGCGTCTGGTTGCCGCGGTGCAGGAGCCGGGTCGCCGGGCGGGGCGGGACGGGGCGGGGCAGGGAGGTCGTCTCCACTTTTGGCCCCTGGCCTGGAACCAAGTAGAGAGGGCCTAGGAGGTAAGGCTCAGGTAGGGAGAGGTCGGGAGGATTCCCTCCACCCCTCTTACTTTCCCCCACTGCATATCCACACCCAAGCCACTCAGACCGCAGGCGAGGGGCCCTGAGCATGGTGAAGCCCCAAGAATCCGTCAGCACCGTCCTGTGCCGGCGACTTCAAGCACGGTGGGGAGGGGTCTCCCGGTTTTAGCTCCTCACATCCCAACCCCCTCCCCGCAATAACCTAGGCGGGTCCAAGTGGGAGGGGGAAGAGTACCCTGTCTCCATCCCGTTTCTCCTCTGCACAAAAACCTAGGTTTCAGGAAAGGGGTGGGCACGGAAAGGATCTTTCTGACATCCCAAACAGCCCCTCCTCAATAAGCCCAGGAGGTCTCAGCGGAGGAGGAGGAGTCCCCAGGTTTCATCCATCACACCCAGACTCCCTTTGTAACCTCAAGCAGTACAGGTGTTATGGGGAAGGGTCTCCCTGCCTCGGAACCTTTCATCCCGTAACACTCCCTCCCATTCTCAGTAATCCAAGCAGCCTCGTTTTCAGGCACGGGGGTGGGGGAAGGCTCCACGCTCCTCAACGCTCTCTCAGTAGCGGGGAGGGGGGGTTCCCCCCAGCCTTTGCCCCTCACACACTCTCACACTGCCCTTCCACCATAAAACAAAAACTAACCCAAGCTGCTTTGACTTCAGGCGCTGGGCCACAGGGAGGCCCTCGAGGAGTCAGCAGCTCTGCGGGACAGATGGTCTTGTAGGTGGTGAGGAGAGGTCCCATTAACTCCCCAGGCCCCCTCATATCTCAGTTCAACCTCCCCCCTAAAACAAAAGCGAACCCAGCAGCACCGACCTCAAAGAGGAGGGAGGGCTGTCAGCGCTCGGTAGCGCAACCAGCTCCTCCGGGCTCCTCACTGCCCAGGCTTTCCCGCGGTGGCTCTCGCGGTGCTGGCGGCGGCGGCAGCGGCGGCAACAGCGACCGCGGCTCTCACGTCCGGAGCCTCCCTCGGACTCAGCACCTGGAGCGGCGAACAGCTCCGCGCCTCATTCCGCTGACTCCGCCTCCCCTGCCCCGCCGTAGCCAATGGCGATCCTAGCCCCGCCCAGGAGGCCGCCCACTGGGGGGGGGGTGCCTTCTCCTCACTCTTCCCCCCCAGCCAGATGGGTTCTCCGACTCTTCGTCGTGACCGCGTCCCCCTGAGACTGCCGGAGTTTTTCCACAGCCCTCTGGAACTCGTAGTCCTTTAAGAACGCGGAGGGGGCTTATGTCGCGGGTGGGTAACCGAAGGTGGACTGCATTTCCCAGGATGCATGAAGAAACTGAGGCGCTGAGGAGGGCGGGAGGACTGTTTCCATAGCAAAGGCGGCTGGTTGGGGATGGCTGACAGAGAAAAGGGGCAGGCCGCGGTACCCTCGGATTGTGCGTGACTTCGGACAGCCTCTTGGGAGGGCGTTTCGATTTTTTTTTCTCCTCGATACCCACCACAGGACTCTGGGCCTCAGTTTTCCTCTCTGAGAAGAAGGGCGTGGATCCGTACCCCTGCCCACAGTCCGCAGTGATGGGGCAAACAGGTCGAGCCGCTTTGGTTTGCCCAGCAAAGGTGAGAGAGGACGGAGGAGACCTGTGGCTTCAGAGTGTGGCCTTCCGACTTTATCCCCTTATATTTGTCTCGATTTATCATAGAGGAGCGCTTTACTTTAGGTCATATCCCTTGAGCCGTCAAGGAGGCCTTCTTATCCAGTCTTCCCCTCCCGGACTCTTCGCCTCGGTACACCAGCCCTGATACGGCAGCATTTCCCCCACGGTAGCCAGAGGGCGCTACTCAGGCTTCCCATTGCCTATGGAATGGAGCCCACACGCCTCTCAACATTGCTCTAAAAGCCCTTCTAAATCTGGTGACCCCCTTGTTCTTGCAACATTCTGAACTTCTTTGGTAGCTGAGAGGCCTTAACCACCCGTTTTCTCTAGCTGTTGTGGTTCCTTCCACCCTTGTACTCGACTCACCCTTCACACTCTTCTTCAAGCCCCAGCTTAAACGTTGCCTCGTCTGTGAAGCCTTCCTAGATGCCCACTCCATATTAGGTACCCCACCTTATGTGTGAGCCGCGCCCTCTACTTCCCCTATTCTACTTGCATGTTTGTGTATCCATCTTCCACATTAGATTGTAAGATCTGCAGGACAGAGGTCAATTGAACAGTAATTGAATTTTACTCCTAAGGTTGCACATTTCCCGTTGCTGAAAGCATTCAACTAGAGGTATGACACCCCAGTGAGTAAATGTTTATGCCGTTCATACAGTGGATTGGAATTTTGCTTGAATGCTTTGGGAGTCCTTAACAGTCCTGTGACGCTAGGGATTGATAGATTCGTGCCAATCATTACTTGGAAGTCTTGTCAATTCTCCCTAAATGTCATCAGTTCTTCATGTTCCTCTATTTCTAGCTGTTTGCCCTTCTCCTTTCTGTGCCTAAATTCCCTGCCTCCCACTCCCTTTCTGAGAAGGATCTTCTGCCCCTGTCAGTTATGTAGTGACAGTCTGAGATCCCTGCCCTTCTTTCAGTTCTCTGCTCGGCATCATAGGGCCCTGGTGGTGATGTCCCCCCTTGCTAGTTAATCTTTTGTTGTTGTTTTGTTGTTATTGTTATTTTCTGGATCTTTTCCCACTCGGGGCTCTGGTGTTGGCCAGATGGTCCAATTAATCCCACACATGCTTCATATGTCACCCCATCCAGACTTTTGGGTATATTTCAGCTAAAGCGTTCTTGGGAGAATTCCTTAATATATGGGTATAATTAACTCCTGGCCAAAGAAATGACCAGGGGGACTATTACCCTGAACCTGATTCAAACCAAAGAGATCCTGAGGAAAAGAAACCCTGTCACCCTTGAGGTGATGACATCCACAGAGGGAAGACTAGGATGGGGGAATGAGGAAAAGGGATTATATTTGGGGAAGAAATAACAGGAAGTCTAAGAGGCATGGCAAAGAGGCTTTGATCCAGGCTAAACCATGAGGGAAGGCCACTAGAGCTGGGTAAACAGATGAGGCCTCATTACTGAAGATGAGAAAACTATAAGGAGGCAGGGGAATTGGAATTTGTGTTGACAAAGAGTGTATAATTCTGTGTATGCAGTGAGAGTAGAGATTGTTGGAAAACAGGTAAGAGAAGACTAAACCACAGGGGGGGCATCAACAGAACTTTGGCAGAGTATCAACAGAAGGCTAGCAGAGAAGACTGCCTGGAGCTACACTTGAAACTCTGAAGGTCACCTTAGTACTTAACTGTTGCAAATAGTGAAAAAGCCAGGGTACCATGATTCTTCCAGAAAGCAGGAACTAAAATAGCATTGGTCCAGCCAAGTAGAGTAAGGAAAGCTGGGTTCTAATTCTGACTTTGGCTATGATTAGATGTGTGACCCTGAGCTGGACCTGATTCTTCAGTTGTAAAATGCTACTTATTGGTGTTAGGGAGCAGCTAATAAGATAGAGGTGGGGGTATCCAAACCCATTTACTAGCTTTGTGACCTTCCACAAACTACATTTTCAGATCTGTAGTTTGCTTTATTTGACTACGTTGTAATAGGTAAGTGAAATGCCTTATGTAAAGCACTTCACAAAATTAGGCATTTTAACAAATGTGCTTCATCTTGGATTTTCAGAAATTGGTTTGACTGTGAATAAACAAGCATGAAGTAATGTCCTGGGTAATCTGGGTTCAAATTTCCATTCTTGTATTCGTTGTATCATTTTGGTCAGGCATATGCTCAATATATTTGTTTCATCACTTTTTTAAAGGGTGGCTTTAGAGCAGAGAAGCCTAAGAGAATGGAATCCTAGCTGCTTGGAAGTTAGAGTTATACAGGATTCCAGGGGAGCATTAAGTTAGTCTCCTACCTTGTTAAAGGGGAAAGAAAATGAAGTTCCATAAGTTTTTTAATTAAGTAATGAGACATTAACTGGAATGTTGAATCTCAGACGTGGGGTTTGAGTGATTAGCCAGGGCTGGGTGTTGAAGAGCCTAGTATACTAGGCCAGTATCCTATAGCTTTATTCTAAAAATAATGAAAGTTTTTAAGGAGAGATGCATTTTGAAAAGGTCTAGAGCCCATGTGGAGAATGGACAGAAGATGAGGCTAGGATGTAGTTTAGAAGCTGCTCTGGTGACCCAGCACAACATCTATGAGGATAGAAAAGAGAGGGCAGATCTGATATGTATTAAGGAGGTAAATAGTCAGAGAACTTTGTGAGTGATGAGCTGAGGGCACAGAGGAGAGTGGTGAGTCAAAGATGATGCCCAGATGTCTGTCTTGGGAAACTGGGTGGATGGATGGTGGTATTTTCCCCTGAGGTGAGGAATAGTTAAAGAGCAGGTGGATTTCAGGTGAGCAGGAGACATCCAGGTGAAATGTTCAGTAGGTGATTTGGAGCTTGGCTTGGGAGAATGCCTTAATATTTGGAAATTCATGGCCAGAGAAGAGATAACCAGAGGGACTATTACCCTAACACTAATTAAGACCAAATAGATCCTGAGAGCCGGTCATCCTTGAGAGATGTGATCCAGAAAAAGAATCTTAAGTTATCAACTTATGAGCATATACATCATAATCGAAGCAATGGGAATGGATGAAATTCTTCACTAGAGAGGGTCAATGAGAAAACCAGAATCCCTTGGGAAATACTAGTGTAGCTAACTCTTGGGAATTTTTTTAGAAAAGATTTATTTATTTGACAGAGAGAGACACAGTGAGAGGGAACACAAAGGGAACACAAGTAAAGGGTATGGGAGAGGGAGACGCAGGCTTCCCACTGAGGAGGGAGCCTGATTCGGGGCTTGATCCCAGGACCCTGGGATCATGAGCTGAGCTGAAGGCAGAAGCTTAATGACTGAGCCACCCAGGTGCCCCTTGGGAATGGTTTTGAAGGGGAGGAGGGAGAAAACCAGAAAGAATGTAGAGTTGAGAGACAATTTTGTTTTAAGTTGGGAGAGATTAAGGACATTCAAAAATGCTGATGGGGAAAAGCCAGTAGAGGGGCAGTTGAGGATAAAGGAAGGGAAGGGTTGAAGGATAGACTGAGGTCAGCAAGAGGGTGGGAGGTGGTGGGGTTCAGAGGCAGTCTCAGGCAGTCTCAGGCCACTTTTCCTTTAATATGGGAAGGGGAGTTGGAGATGCAGGTAGGTTGTAGGTCACTAGGTAGATAACTGGGAGGTGGGCTCAGGAAAGGGAGGCATTTCATACCCAGTGGCCATCATTTCTCATGTGATGTCAGAGACAAGGATATCTGCTCAGGATGATGAAATGGGATGGAATGGAAAGCTTGGAAAAAAGAGTGAAAATGTTCAAAAGAGCTGCTGTGGAAAAGAGAAGGGAAAGCTAATAGCAATCCTCAGGCCCCACAGAGCAGTGGTGAGGGCCTGCTGAGGTTGAAGGCAATGGGTTTGTGGTGGGCAACTAATTTGTAGGGTTGTAGGATTTCTTCAGCTTCCTGAGATAGGTATGGAGAAGGCTATTGATGAGGAACTTTCTGGAAAGCCAGAAAGCAAGAAAGTTGGAGATATTGACACGAGAGGTAGAAGTGATGGTATACCAAGAGGAAGAGGGTGAAGCAAGGATAGAGTGGGCAGATGAGGGGGGTGGGGTTCTCAGTGTAGTGAGAAGATAGATGTGATGGGTAGGAAGGATGAGCAGGGAGGGCAGGCAGTGCTGAGTAGAAGGAAAGGAACTCTAGTCAAGGGCACTGGCAGGGTGGTTGGAATGGAGAGAGGATTGTCAGGGGAAAGCATTGGAAGGCAGTTTTGTAGGTCATCATCAGGTCTCCCAGAAAGATGGATGCTTTGAAGGAGAGAGGAACCCCAGTAGCCCTGTGTCAAACTGTATAGTGAGTGGGAAGGTAACAGATGGTAAGGAAGAGGGAGAGGGTGCAGAGACCTCTGACATGAGTGTCAAAGAAATCAAGATGTTACGGAGCCAAGAAAAAGCTCTCTTACCCTCATAAGAGTCATGAGCTTTCTTATACATATTCATGGAAATATCTCAACATCATCTACACGTGACCAGTTTTATACATACGTAAAACTCAGAATGTCTAGGAATAAACGAAATCAAAAAACAGTTCTAGATTTCATGGTGAAGTTGTAACAACCAAGTTCCTGCAATTTACATTTTTGTATAGTGTGTAGATTTGAGTATGTGCATACCAACTAGAAAATGTGTTTAAGAATTTTGCAAATCTCATTTCTTAGCAACGATTTGTTTTCTCAGTTTAGAACATAAATTAGAGAACTTGTGTTGATTTTTTTTTCAAATGTAGAGCTTAGAGCTTAATTCATGCCTTTGAAATGCCATGAATTTGAAATGCAGCCATTTTCCTTTCTACATCCTTGAAAAGGATTACAAAGATTTTATTAGTTTTTCGGATAATCTTGCCAGCACACGCAGACTTTCCACAAGGGTCTCCTGTCAGTAATGTTGGGTTGTGAGTGATGCTTTAGGAGTGTTGTATATGAGCTATGTAAGACAAGTCAAATAAGCAGTCGGCTTTAAGATTTTCCAAACAGCAGCTCAGTTTACAATTATGGGAGTTGATATAGAATATGAAATGTGCCTAAATGCTAATTGAGAAAAACGATCTTCATGACTTTTTTTTTCTCTTTTTTTTCTTCATGACTTTTGAAGAAAAAAATGACAAAATCAGTTAGTTGCATTGAGCAATCTTTGTCTTAAAAAAACAACAACAACAATGTTGGGACATCTGGGTAGATCAGTTGGTTAAGTGTCTGCCTTTGGCTCAGGTCATGATCTCAGGATCCTGGGATCGAGGCCTACTTTTGGCTCCTTGCTTGGCAGGGAACCTGCTTCTCCCTCCCCCTGCTCCTCCCCCTGCTTGTGCTCTTGCTCTTTCTCTCTCTGATAAATAAGTAAGTAAGTAAATAAATAAATAAATAAATCATTAAAAAAAATAAAAGAATAACACATCATCCCTAGTATATAGTATAATCCTAACATCTTTTTGTTTTTCCACATTACAGTCTACATGTAGGACATGTGTATATATATAGCCTTGCATATCTTTCATATTCTGGAAATCATAGTTTTAGATGTTTGAGATCTTTTTTTAACATAAAATATAATAAGCATTTTCTCTTGTTAAGATTGAATTCATTTTTCAATTGTTCATTCACTCATTCTTTCAACAAATATCTAATGAGCTGTTTTTGTGTTCCAGTCAGAGCTGGATCTATGTGGTAAACAGGATGCAGGACTTGCCCTCAAGGAGCAAAGATTCTTTATAAACACCATCTGTAAAGATTGCCTAATATTCCATCAAAACCATACTGTACTTAATCTCCCTGTTTAAGGCTTACTGTTTATTATTAATAATGATATAATGAATATTTCCAAGTTTATAGCAGTTACCTTCAAATTGTTCCTTAAGGTAAATTACTAAGTGAACAGTTACTGAATTGAAGGATTAAAACTAATTTTGGTGTTTTGATACTCTTTGCCACATTGATTCCCAAAAAAGTGGTACCTATTTTACCCAGTCACCAGTATGAATGTTCCAACTTTATCACAGGCTCTCCAGCATTAGACATTTCTGTTTTGCCTAATGTATAAAATGATTCTTTTTATTTTTGCATGTAATTGATATCTAGTAAAAGTGCTCATTTTTTCTTTGTCTCTTCTTCCCTCCCTCCCTTCCTTCCATCTTTCCTTCCTCCCCTCCTTCCTTCCTTCCATCATTGGCTAATTTGCTAGTCCCTAGGAGGGTCTTGGAGGGCCATTGTCCTATCTTGGGGATCATGCCTGATGTTAAGCACACATTGGAGGCCTATAACATCTTAGAGTTGCAAGGGATTGCAGTGATCATCTCGCTCAACTCTCCAGCCTCTGTTTGCATGTCCCTGGCAATAGAGACTTTACAGTCTCATGGGGACGTCTGTTTTGTTTTTGCCGGGCTCTACAGGTGTTGAGGTGGCAGTGGGTCCCAATGTCTCCCACATGACCCCAGTTCTGTTCGTGAAACAGCAGAGCCCACCCGCCAGATGTTACGGAACCTCTCTTCCTTGGCTGCCCATCTCTGCAAATATGTGGACAGACTAGAATGTTCAATCCCAGGTAAGTCTGGCAGGCCCAGAGGCTAAGGCACTGTCCCGCCCATAAGTCTCTACAGTGGTATGTCATCAGCCTCAGCAGCTGGTTCATATGACGTTTAAGATTGGCTGAGATTGTAAGACCTTCTTTAAGTGAACTGTAGCCCAACCTAGTTCCTTACCTCACACTTCTGCAGTTGATCTTTTAAATCTGAAAACAAGGCTTTGCTTTTCTCCCTATTTTATATCTGTGTATTGGTAGGAAAGCTGCCTGGATCACACTCCTGCTGTCTAAAATTGGGATAATAAGAGTCATTCTGACAACTTCATGTGTCGGTGTGATGATTGAATATAATGCAAAGTTGGACATTTGTCATTCACTTTGGCTGCCTGGCATCTGAGCCTCCTCCCTGTGCTTAAGGAATCTTACGCCTCATAAGGTGGAGGCGTCTTCCTTTACAGCTAAGGCATGGACATTGGCTTGAGGCTCAGGCTTCTGCTGTCAGACAGGCCCCCTCCTCGTGCCACACCTCACTGATTTTGAATTGGAAGCCAGTGACGGCAAAGGAGTAGGGTCTGCTCCTCAAACTTTCCGGCAATTTGATGCGTACAATCTCAGTTTCCAGTGACAGCAGTTTTCCACAGCACACAGGTTGTGGGTATCTGTGGTATGGGTGGCAGGGGTGGATTCCCGACTCAGGGGTCACAATGATGTCTTCTAAGACTACTGTTGAATTGGGGTTTAGGGCATTGTTTCTGACTGTGTGCTTCTAAGCCTAATGTTCTACTGTCTTGGAGATTTTGTGAACTACTCACTATCTTTTAATTTATGTCCTTTACTGTGCACATCAGTTAAAATTAGTAACTTTTGCTTACAACTAAAAATCCTAACCAATACATTCAGGATATGAAAAGTGTGTTGGGAAGTGCTAAGCACCACACACATAGAAGATATTATTGCTTGGGATTCTGATTCATAAATAGTGGGTGTGAGGGGAGTGGGGGAGGTAGGCCTAAACTCTGTACCTGCTGAGAATTCAAACAGGTCTAGGCATGCCTGGAAATTTGGCCGGTGGGAGGATTTGATGGCAGGAACTTGTGGGCTGGACCCTGGCTCAACAGTTAAAGGCTGATCCTGACCTTAAGGCAGTTGTTATGGGGATGGAAGCTGCCAGAGGGCCTGCCTGCTGGATACACACAAGTAGATGGACTTCTTGCTCTCTCCTCCCCTTGGACAGTTACCAACAGCCAGGGCCAAGAGGTGGGGCTAGGCTGTAGAGCAGGTCTCTTGGGGTTGTGCAGCTGCCCTTGGGGTGTCCTCATTGGGGTGGGAGAAGAAACCTGTCTGGATATGCTCCCCACCCCTGGAATCACAAGAGGGATTTGAGTGGGTTGGTATTCCATCCCGTGCTACCTTTCGGCTACCCTTCATCCCACTGAGTATAGCTTGGCTTTCCAACCCAGCCTGGCTGTGCCTCCAGAGTCCTGCCCTGCATGCTGCCATCCGAGTTTATCAGTCCTGGTGTCCCAGAGTGGGGCTGAGGCTGGCACTGCTGCTGTGGTCAGTAACAGACCCTTGGGGCTTTGTGACATTGAGATTAGGCTCCCTGGGGACTTTCTGTCTGGAGTTCCAGATGACCCCCAAATCAGCCCTGTTGGGTGCGTGGGGCTCCTACCTTAGGGCACTCCCAGATCCGAGTGTACAGTGAGTACTGGTGCTGGCCTGATCTCTGCCTTTGCGCAGTACTCTGATGCACCTCCAGGGAGGATTAAGATCATGATGTGTTAAAATCAGTCAGGGGTCATGTATTGGGCCCGGGCTATGGTCATATCTGAAATGTGGTAGCACTGAACACTGTTCAGAGGAATCTTCATAGGGAGCTGTGGGTTCTGTCCCTGCTATAGCTACTGATTTTGTGATGTTAAAATCACACGTAGCAATTTTAATCCTCTTACCAAATATGACCATATATATTGTTTTGATATCCAAACAAATAAAATAAAATCCTCTATAATACAGAATAGAATATAAGTTCTTTTTTTTTTAAGATTTTGTTTATTTATTTGACAGAGAGAGATGCAGCAAGAGAGGGAACACAAGCAGGGGGAGTGAGAGAGGGAGAAGCAGGCTTCCTGAGAAGCTGAGCACAGAACCCGAAGTGGGGCTCAATCCCAGGACCCTGGGATCATGACCTGAGCCCAAGGCCGATGCTTAATGGCTGAGCCACCCAGGTGCCCCTAGGATATAAGTTCTTAAACTTATCATCTCATCTAGATAGGCTTTCAGTCCCTGGGTTACTCTGTGTCAGGTAGTACCCAGGCACTTTCCATGCTTTCTCTTACCAGTCTTCACCACAATCCCATGAGCTGGGTACCATTTTAATTCCTATTTTACAAACAAGGAAACTAAGACTCATAGTTATAGGACTAGCCCAAGGTCACACAACCAAGAAGTGGAAGAGCTGGGCTGACCATCTACTGTCAGAACCTGAGAACTGCCCTTCCCTCAGTTGATTCCACTGTGGAACATCTCTGGCTATTGAAATGTTTTCCCTCAGATGGAGCTAAAAATCTGCTTCTCCCTAAGCTAGTACCATTTCTGTTTCTGCTTATGCCAGTAGCCCACCATGGCAGCCCCTGGTCTTCCAATCTTTTAGCTCAGATCTCTATTCTAGTCATTCCTGAGGGCAAGTCAGCTTCTTCTTCAGGGAACATCTGAACCATTTTGTATCAGCTAACTCCTTAAGACAGTCACTGTAGGAAGGTTATGGCTGGGAAGCTTTCCAATTTTCTGGTTACTTTGACTCCAAAGATACTGGCATGCAGTCTTTCCCACTTCTGGCAAGGTTGTGGCAAGGAATAATGAACCTAGCCACAAGCCTTAGAAAGGACTTGGTAGAAAGTTTCTTCTCTAAGAAAAATGGCAGGAAAACCATTAAAACAGTAGAAACTATCCATACTGTGCTAAGGATTGTATTGCTGCATGGGAGTCTTCTGTCCCCCTGACTGGAAGGCAGGTTTCATGAGGATGGGAGTTTTTGCTAGTTTTGTTTCCTGTAGTATCCCCAGAGCCTAGAACTGTGCCTGGAGCATAGTAAATATTCAAATATTTGTTAAATGAATTACTAGTACAGTTCTACCTCTGGTGTCACTTCCTCAAGTTACTATTTTGTTTTGGAGAACAATGTGCTCTCCTAAGCCCATGGCTTTGAATTTCTTTTTCCATTACATCACCAGCAAATTTTCTAGTGGTGTTGTGATTTTGATTCATAAGAAGATAACCTAGGGACGCCTGGGTGGCTCAGTGGGTTAAAGCCTCTGCCTTCAGCTCAGGTCATGATCTCGGGGTCCTGGGATTGAGCCCCGCATCAGGCTCTCTGCTCGGCGGGGAGCCTGCTTCCTCCTCTCTCTCTGTCTGCCTCTCTGCCTACTTGTGATCTCTGTCAAATAAATAAATAAATAAAATCTTTAAAAAAAAAAAAAAAGAAGATAACCGTAGCCATATGTAAAGTACATTGGAAAAATAATCCTGCTTCAAAAACAATTTCATTTGTTCTTATAAACCTAAGTATAAACTGGAAATTGGTTCAGCTTGGTAAAGGGCAATATGCAGAAATTATTGGATTTCTAGTCTCCTATCTTTTGGAAAAACATCCAGTGGCTTTCTGTCTTGAATGCTGAGCTTGAATTCAGAATGTGAAATCATGAGGAAAGGGCTAAATGAGGATTGTCAGTCCTTATATTTTTCCTCATTGTTCACCTACAGATAATACATGCTCATTGTTAAAAATAAAACATATGGGTAAGCAAAATGATGAATGTAGAAAGCACTTATAGTTCTATCACTCAGAGGTGATCACCATTACTGTTTCTGTTTATATCAAATACTAAAATTAGTTAACATGGTTATTGGTTCAGGGAAGGAGCTACATTTTTCTATCTAGGAGATCTGGTTCCTAGCCCTGGTTAACCTGTGCTAAGAGCAGCAACGGATGTGAGACCAGCAAGACAGAGTTAACAAATGGAGGAGGTCACCCCCAATTCACATCCTACAATCTGACCTTAGAACGTGACCTGAGAAGTAGCAGAAGGCTAGAATAGGAGGGAGTAAGGAAAGCATCTTTGACCCAGCTGAACATCCCAGATGTGACAAATTTCACAAAATTTTCCTAGAAACTGGAGTGTCTTTTCCTGAGAATTGAAGATAATCTTGCGAGAGTCTGCCCTGGGATGACTTGAAAGTGAGAAACACAGACTGTGCAACTTGCTTGCTCTGGGGACAGTGAGGGTGGTGAGCATGAGGACTCACTGGTCCTCTGTCTGGTTTGTCTTCTGGACCAGTTTTCTTCTACACTGATTTTCTAGGAAGGGGCCATGTCCCTTCTGGTTTATGACTCACAGCAGGAAAAGGTGGAAATGTGTGTGAATTAGACCTGAGGTCATGTCCTTGGGCATCTTAGCACCTTCAAGCTGCCCTTGAAGATGCCCTTAGCACCTTCAAGCTGCCCTTGGGATCCCTGGAAGTTCTGGGGCATAGGTCTAATGACTTGGGTTTTTCTTTAAAAATTTTATATAGATTTTACATTATCTTCCATAGCTTTTGTCTTAGTATTAAAATAATATTTTAAAAATCTTTAAATGAAGTTGATGTTCCAGGGTGTTAGGTATACAGACACTTTGTGCAAATGTTGGTTGAATGAATGACTGTTGTTCACCTGATATCCAGAATGCTCTTGCTCAAGTCGTGGCAAGTCTGGAAAGGCAAGATGGGACTACTAGGCTGAGAGATAAAGAAATTAATACTCTACTGGGCACCACTTATATGCCAGGTAAGGTGTCAGGTGTTTTACCTACATAGTCTCAGTTTAATCCTCATGACATTACAAGAATCCCTATATTATAGGCAAGTAATTGGAGAATCAGAGAAATTAGATTACTTTCGCAAGTCCTGGAATGGGGCAGAACCAAGATGAAAATCTTGAAGTATCTGGGCCTCTGCTCTCTCCATACACCATGCAACCCTCTGAGCCAGTTTACCCATTAATCTCTTAGAGATTTTGTGGAGAATGTGGCCCACTGCTCTGTCCTGGGGACATGGAAGAAACTCCCCATGTTCTGTCTTCCTGTACTGAAGGCTGAAAGAGCTGGGGTCATAGGACTTGACTGTGGGCAGAGGGCGGCAGCACCTCTGGGAGTCTGGGGCATATCTCCTCATTCCTGAACAGGCCCTGTGGGGGATACTGCGATGCTCCATGAGGAGAAGGGCTCAGTTGCTCTGTTATTTCAGGATAACAACCATTCAGGGTGGTGGTTGGCATTTTTAGCTCATTTAATCTTTTGAACTTTGTTCCTACTTTGTTATGGCTCAGGTTCAAGTTTCCCTGTCTCCACTCAGCCATGAGTTGAGTGTCCTTGTTTGAGGGACCCACCATGGCTTTGTGGAACTCTCCAAAAGCACAAATTACAAGGTTCCAGATTATTCACAGATGTCCAGGGGTAGTTGTTAACATGATTATTCAGTGAGGGCATTGTGGTCCCTGAAGCAGATGTGGCCATTTCGCCTTCCAGGGAGAGCCCATAGTGTCTTTCTTCTCCTTAGGTTAAGCTCATGGTACCCTCTACTCTTTCTCTCAAAACTCCTTCCCTAAGGCACAGGGCAGGCAGGTATGTGTCAGATGGTTAGGGCACTCAAGCCCTGAGAGCTGGATTCCTTAAGACAATTATAGGTGGTTGAAAGAAAGTAAATATAGTGTGAACCCACTGTATACAGATTAGAGAAGGAGCTGGAAGACAAGCTCTTGCATATTAACTAGGCTCAGGGTCTCCTTTTAACTATCTGTAGTTTTAAATTTTCCTGGCATGAATGCACATTGTTTTTTTCTTTTTTTGAAGATTTTATTTATTTAGGGGTGCCTGAGAGGCTCAGTGGGTTAAAGCCTCTGCCTTCAGCTCAGATCATGATCTCAGGGTCCTGGGATCAAGCAGCGCATCAGGCTATCTGCTCAGCGGGGAGCCCGCTTCTCTCTCTGCCTGCCTCTCTGCCTACTTGTGATCTCTGTCTGTCAAATAAATAAATAAATAAAATCTTTTAAAAAAAAAGATTTTATTTATTTATTTGACAGAGAGAAAGCACAAGTAGGCAGAGGGGGTGAGGTAGAGAGAAGCAGGCTCCCCGCCGAGCAGAGAGCCCGATGTGGGGCTCGATCCCAGGACCCTGAGACCATGACCTGAGCCGAAGGCAGAGACTTAACCCACTGAGCCACCCAGGTGCCCCTCACATTGTTTTTCTTATAAGGAGAAAAGGAACTAGAAACAAATCCTATTGTTGGTTATTTAAGTAATTCTGACTTTTTATTAGTATAAACAGTGCAGAGCAGAAATAGCTAGCTGAAAATGAGCTCAGATTTATAAAGCACAAAAAATAGACCCTATCTCTAAATTCTGAAAAATGGATAAAATTGCTTAAAGGTGTTTGAGGGCGATAAAACTGCTGCCGTGTTCAGCAGCATGACTTCTTTTCAAAAAGCAATGACTATACCTAATAGTAGCCATCCCACTTATGCAATAACAGTTTATCAAGTTGACCAAATTACTGCATTTTAGAAACTTGTAAACTTATCTTTCTAAGCACCTTCAACACCAGTCACCTGCACAGGGATGGGAAGTAAAGATAAGAATCTCATCCCAACCTCTGATTTTCTGGGGTGGTCGTCAGGCCAAAAGATGTGGGCTGGCATAGAAGCATAGAAGCCCATAGAAGCATTTGACTCTGGTCGCTGGCAAAGAAGGAGGGTGAGGTGTGGGTTGCTACTTCAATGTTGAAAACATCAACTCTGGTTGTTTGAATGGCTTTTCTATTTACTATCTTTTAAGTTAAAACAGACTATTTCCTCTTCTATAAAAGAAAACTGAAGGGCTGCCTGGCTGGCTCAGTCAGTAATGTATGCAACTCTTGATCTTGGGGATGTGAGTTCAAGCCCCACATTGGGTATAGAGACTACTTAAGGATAAGATCTTAAAAAAAAAAAAAAGAAAAGAAAAGAAAAGAAAAAAGAATAAAAGCCTTAAAAAAAAAAAAAAGAAAAAAAAAACCTGGAAAAATCTCTTTTGTCTGCCAACCCCAGCTGTTCCCAGAGCTGCTGTCATCTGCCTAGCACTCTCCGTATCCTTGAGCCCCAAGTTCAGCTGTACCCCCTCTGCCTGGAATAATCCCGTCTCCCATTTTGTCTGCAGGACTTCAGAGCTGTTAAGCTCTACTGGAACAAAAGAAAATTAGCACCACCAAGAGATGTGGTTTCCAACTCAGCTAGCTCTTTGCCACTCCTTTTATTCACACTTGGCCAGACACTAATCCTGTTCCCCATGGTGGCTGTTTCCTGCTTGTCCAGCTCTCCTCAGTTTGTCCAGCCCACCACTGTCTTTATCACCGATGGCCTTAGCTTCTACTGCTCCAGGACAGTGTAGCTTATCAGGTTCTCAGTTCCACTCTTCCTTGGTTCTGAAAAGATCCACATAGCATTTCCAAGGCAATCCTCCCAGGCACCCCCCCTCCCACCCTCTCTTGCCTCTTCCAGGATCCAGTACAATAAATTACCCTCTTTCTCTGATTCTCTAATCCTTGCTTGCTCTGTGTCTGCTTCCTCTCCTTCACCCTGCAAGCAGAATTCTCTCCCATTCTAGACACGGGCCCTTACTTTCTTGCTTTCTCTTCCCTGGCAGTTTCCACCACGCCCTTTATAAACAAATTTTTTTGTGCCTCCATTTCCTCAGCTTCTTTCATTACCCACCAAGTCGGTTCTATGCCCATAATTTTACCAAAATTGCCCTTACTGAGGTCACTAGCAGCTTCTTAATTGTTGAATTATTAAATGATATCTTTTCACTAGAACTGACATACCTCTGTGATATGTGATCAATTTCTATAACTCCTCCTTAAAACTCTTGTTTCTTTGGCATTTCTTGCCCCTGATGCTTTCTGCCTGCTCCCTCTGACCTCTCTTCATCTAACCAATCTTTTAATACTGGTGTGCCCTGAAATTCTGTCCTTGACCCAGCTTCTCAGCCTTTCTACCTCAGCTTCCTCCCATGAGCTTTTTAGTGACAACAGATTTGGGCTGTGGCCAGTAGCTGCCCAGCAGAGTTCTGTAGAGCCGGAAACCATCAGGCCTCTTTGATCTCTAACACAGCACATAGCCTTGACACCAAGGAGTAAATTTCTAATAATGGAAATTCTCCGTTGGACCCTTGGTGGACTGGATGAGCTAGGTCTTAGAGGTTAACTAATATTCAACCTGGGAGGCTATCCGCTTCCCTGTTCCAGGATTTAGCCACCATGGGGAACATAGAGCTGACACACATGAAGGCTTCAGGCCCACAGGGCTGCTTCATGTTACAGTCCAGAGTATTCCATGTTGACACATGTAGCTCTAATTCATTTGTCTTCGTTGCTCCATAGTATTCCACCATGTGGATATACTACCATATCTATTCTCCTGATTAACATTAAGCTTATTCCTAGTTTTTTCTTCATATTTCCCGCAGTGCTGTGTAACACTCTCATACTGGGTCCCTGTGCATGTGTACGGAATTTCTCTAAAGTGTGTGTGCGTCTTGGACTTTACTAGTGGATGCAAAGCTGCTTCCCAAAGGTTTTACTGCAAATGTGCACTCCCACTGGCTTGTGTAATAGTTCCCAACATTTTAAACCAAAGGTAAAGATGAAAGCCACGCCTGCCTCAATCTAGCCATTCATTTTTTTTTTTTTTTTCCTCCCAGGCAGCTCCTTGCTGCTGGAACACCCCACATGGCTGTGCAGATGCTATACCTTACCCCAGTATGTGCTTTCCAGCCTTGCCTGGGCCCTCGGTGCTGTTTGGCAGTCTTCTTGCTTAAGCCCTGCTGGGAGAAGTCCCCATGCTCTACACTGAAGCTATTTCTACCTTTTCCAGAATTGGAACTTTTTCCTATAAGTGCCTGTTGCCAGAGCTAGTTACATAATTTGTGGGAAGTGGGGCCCCTTGTCCAAAAAGCAGGAAAAAGCTTTTTTTTTTTTTCCTTCTGCAGTTTCTCTCTCTTGCCCTGTAGTTGTGTTTTTAATCTGTTTTTTAGTGTTGTATGTCCTCTGGCACAAGGGTTGCTCACAGTTCCTTGTGCAGACCTTCACAGTGCCTGGGGCCCTGCAGTGAGTTCGCCACACACACCCAACCGTGAGCCTCTGTTCCAGGGCTGGTGGGACCACTGCATAAGGGTGGTGGGCAAATAGCAAAGAACCTGCCCCAGGGAATTGGGGTACCCAGCCCTTGGAGCATGCTCTGTAGTCCCATAAGACTTCATTTACAAAACATCAACGCAAAGATAAAATAATTCAGGACTTTGAGGTGGCCACGATAGAGCATTAAATCCTGAGTTCAGGGCCCAGTACAACTGGGCTGGTTGCTTGTCCATGAAGCCAGCCCCACAGGCCACACCCCTCCGGCCAGGTGTCAAGATCCCCTTACCTGCCATATTCTGGATTCGCTGGAGAGAAACCACTGTTAGTGTGTTGAGTTTTACTAACACAGGTGTCATGTTTTTGCAAAGAGATCCCCAAATTGTTAAGTTTGTGCCTGTTTGGAGCTTGAATTCTTTCTTTCGTCCCCAGTGGCTTCAGCCACGTAACCCAATTTTTCTCTTGGTTCTCTCTCTTTTTTTTTTTTAACAACGTAAGAGTATTTTTGTTCACTACGGTTAAACCTTCAGGTACCAAAATAATATTTAAAACTATTCGATGGAAAAGGATGGAAACTCCCTCTAGAAACTAAGCCAGCTACAGCTACATTTGGCTAATCCAGTGTGTGGCTGTTTGTTTAATCTTGTGAGATGCAAAATCGCCATGATAATCACCAGTGAAAGTAAGGCAATTTTGACTAACAGAACTATACTCCAACCAAAAAAAAAACCTCCCCAAAACAATAAGGTGTGATAAGAAATAGTGTAAAAGCTAGTTTTGAAATATTTCTGAACAAATTTGATTTTAAAATTGTAAGACTATTTTCTCAACAAATATTGAGAATAGAAAATCTCGTATTCTGTTCAGTATGAGTAGAAGGCATTCTCAAAGTGAACTAAAATTGGATTTGGGTCAGAATGGAAAATTTGAGGAGTTCTAGGATTTCCTGAGATTGCGTAGCTAAACACTTTGTAGGAAAGATCCTGTGTGTGTATGTGTGTGTGTGTGTGTATGAGACTATTCTTGCTGTTTTAAAATATGGCCTCTAAAAGAGGCATTTCTAAAAATAAATTTGGTGTCAGTTTTGTTTCTTCTTTTTCTTCTTCTCCTTCCTCTCCTCCTCCTCTTCTCCCTCCCTCCTCTTCCTCTTCCTCTTCTTCCTCTTTTAAAAGATTTTATTTATTTATTTATTTGAGAGTGAGACAGTGTGGGCACGCAACACGTGAACAGGGGGAAGGGAGTAGGAGAGGGAGACAGAGTCTCAAGAAGCCTCTGTTGAGCACGGAGCAGCCCAGTGCAGGGCTTGATTTCAAGACCCTGAGATCACGATCTGAGCCAAAATCAAGAGTCTGACATTTAACTGACTGAACCACACAGGAGCCCCTGTTCTTCTTTTTTAAAAGTTATTTGGGGTAACATAGTTTTTTGCTGTTCTTATCCACTGAAATTTTCTAAAATACTGGGATCTGTACATCTGCTAGTAAAGTTTGCTAAAAAACAAAATGTAAAGGAAGCAACAGGGAACACCCACATTTTTGTTTATTCATAATGTAGCTACACATTTTTGCAGTCACTGGTTAACTGATTCCCCCAGAGCCTGGAGGGCAGATTCTGAATTTGTCTTATGATAAAGAGCAACAAAGCAGCTTGTTTGCCCTCCTTGAGGGAAGGTGACGGTGTGGTTCCAAGGAAAGCAAGTTACATTTCTGGGGTGTTTGTTATGTGACACTTTGACACATATCCTTATTTAATCCCCATAATGGAGCCACTTGCATGTGGGGAAACTGAGGCACAGAGTAGTGCAGTCACTTGGCCAAGGCCATAGAGTGAAGAAGCTGTCCAGCTCGAACTCCTCTCTCCCTCTCCAGAGTCTGGTGGTACTGAGCCTTGTGGTCTGGCAGAAGAAACTGAGGGTTCTCTGAGGGCACACATGCCTCTGGTCTGGTTCTCCTTTCTCTGTTTTCCTCTCAGCTAGCTGTCCTTGGCTACTCAGGGCTGCATGGATAGAACTGGCTGCTTTCAGAGGAAGGCCTCTGAGTACTCTGTGTTGGCTGAGTCTTCCATGAGCCACAGAGGTTTAGAGGAAGTTCATTTTCTCTGATGGGGGAAGATGAATGGTCCCGAGCTCAGCCCATGCAGAAAGAGCAATGCTCCATGGGCAGGTCTCCCTCAGCTAGCCTGACACGGGGCAGAAGGGTTTTACAGATCCAGAACTGAGGCCAGGAGAGCAGTGGTCTGCCTAGGATCCTGCAGCAGACAGAAGCTGGCTCAGTGCCGGGCTGCCCACTGCCTTTGCCCCGGTTAGTGTGTGCCATGCAGCTGCAGATGGCCGGAGACGGCACTTGTGGGACTGGCGGGCGTTGGCATTCTGGCGCCATTCTCATTCATTAGGAGGCTTGGAGCCACATTCTTCTTGGGAGTTGATGACATGTTTCTGAAACCAAATTAACTCTTCGATGTTTGAGATCCTGGGATCCAGAACTGATGTATGTGTCTCATGTCTTATCCCAACTCTGCTCCAGATTTGGATGATGAACAGATGGGAGCGGTTAAGCTGAAATTCCCCAGGGCAAGATTGACCAACTGTAACTGTAACTTTCTGCGGAAAGTAGGAAAACCCTCTGAAGTGCTATACCCTTGGTGTGGCGTGCCCTGGGGAGAATTTAGCTCTGGCTGCAAGGTGAGCGAGCTAGCACTCTCTTCAAAGCACCCAGCAAGCTGCTTTACTCCAAGTGTGGAGCTGTCTTGATCACTGTGGCTCTTCTTTCTGCTGGCTTGTCTCATCTATGTCTCTTGCTTTGCCTGACCCATCAGTATCTCTGAGATGTCTTGGGACAAGAGCACAGTAAGCCCAGATGAGAAAGATGCCTAATTTGATAGTTGTCCACAGCTGAGTTCCTGGCAGTATCTCAGATTTCTGGCCTTTAGCTTTTCTTCGTAACTCTGGACACCTCTCAGATCACCTCCTGGGGTCTCCGGGAGACTTCCCAGATTCAGTCATGACTACCCCCCCAACCTTGTCTCTTGAATGTTGAGCTGGGCCTGCTTCCAGCTCATGCCTGGCCTGGTGTCCTTGGTCCCATCCCCATCCAGCTCCTGAGTGACCCTAATTTCTTACCCAAAATCCCTGTACTTTGCTCTCTTCCCTAGAGCCACACCCTCCTTGATCTCTCTGGACCAGCCTCCATCAGTTAGGTCAGGGAAAGTCCTATGGGGTACGACCAGCTAATCTGATCATTTGGCAGGTGGGTGTGGAGTGGGGGTCAGAGTAGCATTAGATAGGAACCATGAGAGCTGGAGGATGAGGAGGGCATCTGAATGTGGAGCTACCCAGGAGTCAGGGAAGTCCAAGTCTGATGCAGAGTTCACAAGGCAAGCTCGAAATGGGCATAGGCGACACAGCCAAGAAGGCCAAAGCCTAGGGAAGGTGGCTAGGGGACAAGTGGTGAGTGAGAAGCAGAGCCTGGAGGCCAATTGCAAGAACTAAGGGTTTTGGGCTCACATGCATCTCAGCTGAAAACGTGTAGGAGCTGCAGCCACGGTCTACATTCCTGGTGAGAGTGTGCTGCCGGCATTGTTGATGCAGTGTGGCCCTGTCCTTCACTGCCACCCTGCTTTTTTTTTTTTTTAAGATTTTATTTATTTATTTGAGAGAGAGATCATGAACAATGGAGAGGGAAAGGGGAGAAGCAGACTCCATGCTGAGCAGGGAGCCTGATGAGGGCTTAATCCCAGGATCTGGAGATCATGACCTGAGCTGAAGGCCAACCTTTAACTGACTGAGCCATGGAGGCATCCCTACTGTCACTCTGCTAACTTGAGCTGCTCTTCTCCTTCCACCTCTTAGGTTCACCTTCTTCTTCTTCTTTTTAATTTTGTTACATAAATTAACCCATTTATTATAGGCTAGCAATGTTTCAGATGGTGGAGCTTCTTCTGGTCTTTCAAGTCCTTCAGTTTCTGATGGCAGACTTACTGTGATGGCAGAAGTGGTGTTGTAGGTCTAGGCCCCACCAGCAGCGGTTTCCGTGCAGGAGCCACAATGCCAGATTCCCACAGCTCATCTTTTCATCTTAGTTTTGCCACAGAAGGAGCAAGTGTACTTGGCATGCTGGCTTATTTCAATCTTCTTCACCATTTTCCTGAGGGAGGCACCATAATGAGCCCCATATTTACCCATGTTTCCAACCTTCTTGGTGCATTTAGCCATGTCACTGCAAACTAGGTCTGAGCCCAGAGAGGTCACCTTCTTCTTTTTTTTTTTTTTAATATTTTATTTATTTATTTATTTGACAGAGAGAGAGACAGGGAAAGAGGGAACACAAGCGGGGGAGAGGAAGAGGGAGAGGGAGAAACAGGCTTCCCACTGAGCAGGGAGCCTGATGCAGGGCTCGATTCCAGGACCCTGGGATCTTGACCCCAGCTGAAGGCAGATGCTCAATGACTGAGCCACCTAGGCACCCCTTAGGCTCACCTTCTGAGTGTCTCTGCTTGCTTGTGTACTCCTCACTATTTCCCTGAAAGCCTAGCCTTTGCTTCCAGCCATGCTGCTGGACCTCAGGCCCAAGACAGGAGCTGTCCTGCTAAGACCAGGAGCAGTGCAGGAAGCCTTCAGAAGAGGCCCTGGTGGGGCCCATGACTTTCTTTAGACCTTCTTGGCACTCAGCCAGCCTTGGCCACTCACTGAACCTGGCCAGGATTCACACACACACCACATAATCACACACATGTATACCTCCCCTACACATATCTGTTTGCTTTGGGCTGAGGTGTTGGCTTCTTCTTCCTGTATCTATCTGGCCCTACCCTATCCTGTCCTGAGTTCTTTCTCCCTTTCTCCCTTCACTCAGGGATGGAGTTCTGGAGTTCTACCTGAGTTGCTTCTGGCATCCCACCAGCTCTGTTCTTGCTTCATGGCCTCTCAGGCCTCTAATGCCACAGGGCTGACGCTGTGAGAACCTTGAGGGCAGGGGCCTCATCCATCTGAATGAGGCTGAATGCACAGGGCCAACATATAGTAGGTGCCCAGTAAATATTTAAACAGGGGACTGAGTTCCTAATAGGAAAGTAGGTGGCCTTGGGGTCAAGGCCTGGATGCCCCCTCCACTCTGTGCTACATAGGCGTACATCTGTGTGTGGTACACGTTAACACCAGGTATTAGGGCACTCAGTAGCAAAACCCCATGTCCTTCTCCACAGGACTCTGCAGTTGACTTTAGTGCCTTCTCATTCACACCCTCATTTTCCTATATGCCAGCAGGGACAAAAGCTCTCCCAGGGAGACCATATTCTGTTATAAATCAAGTGGGAAACGTGCTGTGCCAGTGTGAACCCTGTGGAAGTGCTTGCTAAAGGAAGGGGTCTTGAAGGGGTGGCCTTGCCTTGCCTACCTGGGTGACCATTCTGGGCCCTTGATTTCAACTTAAATTCATCAGGAGAATTTGCTTGGTTACCTGGCCCAGTGGTGAGTTGTTATCTGGTGAGAGATCTAGAAGCAAGCTTTTCCTAACATTTGGGCAGCTGAGTCAGTCAGGAGTGTCTGGGAGGATGAGGAGTCTTCCCCAGTTCTGAGCCTGTAGAGATGCTGGGCTGAGGTGAGAACGTGGATTTGGGCCAGAGCCGGAGAACAGAGCAAGGCCTGAGGCATCCACAAAGGTCAGTGGGACATTCATAGTGACCTAGAAAGAAAGCTCAGACTGTCTGCCATGCACAGTCCCTTGGCCCTGCAGCCTGGCCCTTCTCAGAATTAAGGTGAACTTCTTGAGGAAAAGGAGCCCCAGAAGAACCGAGAGGAGAGGATGGCTGTCAGTAGAGGAGTCGCCCTGCTTCTCAGGCATGCCTGAAAATCCCTCTGCAGACATTTTCTGCAAACCGTATCATTTTTTGGATGCCTGTGAGAGACTGTGACTTAGAGGAACACCTAGAAGACCTGTCCATCAGGTATCTAATTCCTTTCTCATTGTAATGCTGTGGTTTAATAAATACAAAAAAAAAAGGAAAGAAAGAAAAGAACGAAAGAAAAAAAGTACATATTTGGTCTTTGTCACTGGTTTCTGGCACAGAGCTGCTGAAATCCTTGTAGTTTCCTGAGTATAGAACTGAGAGGGGTATTTTTTGTTATTCATATAAGCCCCTTGCAACCAAATCTGAATTTATGCTGATAAGGTGGCTTGGGGTAGGGGGGATGGAGGTTGGTTTCCAGAGGAACTGGCATATGATTAGAGCCTTGGAACTTTCAGTCACCCCCAATCTCTGGGGAGGGGAAAGGCGTTGGGGATTGACTTAAACTCTAATGACCAATGATTTAATCAATTGTGCCTGTGTAAAGGAGCCCCCATAAAATCTGTAAATGGAAGGGTTCAGAGAGCTACTGGGTTGGTGAGCACACTGAGGCGCTAGGAGAGTGGCGCACCCAGAGAGGGCACCGGAGCTCCGTACCCCTTCCCCATGTCTTGCTCTGTGTATCTCTTCCATTTGGTTATTCCCAAACTGTAACCTTTGTGACATACTAGAAACTGTATAAAGTGTTTCCCTGAGTTCTGAGAGCCATATAGCAAATTACTGAGCCTGAAAAGGGGCTCATGGGAACCCTCGATTTGGAGCCAAGTTGGACAGAAATGTGGGTTATCTGGGCACCTACTACTTTCAATTGGTGTCTAAAGTGGGGACACTGTTGTGGGCCTGAGCCCTTAACCTGGGGCGTCTGCACTAACTCTGGGTAGTTAGTATTGGAATTGTCTAATGTGAAGGGAGAGCCCACACTTTGGTGTCAGAAGCGTTATGAGTACAGGAAAGTTTTTCCTTTAGTCATATGAATAGTAACCCCAACACATATGTCCGTTTTATGGCTGGATTTTTTTGAACTCAGCTTTCCTTTAGTGAGGCTAATGCTATCAAGGAAAACCCACAGGGCGTGAGGGCAGATCACACATGTTGGCAGGTCTGAGAGCAGGGTGGAGGATTGCATTCTTAGCCTAGTTGAATGCCACAGAACTTAACTCCTTGAGTCAGGACCTCAAGAGACTTCCATCAGGCCAGCATGGTAAAGATTGGAATCTGGGGTTAGCCAATTGCTGGAGAAGCACCTTGCACATAGTGTTGCCTTCCTGGCTCCAGAATTTCACGAGTCACTGTAGGTTATGTAATGACCATCTTGTCTGACAGCCCTGACCTGAACGGTGAGCCCTAAGAGTTCACTTCCTTCAAGAGCCAGCGGGGCTCAGCATCTCACCTCTGCCTTATCCAGTTCTGCAGCAATGTGGGGAGTATTCCTGGAGTGAGTTGTGGCACATTCCACAAACGAGGCAGGAATGACAGTGGCCCACATGCTCCATGGTTGGGTGAATTCCTCCAGGAGCCCAGTGTGATTGCCACTGGCCATCTGCTGCTGCCTAAGGAGGCTGCTCCATCATTGTCATCCTCTTCCTCAGTAGGAGACTTGACACAGAAGATGCAGCTCTGTCCCCTGAGAAACCTAGAACAAGTGAGGGACTTGAATGGTGGAGGAGACACAGATTTCATAGACAAACTCCACACCCACACCCCACCAGGAGAACAGAAGAGTGACTGGCCTATGGGAAGCTGCGTTAAGGCTGGAGACTAGAGCCAAACCAGGCCCTGACTTGTGCCTCCTTGAAAACTAAAAGCTTAATATGACCTAATAGTTGGAAAAGTTGAGTAGCACTGAGAAAGGGTCTGACCTATGTGCCTTCTGCTCGCCTACGTGACCTCTCACAAAGGTTAATTACGAACAAAACAACGTGGGCCTTAGCCAAGGTCTTGTTGTGTCTGAACGAGTCATAAGCCACAGCTGGTGCCCTTTCTCACCTCTTATAGCAACCCTGAATTTATCTATACGTAACAGCCATTTGGTGCCAGGATGGCTGTACGAAGATGCTTACGGAATTTATAGTGGGAACCTGTGATAATTGTGTTAGGCTTGTTAATGGATAATTGTTTCCAGCCTTGCTACAACTCTATATATTAGCGCACGTAGCTGCATAAACTGACACTGTTTGGACAACCTCCTCTGTGTCCCTCCTGCCCCCATCTCTTTGCATCTTTTTCTTTTAACCATCCTCTTACCCTCCCGACCCTGGTCGTGTTGTCTCGCCGGCCGCGACACTGGTCTCCACCAAGGGACCAAGGGCTGACACCTTCTCCCATATAACTGACGTAAGCTGTGTATGTTGACAACATACAATTTGATGAGTTTGACGTATGCGAAACCATCACCACAGCCAAGACAAGGAATGTATTCATCACTCATTTCCCTGTGCCTCTTTGAAATCCTTCCTCCCCGCCCTTCCTGCCCCACTTAGCCAACCACTGATCTGCCATCAGCTGCTGTAGATCAGTTTACATCTTCTAGAATTGTATATATGTGGAATTATACCATATGTGCACTTTTTTTGTCTGCCCTCTTTCATAACCTCATCATTTTAGGGTTCATCCATGTCATTGCATGTATAAATAGTTTGTTCCTATTTATTGCTAAGTAGTATTCAATGTTGTATGGATATACCACAGTTTGTTTATCCATATCCATTCATCTGTTGATGGACAATTGAGCTATTTCTAGCTTGGGGCTACTATACATACAGCTTCTATGAATGTTCATGTACAAGTATTTGAATGAATATATGTTTTTTATTTCTCTTGGGTAATTACCTAGGAGTGGAATTGCTGGCTCATGTGGTGGATGTAGGTTTTAACTTTAAAGAACTGCTAAATTATTTTCCAAAGTGGTTGAATCATTTTATATTCCTATCAGAACTTTCTAGGAGTTAGTTGCTCCATATCCTTGACAACATTTGGTATGGTCATTCTTTCTAATTTTAGCCATTCTAGTGTGTGTGTAGTAGTATCTCATTATGGTATTAATTTACATATCCCTAATAACTAATGATGTTGAGTATCTTTCCATGTGTTTACTTGCCACTTATATGTTTTCTTGGGTAAAGTGTTTCTTTTTTTCTTTTTTTTTTTAAGATTTTATTTATTTATTTATTTGTCAGAGAGAGAGATCACAAGTAGGCAGAGAAGTAGGCAGAGAGAGAGGGGGAAGCAGGCTCCCCACCAAGCAGAGAGCCCGATGCGGGGCTCGATCCCAGAACCCTGAGACCATGACCCGAGCCGAAGGCAGAGGCTTAACCCACTGAGCCACCCAGGTGCCCTGAGTAAAATGTTTCTTTGAATGTTTTGCCCACATCTAAGGTTGGGTTGTTCATACTAATATAATATAAAAAAGAGTTGTAATTCATGTTATGACACATTAAAATAGTATATGTTATATATTATATTACATATAATATAAAAATTATTTTATTAAAATATTTAATATTTTTATTTATTTAAAAATATTAAATAAAAATTATAAATATTTATAAACTATCCACCAATAGGCTTATATTTCAAATATATATTCAAATATGTTATATTCCCCCTTGGAATTTATTGACAAGTTCTGTGATGAATTGGCAGAGGATAATAGCTATGCTGAAATGTCAAGAGAGGCTAAGCAAGTTTATAAAGTTTGCTTATTGGTGGATATATAGTTTGCAAATATTTTCTCCTAGTCTGTGGCTTACCTTTTCATTTTTGTAGCAGTGTATTTTGAAGTACAAAAGTTTAAAATCTTGATGAAGATTTTTAGATCAGGATATTGATTTTTATCCTTTGGAGCCTATGCTTTTGTGTAGCAATGTAGCAAGTCTTTGCTGAATCTGAGGCCACAAAGGATTTCTCCTATATTTTCTTCTAGCCATTTTTTTAAGGATTTTATTTATTTATTTGACAGAGAGATAGGGAGAGAGCACAAGTAGGCAGACAGAGGGAGAGGATGAAGCAGGCTCTCCACTGAGCAGGGAGCCCAACTCGGGGCTCAATCCTAGGACTCTGGGATCATGACCTGAGCCGAATGCAGATGCTTAACCAACTGAGCCACCCAGGTGCCCTTCTTCTAGTCATTTTGTAGTTTTAGTTCTTACTTGTAAGTCAGTGATCCATTTTAATTTTTGTATCTGATGTGAGGTAATAGTCTAGGTTCATTTTCTTTCAAGATTCCTAGTGCTCTGGGCCAGTATTCTGTCTTCTCCCCACCACACCTCCATCTCCATGTCTTCACAAAGTCACCATCCTATTCTGGTCTCTGATGTCTCTTAAGCTAATCAGTCTCTGACTTCCTGCTGTACGTGCAAGCATTTGGTGCGAACAGTGCTCTGGATGCCCTACAGTTTCCATCTGGCATTGATCATGGAGGCAAAGACCAGACAGCATCCTTTTGAGGCCATTCCACTCTTGATGGTTGTTTAATTCTGGTGACAGTTTGCCTTCCTTGACATCGCTCTCCTGCAACCACAGCCCAAGGGTCTGGAACTCTCCAGTGGGAGAGACAACCACTCTTTGGAATCTAAAAACCAAGTGGAATCTCAATTAGCCTGACGTCCTTGTTGGCACTTGCAGCAGCCCTTGTGTGTGGAAGGGAGGCTGCCTTCCAGAGTGAAGTCAGCTGTAACTGTTAGCTTCATACCATGAGTGAGCAAAGGGAGGCCCCCCAAGATTCAGTGACCTGGCCACGGTCACCCAACTGGCTTACTGCAGCGTACCTTAACTCCTGGGTCCAGAAAGGACCCAAACTCTCAGGCCAGCAGTTTCCACTCTATAAAATGCTGTGAGTTGCATGTGGAATTTTCCTGCCAGGAAGACAAACTGCAGCCCCGTGTTCTTTTATGGTTTCAAAGAAAAACAACTTCAGTGAATGAAAGGTTTCAAAGGGCATATTTAAGGTCTTGGGTGCAAGTCAAAGAACTAGGTGTGGGAGAGGCTGGTTTCCCCTTTGTCAGATGAATCTGGGCTTTACTTTTTTCTGCCTTTTGTTGGGTCCAGAAAGGAAGTGCTCCTTTGGGGTTCAGGGCTCAGTTCACAGCACTGAGACTGTGGAGGAAAGAAAGGAGGGGCTGCCTGATGTACATTCCCTTCAGGCCTGCGCGCGGCGGGCCCTCCAAAGAGCAGCCTCATCAAGCCTCAAGTTTCTCAGCCTGGTGTCTGTCCTCAGCCTGGCCCACTTCCAACCTCAGTTTCTTTTACCTGCTCCTTTCATCTGGCCTCTGTCCACTCAGCCAAGCTGGTGGCCTCAGGGACATCCACACCCTTTACCTGGTGTACACTCTTCTCGTCCCTCAGTTTTGTGTACACGAATACCCCCACACTGGTTCCCCCAAGAACCAGCTTGCATTTCAGTTCCTGTCAGCTGGATGGGCCTGCTTTTGCCCTAACACCATGTACTAAGCCTGTCTCCGGCGCTCGGTCTTGCAGAACCTCTTCCCCTATGGCCTGAAACTGGTGACTAGGCCTCATCCCACTTCCCTCTGCATAGCTTTCCTATGTGATTTATCTCTCTGCCTAGATTGTAAGCTCCTTCTGGACTTGGACAGGCAGGTCTGAACCTCCCTTATTCCATTGTATCTCCTCTGCACTGACATCATCCACCAGCACCAAATCTATACGCATTACTTTAATTTGATTTTCCTGGGTCTGAGTCTTGGCAGGAAGGTGGGAGGTGTGTCAGCTGCAGTTTATAGTTTTCTTGTGAATTCTGAAAAAGAATGGTGGCACAGAGATGCAGATCACTGTCAAGGCCAGAGGCTTGGACTTAATAGAAGCTGGTACTCACCTCCAAAGGTGAGAGGAATGAGAGGGTCCACAGAAAGGCAGTCCTAAACTCAGAACCAGCCCTTACACCACCCAGGAGTGCCCCTGCCCACAGAAACTTCTGTGTGCTTCCCACACAGAGAGGGCACGTGGCAGGGATAATTACATAGCACAGGTATGAATGCTGTACATGACAAGCTCCAGGAGAATGTGCCCTGTCCTCCAAGCGCTGCTGCTTGGGAAAGGATCTGCTTGTGTGCAACTTCTACCTGTCCGCTTGAGCTGAATTTATTTATTTTTTTTAAAGATTTTATTTATTTATTTGACAGAAAGAGCACAAGCAGGCAGAGTGGCAGGCAGAGGGAGAGGGAAAAACAGGCTCTCTGGTGAGCAGGGAGCCCGATGCAGGGCTTGATTCCAGGACCCTGGGATCATGACCTGAGCCAAAGGCAGCGGCTCAACTGACTGAGCCACCCAGGCGCCCCATGCTTGAGCTGAATTTTAAAAATTCAAAAAACATGCACACCATGAGCCATACTTCTGGGGATGGATAGGCATGGTCCTGGCTCCCAGTAAACTCACTGCCTGGCAGGCAGGTGACACATGAACACACTGAGCATGATGCAAGTCCCTGTCAGTCTCTAAAGTTCTTTCCTGAGAAGGAGACATTTAGCATGAAATTTCCAAAAGGCTAGGGTTGGAGCAGGAAATTTCAGGAGGAAGGATTTGTGTGAGCAAAAGCTGAGCTAGGATGGTGCAGAGCATGGTCAGAGGCCAGAGTAGTGAGCACTGCCTGAGTAGAGCTTGAGATGGGAGCTTGGAACCAGACTGTATAAATCCTTGAAAACCAAGAAACAGAAAGTAGAATGGTGGTTGTAGGGGACTTGGGGGAGGGGTAGTTGCCATTTAATGAGTACAGAATTTCAACTTTGTAAGATGAAAAGGATTTTGGAGATGAATGGTGGTGATAGTTATACAACATTGTGAATGTACTTTAATGCCACGTAAGTGGACACTTAAAAATGGCTAAGACAGGGCTGCTTGCATGGCTCAGTCGGTTAAGTGTCTGCCTTCAGCTCAGGTCATGATCTCAGGGTCCTGGGATTGAGGCTGCATTGGGCTCCCTGCTCTGCCAGGAGACTGCTTCTCCCTCTCCCCCTGCCTGCTCCTTTGCCAACTTGTGGTTTCTGTCTTTCTCTGTCAAATTAAAAAAAAAAGGTCTTAGAAAAAATGGCTAAGATGGTAAATTTTATGTTATGTGTATTTTACCACAATTGAAACAAAATAAAACAAAACCTTGAAAGCCAGTTTAATGCTTAAGGGCATGGGACCTCTGAGTCAGACAAGCAAACCTAGGTTTGTTGCTTTATAGCTGAGCACTCTTAGGCAAGTTAGTTCATTTGTCAAAGCCTGTTTCCTCGTCAGTAAAACTGGGATGATGTTAAGACCAGTTTGTGGAGTAGCTGGAGGTATCACTCACTGTGCCCTGTGGTTGTTAATACAGTATCTGAGTCTCCTGCCTCAGGGGGCCCAGCCCTGTGGGCTGTGGTTGCAGGGGAGGCCTCTGGAAGGGGCAGGCAGTGAGGCTTGCTAGTGTCCAGACATCTAAAGTGGACAAGTAGTATGGGGGCTGTGTTGGGAGGTAGTGGGGGTGCCCTGGGGATGGATGGTGACTTTCCATAGACATGTGGAGTGAACAAGATCCAGCTCCATCACACACACACACACACACACACACACACACACACAGGTGTGTGCCCAATATGACGCTGAACCCTATTTTGTGCTTTCCCTTCTCATCTTCTTCATTTTTCTCTCTTGGACTGATTTTTCTTTTTTTTTTTTTTACTATTGTCTTTTTTCTCCTCCACTAATTAGAAGTTATATACTGTGTTTCCATATGCATAGTTATCAAGGTCTAAAGTTAGCTGCTTTACTTTCCTCTTCGGTAGTGCAGAATCTTGAAACATCTTAACTGTTTCCCCCCCTCATTATTGTTTTGTACTTTAATTCTGTCTTGTTTTGCTATAACCTCACAAGACCTTGTAATTACTATTATAGTTAAGCCAACATTTTTTTTAGCTTTAGGCACTTATTTACCCCCCCTTTTTTTGGTTCTTCATATGTTCTTATATCTCAGATCTTCCATCTGGGATCATTTTTCTTTCTGCCCAACATACATTCTTTACAATATCCTTTAATGATAATTCCCTGGTTACACATTCTCTCAGTTTTTGTTTGTCTGAAAATGTGTTTGCTTTGTGCTCATTCATGGAAGATGTTTTCACTGGATGAAGAATTCTGAGTTGTCAGGTCCCTTTCACCCCCTGCTTCTACTGTTGCCATTAATAAATCAGCTGTTAGAGTAAGGTATACTACTTTTCTTTGCTTTTTCCTCTCTCTCTTCCTGTCTCTGTCCCTGTCTCTTCTCACATGTGTGTTCTGCCATTTACTCTATGTGTTTAAATGTGTGTTTCTTTATTTTCCTCTTCCTTTTAAAAATCCTCCTTGAAATTCCTTGGCATCTGTGAATGCCATCTTAACATCTGTGAATGGCATCTCTTACAAATTCTAGAAAATTCCCAGCCAGTATCTCTTCAAGAATTCCCTCTCTCCATTCTCTCTCTCTTTTCCTCCCAGAACTCCTTCTAATCATAAGTCACTCTTTTCCATGTCTCTGAACCCTTACTCCATATTTTCTATCTTTTTAAAAATACAAATGTTTATAGCAGCATCTTTCTTTTTTTTTAGATTTTATTTATGTATTTGAGAGAGAGAGAGAAACCACACATGCACGCGCACAAGTAGGGGGAGGGACAGAGGGAGAGACAGAAGCAGATTTGCTGCTCAGTGGGGAGCTGGACATGGAGCTTGATCCCAGGACCCTGAAATCATGGCCTGAGCCAAAGGCAGAAGCTTAACAGACTGAGCCACCCAGGTGCCTCTGCAGCATGTTTCCTAATAGTCAGAAAAGTGGAAACAATCCCAATGTCCATCAACAGGCAAATGGACAAATAAAAGTAGCATATCTGCACAATGCAACATTACCTAGCCATTGTGGGAGTGAAGAACTGACACATGTTCCAACATGGATCAACTCTGAAAACTTTTATGCCAAGTGAAAGAAACCAGACACAAAAGACCCCAGATTACATGGCTCCATTTATATGAAACATCCAGAGTAGGCAAATCCACAGAGAAAGTAGATCAGTGGTTGCTGGGATCTGGGAGTTGGAGAGAATGGGGAGTGACTACTAATAGATACGGAGTTTCTTTTTGAGGTAATGAAAATCTTCTAAAATTAGGTAGTGGTGATTGTTGCACAACTCTGTTAATACAGTAAAAACACACTAAATTGTACACTTTAAAAGAATGAATTTTGCAATATATGGCTTCCATATTTTCCATCTTTTGATCTCTCTCTGCTTATTCCTTTTGCCTTTTTTTTTCCTTTTGCTTTCTTTTAATCCATCTGCCAGTTCACAAATGGTCCCTTTAGCTAAGTTTAATCTTCCACTGTGTTTTAAAATTCCAGTTATGGTATTTTTCATTTCTGGGAGTTCTGTTTGCGTCTTTCTCAGATCTGATCAGATCAGATCAGATATTTCCAAGCTTGTCTTCTATTTCATATTTAATATGCTTATATTAAGTATAGTTGTTTTATAATCTGTGCTCGGCAATCCCATTATCTGAAGGTATAGTTTTGTGCCTGCTGTTTATTGTCTTTTCTGGTTCTTGTTTGTTATTTCCTCGTGTGGTTGGTTATTTCTGGGTTGTGTATCACTCAGTATACTGGAGAATTTATTAGTGGGTATTTGTTGAGGCCTGGGATGAAGATGCCTTCCCCCAGAGAGGATTTATACACCCTCACAGTGGCAGCAGTGCCTCAGAGTGTTAGCAGTGCAGAAGTACTTTGAGCTAAGTTCATGACTTAGTTGAACCACCCCAATGATGTGAATTTGGGCTGCTACTCTGTGTGAAGGCCAGCTTGTGGCCTGACTTCTCAGGGAGAGCCCCTCCTTCCCTTCTTTTGCATTCTCTGGGTATGAGAACTTTTAGGGTGCAAGCTTAATCTAGGTGGGTCTTCTGGTAGATTCCTGACTGGGAACAGGTCTTGAGATTTGACATTTGTCCACATTGCCCCTCAAGGCCATTAAAACTGAGATTCAGATGTGCCTGTATTAGCAAACACTTAGAGAACCAGAAGGACTTCAGCATTCTTTACTTCTCTAGGTTTTTGCCTCTCCTTCCCTTTTTTTTTTTTTGTAAAGATTTTATTTATTTATTTGACAGACAGATCACAAGTAGGCAGAGAGGCAGGCAGAGAGAGAGAGGAGGAATCAGGCTCCCTGCTGAGGGGAGAGCCCGATGTGGGGCTCGATCCCAGGACCCCGAGATCACGACCTGAGCCGAAGGCAGAGGCTTTAACCCACTGAGCCACCCAGGCGCCCCATCCTTCGCTTTTGACTTGATTCCTTTCTCCCTTGTCAGTTCTTCAATGTTCTCAAGAGGCATTTTTCTTGTCTTATACAACATTTTTGGTTGTTTTCAACAACTGCATTCCCTAAAACAGAAGTTGGGAGATCTTCTCATGCTATTTGACCTTGAATAGGTCATTTCCCTTCTCAGGAGTGGCGCCTGACCACCAACCAGCTCCAGTGCTGGGGAGCATGAAGGGCATTGTGGGGAGTCTGGACTATGTCTTCGCTAGTTTCTCTGAAGTGCCACCATCAGGCCTATGAGAGTGTTAGACTGCAGATTGTTTGGGGTGACTCGGCTTACAAGCCGAACCTCTGAGATAAACATTTCCCCTAGGTCTAGAAGGCCACTGGTGAGTGTCCATTCCCAGAGGAACTGGCTTCCTGGGACCAGGAGGCCAGGAGTATCCATCTCTATCCTGGGAAGCTGGAATAAGGGATTCTCCTGGGGGCTCTGCAGGCTCTTCCTGAAGTCAATTCTGACCTTTCTTCCCTGCTCCATGACAAGTCCTCCGACTTGGCCACCCCTGCCAGCCCAGACACTAGAGGGTTTGAATGTGTTTCCAAGGTCATAGATACTGTTTTCTGTGGATTACATTTTCTCCTTAATAAGAACTTCCAAAACTCAAATGATACTGCAGTATCCTGTCCCCACAGCCCTTTTGGTGTTGGTTCGGGAGCCTCCTGTTCTTTACTGAGCTAACCTCAGTCATTCCTATCCTTATGGCCCTTATACCAATTCCCTGGGAGGTGAGGTCTGGCTCAGTACGCTGGACATGTCCAATCTGATAGTATGCATTACATGGTTCCTGTCCAGAGAAACCTTTCTACATTTCAGTCAGGTGGGGTGGGCAACAGGTTGGGAATCATTGCACTAGCTCTGGAGCAGTCCTGGTCTGGAAGAAAGAAAAGTTCTATGATCCTAAATCATTACAGACTACATTAGGATGCAGCCACTTTCTTATCAAAGGTAGCACTTTTTGCCATTTTGCCCACATACTTGTATGCAATAAACAGTTCTTTTAAATAAGCTCAAATAGCTGGAAAAAAAAAAAAGGTACATGCTCTTACAAAATGGAAAAGGAGATTCAAACGCAGATAACATGTATCAATTAAGGAGCCCTAGTCAGTCCCTGGGCTGCCACAGTTTATACCTTTAGAGAAAACAACCATTCCCCAAAGGTTTGGTTACATCCTAATTATCCAGTGGGGAATTGGTGTGTCTTTGGAGGAAAACATTACTAAGGGGTTTTAGCATGAGCTATCTCCAAGAAATTCCCTGCAGAGGCAGAGGGAGGAGAATTAGGCCAGTGCCAAACTCAGGCACACATTCTTGTATCAAGAGGCAAACATCACTGCATCGTTTTTGTTTTGTTTTGTTTTGTTTTAATCTGGGAATTTCTCTGAAATTCTTTGAATAGCTAAGTTTGTACTTCTTTTAAGGCACTTCTTAAATCATAAAGTATTTCTCTGAGATTTGTTCATGTTGTTTTCTTGGCTTGAGCTGCCCTTTCTCCCTTTATCTGCCTGGCAAACCTCTGTTTATTACTGAGAGACTCTTCAAGCAGCCCCTCCCCACAAAGCCTTTCCTGACCCTTGACACTCCCAGTGGAAAGACCAGCTCATCTAATTCTGTTGGAGAGTGAGATATGATTGAGAATGACATTAGCCAGGTGCTATTCCCACTTTGCTCCCAGTACCCCTGTTCTGGAACATTCTTTGATCAGTTCATAGAGCACTCTGAATTGTGTTTCAGGGTGTCTGTGCTGTGAGACCTTTACCCTCACCCTCACTTTCCACATCCCCAAGTACCCTCCCTGGACCTGGCTTTCAGGCTGTGAGGGTCAGTGAGTGTCTGAGAGCTGGCTGCAAGCCTCTGTCTGGTTAGGTATTCATCTCTCTTCCTTGAGATATCTAGTACAGGGCCCCACATGCAGCAGGTACCCTAAAAATATTTATGAAATGAATGAAAGGAAGTGAATTACAGATCCTTTGCAATGGGAGATACTGAGGTGCCAAGAGTCTTAGCAACTTTTTTAAGCTAGAGTGTGGGATTGCTCGTTTTTTGTTTTGTTTTGTTTTAAGATTAATACCCTTTTTATCATTACAGTTAGCTAAAAAATTGCCAGACAGCCCACAAAACAAGATTTGCTCTAGGACCAACACACAGAGTTAGCTGGAGACGAATGGTGCTGCGACCTCCTGGGCCGGACCACAGCAGTGTTTGGCTAGGTGTCGAGAGCATTAAGAAGAAAGTCGGGGCTGGAGGTGTGAGGCGTGCAGCACTAGCTGTGGAGCCTCCATGATGTGACTGCACATCTCCATCCTCCAACACTGGTAGGGTGATCGCCACGGACAGTGTACCTAGCTGCAGATGGGCGTTCCCCAGGCCCCAGCATGTGGGCACAGTGACTGCATGGGGGGTAGCAGAAATTGGGGAGTGGGTGGTCAGCAGGGTACCTGTCGACACGGCAATAGCGGCCCCAGCCACCTCGCCCGTGCTTCTAGGTGGAGGGATGGGAGCAGCGTACACCGTCCCCTGCTGCAGCTGGGCTGCGGCCCCTTGGTGTAGTGCATGACACGCACACATGGGCGCTGTGGGTCGCACATGCCTTGCTGTGCGTTGGGGCTTTGCTGGGGGTAGGCGCTTTGCTTGGGGTCCACAGCAGTCTGGTAGGGGTCAGGGGAGGAGGAGTACGGTGGCACTGTCCCACTGGTGGGGGAACAGGACACTTGTAAGGTGTGCCGGAAGTGTAGCTGTTTGGGAGCTGCAGCTACATAGCCTATGGGGAAACCAGTTGGATAAGCACTTCCTTTGGCATTTGCATAGGAAACCCCAGAAAAACCAGGGCTATAAACAGGATTCACAATTTCAAGAACTGCCCACACACTCTGGTCCACACCCAGTTCCACCTCCCTCAGGCCTCCAGTGGCCCAGTCAGCCCCACCAGACAAAGCACAACCAGGGATCCTCCCACGGGCACTGCCAGGCTATACTGTGCCCAGGCGCCAAGCGACCCTGAACTGCAGGCCTGAACTTGGTGCCACCCCTAGAGTGTGGGGGCCTAAGGATGAGTTTGTAGGATCTCACTTTGGGATGCCAGCTTGATAAAGTTTTGAGCGATATGACATTAGAACGCCTATCTTCAAGAGAGGTGCCAGGAGATACCTTCTAGGAGACGCTAACCTTAAACAAGTCCTTTGGTGGAAAACCAGTTATTAAACCAGCTTGGAGGGGACCTGAGAATAACCAGCTCATGGCTGGTTCTGCCCCAGAGTGAATAATGGGATCAGCCACCGTGGTGTCACTTGTGGCTTGCAAGAAGGGTTTCATTTATGATTATCTGCCTGTGACATAAGAAAATAGTTTGATGGTCATTGAACAAATGGTGCATTTCTTCATTGGACTCAGGCTTGTTATCCCTGCGCATTGCCTCTGGCTCTTGGCTGTCCTTCCTCGCCAGTATGCTCCAGTGGTGCAGGGATTTTCAGCCCCTGGCACACACATGTGTCTTTAGTTACCAACCTAGAAGCTTGTGGGGCATCATTTCTGGGTATTTATCCTCCAGATTTGATCCTTGAAGAATGATCTCCCCTGGGCGTCCTGTACTTGACCTTGGCACTGTTCCCTGATTGATCAGGCAGAGTGGGAGCTCTCTTCTGCCTGCGTGGCCCACCTCCCTACATAAACACCAGTTCATCTTGGGCTACAGCTGAAGGGCAATGCCAAGACTTAGGTCTAGGTGGAGAAAATGCCACCCCTACCCAGTCATCCAGCCAGGGGCCTGCTTAGGACCACTGAATCCATGGAGGAGAAAGAGGCCAGGACTGCTGGGCAGTTACCCAAGGCTTTAGGACCTTATGGGGTTCCCTTTGCAGTGGTTCTCTCTCACTGTGTCCAGGAATCATGACTGGGTCTGCTGTCCATTCCATCTAACTGAGCTGCTATCTGCAGGTGTAGTTTCTGAGGCCATTTTTCACCAGACATGCTGAATGCAGACAAACAAACAGATGTTGGAGCAGAGACCTCAGGACCCCTGTGCCAAAGCTCCTTATGTGGTGAAGCAGGAGTTCCAGCTTACCGAACCCCACCCACTTGAGGATCTAGCTGAATTCTGATCAGTGCAGTCTCTTCTCTTCTCAGGGAAGCAGCCTGCCTCTCATTGAAGGCTGTGCCTTCTGCCTTCCCAGCTCTTCCCACCTCTTATCTCCTGTTCTTCTGAACCTCTCATACCCCACCACATGCTGACCCACTCCACCTTCTTGGGCATATTTAGTTCACTGATGAAAGCTTCATGGATGCCCATGGGCCTGACACAGACAAGATGGGGTTGGATGTGACACCATTCCTAGCCTCAAGGAGCCCACAGTCTGCTGGGACAGATAGATGCTAACAGCAAACTGGGCACTTGGCTGTGGAGCACAGAGGAAGGAGCTGTTTACAGGGACCTGCTAGGGTTGGGAAGGCTGCTGTGGAGAGGAATTAATACGCATGGCCTTGACAATGGAGTAGGAGATCTCCGGGTGGTTGAGGCAGGAGACAGCCCTGTTGGTTGAGGGGACGGCATGCACAAGTGTAAAAAGCGTGGCACATTCAGGAAGCCACAACTGATGGGTTGCCACACAAGAAACATACAAGAAATTAGGCTGGAGAGGGTGACCAGCCTGCTAGAAAGGCTTGCAGACCGAGCTGGGTGCTCACTGTATCCTGAGGGCAACAGAAGGCTGCAGCAAGGGTGCAAGGAAACTCTGCCCTTTCTTCTTCCTTTTTAAAGAATAGCTTTATTAAAGGGACGCCTGGGTGGCTCAGTTGGTTAAGCAGCTGCCTTCGGCTCAGGTCATGATCCCAGCGTCCTGGGATCGAGTCCCACATCGGGCTCCTTGCTCGGCAGGGAGCCTGCTTCTCCCTCTGCCTCTGCCTGCCACTCTGTCTGCCTGTGCTCGCTTGCTCACTCTCCCTCTGTCTCTGACAAATAAATAAATAAAATCTTAAAAAAAAAAAAAAGAATAGCTTTATTAAGTTACAATTAATATATATATAAACTTCCTACATTGTGTGATATTTCTTAAATTCTGTATACTATCTATATAAACTGCATGTGTTTAAAGTGTACAGTGTGGTGAGTTTTAACATATGTAAACACCTGTGATACCATCACCACAACCCAGATAATGAATATACCCATCAATCCCAAAAGTTTCCTCGTGTCCCTTTTTCATCTCTGTCTCCCATCCCCACTATCTCTAGGCAACCATCCATCTGCTCTGTCACTACAGATCACTTTGCTGTCGGAATTTTACATGAATTAACTCATTCGGTATGTCATATTTTTGTTTGTTCTTATCACTTGGGATAATTGCTTTTGAGATTCGTCCATGTTGTTGTATATATTAACAGGTGAATCCTTTTCATTGCTAAATATGATTCTGTCGTATGGATTAACAATTTGTCCATCTTTAGCTACTGATGGACGTTTCGGTTGTTTCCAGTTCCGGCTTACTACACACTAAGCTGGTGGATATTTGTGTGCGGGTGTCTGTGTGGATATGTGCTTTTGTTTCTCTCTGCTAAGTATCTGGAATGAAATGGTCATGTCATATGACAGAGGTATGTTTAACTTTTAAAGAGATTGCTATGCTGTTTCCAAAGTGGCTGTTTCATTTTGCAGTACTATCCCAGACATGCCTTCTTGTGACTGGCTACAGCCTGCAGGATGAACTTTCAGAACAGAGTCTCCATGGGTTTGCCCAGCTAGTGACTACAGCTGACCAGCTAGTGACTACACCAGAGTTTTGAGTGTGCTATTCATTCATTCACATTCATTAGTGCCTCTTTGGAACCAGAGGTGACTCGGGCAAATTCGAGTCAGGTTATGAAATCCCCCAGTCTCTGCCAGGTTTTTGGATGGATTTTACGGAAGTGGCACAAAATGGTGATTAGATCAGGCTCATGTTTGATAAAGGGACCCTGGTAGCCAGTGTGGAGGATAGACTCGAGTGTGGATAGTCCGTGGGCAGGGAAGTCATTAGGAGGGGGCGAGGGAAGATCTGAGCAGGCAGCAGCAGTGGGAGGATGAGGGACTTGGGACAGATGTGTGGTTAAGAAAGAGAAGAGTCAGCACTGCCTCAGGGCTGCTAGCTCTCTTCTCTCACGGCTTTAATGACATTGCTGTCTCCCAGTTCCCACCAACCACTGATTGCATAAATAGCAAATACATGGAGGGCTGTTTGGAGGGATAGAAGGATGGCTTTGTGGCTCCACCCATGCTTCCATCACCTGCCTGAGCAGGCATCCTTCACTGAGGTGAAGATGGGGACTGCAGGTGTCCCCCTGGCTCAATAGGATGTCACTGACTCATGTCTGACAGCTCTCAGCATGGACCAACTTGGGGAGGCTCAGTTAGTCACCTGGGAAACAAGGGCACTGTGGTCCCTTCTGGCCTCAGATTCCTAAAGCAGTGAAAGACTCCCAAAACTTTAAGCCTTTAGGAAGGAAAGGCCTCAGTTCTCATGAGGACCTCCTCCTCGGGGCAGGAAGGGAGGGGAAGAGAAGCCAGAGCCTGGCAGGGAGGTCAGAGTTCTCAGTTTGATGCCTGTTAAGGATTTGGGTTTCAGTTGTGATCACTGAGTGTTGACATCATGTGACCTTTGTCTGGTTAAGCATGGTGAGTTTAGTACTGCTCAGGTACGTTTCTGTGGTTTTTACTGACCTGCTCAAAGCTCCATCCACAGGAGACCTCAGAATGGTGCTCACCATAACCAGCGTTCACCCTCAACATAGTGTGGAGGGACAGAGGAGGAGGGATGGAGGGGCAGGGGCCAATGGATTTGTGCCATGTGGAGGAAAGTGTGCTGGTGACATGTGGGAAAAGCCTAAAGTCCTGGGTTCCAGTCCCCTGTGCCACCTCCCCTGGTGACTTCAAGAGAGACTCCCTTTGCCTGTCTGAGCTGATGTGGACTCTGCTCACACAGGCTGCACGTCAGCACCTATGTGTTCCCTCGTCTTCAGTCTGGGCCCCGGGAGGGTCAAAGCCCTGGGCACAGAACCTCTGAACTGGGTTTGAAAAGACAGATCAAAGATGTTCACTTCGAACAGTTCAGGCTATGACTTGTTGGCAGTTAATGCCAAGTGTTGGAAGTGAGTGAAGAGCTAAAGTTCTAAATCTGGGACCAGCCCTTAGCTCACAGCCCAAATTCCACAGAATTTGACAATTACAGAGGTTTGATTTGGTCATGAGGAACGTGATTGTGCATGGTCATCTGCTTCTGGCCTAGGGGCTGCTCACAAGTCTTTTGAATCACCTAGAGTTTCAGTGTTAGTGTTTCAGAGCTGGAAGCGCACCGAGTGACTTCCTCTCAACCCTTTGTTTGATGTGAGAGGAACCAGAGGCCCAGAGAGGGCGGAGGAGCAGCTGAGGCCCTGGCCAGAAATGACCAAGCTCGTGCACATGGGCTCTGAGGGCTCCTGGGGGAGTGCTTGGTGTTCCAGGCTGCTGTACAGGAGGCACCCAGTGGTCACTGACTGGAACAGACTTGGCCCTGTTCCCTGCCCTGTGGCGCCACCAGCAGGGCCCTCCTGCCCTTGTCCATTGAACCTTTTAGAGAAGAGAGCCTGCCTGGTCATGCCTAGTTGATGGATGGCCTTCCTGCCCACCAGGCTATCACAATCACAGTGGCAGCAGGAGTGGGGAAAGCGGTTTGGGCATAGACAGTGGAGGTGAGGAGCCCAAGGGTGGGAAGAGCCCAGCAGAGGTCCAGTGCTTGAAGATACGCTGTATGATGAGCTGGGTGGTGTGTGGCACACAGAAGAGATAGCCTGGTTGTTATTATTCTGGGTCCAGGGAACTCGCCTAGATTTGATGATAAAAGCCAGAGCCAGGCCCCAAGTGGTGGTGCCCGCCTGAGAAATCCCGGGAAGGAGGCCTGGTGATGAGGTGTTTGGCCCCCGGCCAGATGGTACAGGCTGGGCATCCCTAGACCCAGGGCACGAATTCCTGCCAATGACTCAGGAACTTTAGAGCAGAGGGCACCCTATAGATCTCCACAGCTCTGCCGGGAGTCCTGCCTGGGGTGATGGCCTCAGGTGAGTGAGGAGGAATGCGGAAGAGCTGGGTAGGGCATGGCCTGAGGAGGGAGGCTGTGATCTTTGTGCTGTATTGGGGCAGCAAACCCTCCCCCAGGCCTCCTGTGCCACCTGCAAGCTGAAGATGTGGGGCATGCAGTCCAGAATGGCGTGAGTCATCTGCATAAAGCTTCTGGGATTTTCTCTGTATCTTCCGTACCTGCCTTCTCAAGGGAGAAGAGATGCCCCTGGCTGCTTGCTGCATGAGTGATGGAAAGGCAGGAGCAAGCACCCACACAAGGGGGCCCTGAGCTCCCAGGCCTTCCACCCACAAGGAAGAGAAGGAGAGTGACCTGGAGCTCTTTCTTGTCCGGGTTGGGGGTGGTGGGGGAAATGAGCAGGCTGGATGAGCCTCTGACTCTGGCTTCCTAATGGTCACTGAGCCCTTCCAGAGTTAAACCTCAGATCCTTCAGATGTGGCCAGTCACTAGCCCCACCCTCTCCCCTCATGCCCTCATATCCCCAGCAGTGCTCTTACACCTGGCTCTTTGACCTTCTTTCCCTCCCTCTTCCAAACCTTCCCTGCTCTCTGGCCCAGCTCAGTCCTCTGCCTCCTGCCAAAAGCCTTCCCTGCTGTACCAAGCCTTGTAGACATCCTGCCTTTATCTGTTCCCGTTCCCATACCAGTCTCGTGAGGGCAGGGAGCTGATGTAGGAGGATCCAGAGAAGGAAGGTAGAAGGGAGCAAGACCCAGCCCGCTTATCTACAACTGAGCAGGGGCCTTGGAGTCCAGAACCCCCAAGAAAGAAGGCCTGAGGAGGCAGTCATCTCTCTGGAATCTATACCAGCAGGGGCTGGGAACAGGGACAGACAAACAATGGGAGCCCTGGTCAGAGGGCCAGGCAGTGTTTCACTGGGGGTACTAGTTGGGCTGTGATCATTGGAAGAGATAGCAAAATAGAGGAAAGGCCGGGGACCTGGGTCTGGGCCTCTCTGGATGGTGAAGCAAAGGCTGAGGCCCTACCCCATGCAGCCTCCCTTGGGACTCTTTGTAGCAGGAGCCAGGCTGTAGGCAGGGTGACAAGATCTGGTCATGAGTCACTGAAGAGCCCCTTTTGGGTGCAGAAGCAGACACTCCACCCCACCCCACTCTGTAGAGCTCTACTTATTAAACAGGGCATTACCTCTTTCTGGTAGTTTTGGAGTGGTACTCACTGGAAGCCACCATAGGGCCTTGAGCATAGGCAGGTTCACCCCATCTTTTACTCCCACTCCTGGTACCACAAGGGCATCTATGCCTGAGAAGGGCCACTGTGGGTGGCTGGAGGTATTCTCAGCACCAGTTTTCATAGCCTGGCCCGAGTCATTACCCAGCAACCAGTCCATCACAGATGAGGAACTCAGCATGGTGGGACAGAAGGCACCCACTCATTTTGAGCAAAATGGGGTTCCCAGCACAGTCCTGAGCCTGCCTTCTTCCCCTGAAAAGGCCTCATGGTATCCTGGGTTCTCCCAGCACTTCAGGGGAGCTGTGTCTGGACCTGAAGCCCTGGCCAGCCACAGACCACATGTCATAGGATTGACTAGCAATAAAATACACCAATTTAAAATCATAAGGGGTTTGCCTGAGTGGCTCAGTTGGTTAAACATCTGCCTTCAGCTCAGGTCATGATCCCAGGGTCCTGGGATCGAGCCCTGCATCGGGCTCCCTGCTCCACATGGAGTCTGCTTCTCCCTCTGCCCCTCCCCCCCCTCACTCGTTTTCTTTCTCTCTCTCAAATAAATAAATAAAATCTTTTTTAAAAAATAAAACATAAAAAGAATTCATAAGGGAATTGCAGACTAAGGCCACAAGGAGATACCACCACACACCTATTAGAATGGTCAAAAGAAAAGAGTATCAAGTCCCGGTCAGGATGCAAAGCAACTGGAACTCTTAGACATGGTTGGAGGGGATGCAACACTTTGGCATCTTCTTGTAAAGTTAAGCATTCACTCACCCTATGACCCAGAAATCCCAATCCTATATATTTACCCAAGAGAAATGAACTTATCTTTATACAAAAACCTGTCGGAAACCACTTATAGTAGCCTTATCCATAATTGCCCCAAACTGGAGATAACCCAAATGTCCTTCACCTGGCAAATGGATAAACACACTGTGATCCATCCATACAGTGGAATATTCCCTGGCAATGAAAAGGAAATCAAACTTATGATATGAACAAAAATAGGGATCAATCCCAAAATGTGTTATGCTAAGTGAAAGAAGCCAGACTCAAAAGGCTCCATGATGTTATTCTAGTTACATTTTGGGAAAAGCAAACCTATCGGGTCGGAAGAGAGATCAGGGGTTGCCAGGATCTGGGGTGGGGGTGGAGGTGGAGGGGATCGACTACAAAGGAGCACAAGGGAAACTTTTGAGTGATGGAAATATTTTATATGTTTCCATCATTGTGGTGATGATTACACAGCTGTGCATTTATCAAAACTCATAGAACTGTATACTACAAAGGGTGGATTTTACTACATTCAACGTGACTTAAAACATACACGCACACATTAATCCCAGCCACTCTTTCTGAGCACCTACTAGGCCCAGTGCCAGGGGCTCTGAGTGTTTTCTCATCCATCCACGCATTTGCTCGCTCACTCAGCAAGCATTTATTGTTGTCTCCACCAGGTGCACAATGCTAGTTACTCCTCCCTAATACCTTCAAGCCACAGGGCTCCCTAAGTTGTACAGAGAAACTGGCAGGAAGATGTGGCCAGAGCCCAACCCTGGGGCCATACAGGTGAGCTTGAAGACTGTGTGTAAAATTCCACAGGGAGAGGAATTCCAAGCTTTGTCACCCTCTCAAGGGATTCTGCAACTCAGAAAGAGAGACTAAGGTGGGGAGCGAATCATAGGGACCTGAGAAGGGTTAGCTTCTCTCTCTGAGGTGCTGGTCTTGCACCAGCTGGCCAGGCCAGGCCCCTCACAACTCTGAACACGGAGCCTGAACTGGGATGGAGCGCTGGGGCTCCAGGTCTGTCTAGGTACACAGTTTTTTCTTTGGTGTGGCTGGTTCTCTGGATAGGAGCTATCTGTGTCTGCCCAGCTCAGATGGGAGTAATCCGGGCTTCTCTGGTAAGAATCCAGATGTGGGGACCCCCTGGATAAACCCAGCATGTGAGGTACACAGTCACAGGAACACTGTACAGCAGTAAAAATGAGCAAACCAGAGCTGCATATGTCAGGAAGGATTAATCTCAAAAATATAGTGTGGTGTGGAGAACAAATGACAAGGTAGACAATATATGACACCATTTAAAGATTGCTTAAGAGTTGAACACCTTGTATTTATATATGTAGATTCTTCAAAGAGATCAAATTGCATTTAAAAATGTTTTCAAAATTTTTTCAATTTTATTGAGATAATTGACATACAGCACTATGTAAGTTTAAAGTGTAGAGCATAATGACATGACTTACATATATTGTGAAATGATTACAATAGTGGTTTATTTAACATCCATCATCTCATATAGATACCAAAAAAAAGGTTTATTTTCCTTGTGATGAGAACTTTTATGACCAACTCTCTTAGAAACTTTCAAATAGAGGCACCTGGGTGGCTCAGTGGGTTAAAGCCTCTGCCTTCAGCTCAGGTCATGATCCCAGGGTCCTGGAATCGCGCCCTGCATCCGGCTCTCTGCTCGGCAGGGAGCCTGCTTCCTTGTCTCTCTCTGCCTGCCTCTCTGCCTACTTGTGATCTCTGTCTGTCAAATAAATAAAAAAAATCTTAAAAAAAAAGGAACTTTCAAATATACTCATGTGCCAGTGTTAACTAAGTCATCATGTAGGTTAAATATGTTTTAAAAACACAAAATAGTACCATATATTATTATGATTATAAACTAAAAATATAAAAAACATAAACAAGAAAGAGCATATTAACTTCAGAACTGGATTAGCTCTGGAGAAGATATTACCACCCCCCAAAAAAAGATGGCAAATGGCTAACAGATTTAATAAATCTGGGATGTATGGCTCAAGGCAAGGAGACGTGTTACATATTGTTTTCTGTACTTTCAGTTGAAATGTTTCATAATTTAAAAACAAGCCAGAATGAACCTTGAAAACATTACACTAAGTGAAATAAGTCAGACACAAAAGAACATATATTGTGTGGTTGCACTTACATGAGGTGTCTAGACTAGAAATTCACAGAGAGAAAGTACAATAATGGTTACCAGGGGCTGGTACCTCAACTATCTGCTTAAAAAAAAAAAAAAAAAAAAAGGCAAGGGACACCTAGGTGGCTCAGTGAGTGCCCGACTCTTGATTTCAGCTCAGGTCATGATCTCAGGGCTGTGGGATCAAGCCCTGTGTCACACTCTGTGCTCAGCAGGGAGTTTGCTTAGGATTTTCTCTCTCCCTCTGCCTCTCCCCACTCTGTGCTCTCTCTCTCTCTCTCCCCCACTAAATGCATACATACATCTTAAAAAAAAAAAAGCCAAAAGAAGGGAAATCCTTTCTGTGTCCTCTACTCTAGTAGAAGCCGAGGACTGTCTGTCTGAACCTGGCTCTGACATGAGTTTCTTGGTGTCATCGTGAGCTTCCAAGCCTCCCCTACCCCCTGTGACATAGGGAAGGAATCCTGTCAGCCTGGCTCCCAGGGCTGGAGCCACTGCCACATCCACAGAGTTCTAAGAAGGAAGAAGAGTCATAGCCTCTGTAGAATGAGGTTAATGAGAATCCGCTCCAGACTCCAGGGGTTTTGAGCCTTAATTAATACTTGTGAGGCCCTCAGTGATTGTGAAATCAGAGATTCCATAAATCTGTACGGCAGTGGCCTTATTAGTACCAGCACATTACTCAAGAGAAAGAAGCCAGGGGCGCCTGGTGGCTCAGTGGGTTAAAGCCTCTGCCTTCAGCTCAGGTCATGATCCCAGGGTCCTGGGATCGAGCCCCGCATCGGGCTCTCTGCTCAGCAGGGAGCCTGCTTCCTTGTCTCTCTCTGCCTGCCTCTCTGCCTACTTGTGATCTCTGTCTGTCAAGTAAATAAATAAAATCTTTAAAAAAGAGAGAGAGAGAGAAAGTAGCCAGGCTTTGTATCACTGACTTAGCTCCTGGAAAGGCTGGGCCCAGAGTGCCCAGGCCAAGCTGAAGCTGTCTTTCCTGGCCCCCTTGTCTTGCTTTCTAAGCCACTCCTGGAGTCTGAGTGGTCTGGACCAGTCTGGGGCTTCAGGGCGTCCCCCTGTCCCTGTCCCGAGCACTGTGGCCAGGCTCCTGATGGACAAAGACCTCCACTTGGAGGTTTGAGGAGGGAGACCACAGCGGTCTCAGTGATTTTCACTCCAGGCCCAAGGTGGAACAATTCCTTTTCTACAGATCTCAGGACTCCACTAAGAGTGACTGACAGCCTCCCAGGCGGCCATCCTTTCTGTATTTGAGGTGCCTGCTAGGATTGAGCATTACCAGGCTCTGTGGGTCCCTGAGGGGAGGACGAGCTCTGCCCTCTACCCACAGCAGTCTGGGGCATGTCACCATCCCATTTGCCTTAGCTTGGGTCTTTTCTGCCTGAAGGCTCCTCCCTAGTCCCCTCAAACCTCCCCCCACCCCAAGCAGGACTCTGGGGCACAGCCTTTCTCCTCCTTTGTTCTGGCACCGTCCTCCAGGATAGATCCTTAGACCACATCATCCTTTAGGCTACCCACTCAAGAGCACCTCACACCAGATTCGGGGGCCCCTATTTATGCTAGACATCTTGATGCCATGCAGAACCATCCGTACCTGGCAGAGCTTTGTTGCTTTTGGACTCTGTGGACTTATTTATAACCCCTGGGATGGATCATACTCTGGCCAGAGTGGTAGTAGATGGTGGTAGTAGATGGAGACACAAGCTGGGAGGCAGGATCTATGGCCCCAGGTGCCCTCAGCTCTGGGGTTGGTGACCCTGACTTTAGGGACCCTAGAGGTCTACGAACTTAAGGATCTGCAGCCCAGATTACCTCCCTCATTCCAGGGGACCTATAGCCCCAGTGCCTGCTTACCCTGGAGCTATGATCCGGGCCAGCCTCTGGTATGTGGGCCTCTATAACCAACCCCTCTGATGGGTACCTGCTAAGACCTGGCACATGGGGCGCCTGACTGGCTCAGTCGGTGGAGCTTACACAGCTTGATCTTGGGGTCATGAGTTTGAGCCCCACAATGGGCATAAAGTTTAATTTTTAAAAAATTAAAAATAAACTTAACAACAACAACAAGAGACCTAGCACAACCTTCTCCTGTATTCAGTCTTGGTTCTGGGGACTAATCCCTGCTCTCCACATTTCCCCTAGGTTTGTTACATCCTGATGAATGCAACTTGTCACTCCTGCCGCCGGGTAGCTCTGAGTATCGTGAATGTCATCCTCCATGTCAGCAGCCCCTCCCTTCCACTCTTCCTCCTGGCTTCCTGATGTATTCACACATTGCCAGGCCTTCCCCAGGGCCTATCAAACCAGATGGGACTGAGGCCAGAGATCCCCTCAGGGCTGATAGAGGTGTCTTCCACAGCCTTCTCAGGAGAACAGTGTAGTATCACGGTTAGACCTATAGGCACTGGAGATGGCTTCCTGGGTTCAAACCTTGTTTCCACATTTTACCTGCTGTGCAACCCTGGGGCAGTTGCTTAACCTCTCTGAGCATCATTTGTAAAATAAGGGCAATCATAATACTACTGCACAGGATTGTTGGAAGAATTAAATGAGATCATTTAGGGGCAGTGCTGGGCCTGACATACAGTAAATACCCAAGGAAGGTCAGCTGTCAGTGGTGCTAAACTTGCTGCTTCTGAATCTCCTTGAACATTCATGGGCTTTGTTTTAAGAATATGTACTGGAGGAGGGGTGCCTAGGTGGTTCAGTAGGTTAAGCCTCTGCCTTCAGCTCAGGTTATGATCTCAGGGTCCTGGGATCAAGCCTCACATCTGGCTCTCTTCTCAGCAGGGAGCCTGCTCCCTCCTCTCTCTCTGCCTGCCTCTCTGCTTACTTGTGATCTCTCTCTCTCTGTGTCATATAAATAAATAAAATCTTAAAAAAAAAAAAAAAGAAGAATATGTACTGGAGGAAAAAAGAATATGTACTGTGAGGGCACCTGGCATCTTGCCCAAGCCAAAGTGACCCCTGTCCACAACCTGCCCCCAGCCTCCACCCCATCCACAATAGATGGATGCTGAAACACCCTCCCCAAAAGCTTATCTGTGCAGCACACCCAGTGAGTGTCTCCCCAACCCTTATGACCACCTCACACCCCATGCAACTGCCTCTGAGGGTCCAAGGTAGGACAGTGAGGCTGCTTAATGAGAGGGTGCAGACCTCTGCCTAATCAGACCATCCCGGACAGCTTGGAGAGGCCAGTTTTCTTCTATTTATAGTTAAACTTCTCTGCTATTATGGTGCATCTCTAGTTTGGGAGCTCTCTTATTATGTTTTCTTTATACCTTCTTCATGTGGGTGAGTGGAAAAATAAATGAAAGGGAAAATCACAGTTTTGTGGTTAGGAAAAACTGCTGGGGAGGATAGCAGGCTTTATGTTCACAGCCTTGGTGGCATGTCTAGGGTGTCCCGGGGCGTCAGAACAAGACACGACTTTTCCTGGGTGTGGTGATAGGGTGGTCATGAGGCAGGGTGCCCTTGGCTATAGGAAAAGACTGGAGTTTGAATCCTGGCTTTGCCATTTGCTCCCTGGCTGCCCTTGGGTAGGTCTTACCTCTCCAGGCCTCACCTGCCTTACCTTTAAAATGGGATAATAGGCTGGCTCAACTTCCTGGTGGGCTGGAATATAGAGATGACATTGGAGATGACAAAGAGCAGCTTAGCAGAAAGAGCAGGAAAGGCTGAGGCCTGATTCTGGTCTGCCCTAGGTGCCCAACACCCCTCTCCCCCATGCCTTTTGGGACCCACAAAACTGCTACTGCTTCCCATTTTTCTGCTGTGACTGCTTCCGTGGAAGGCAGGAGAGCCCAGAGTGACCAGGACAGGATGAGAAGAGCAGTCCTGTCTGGATTAAGGACTGTTCTGCAGCCTGTCATGGAGAGGCAGGAGTTAATATGGTCATAGTGGGTCACCAGGTTGCATTCACTGATCTCCCTGGCACATGAGTCCATTTTAGGAGGGTGGCCTGGCACTTCTTACTGTGGAGCAAGGCCTGACTTATTTTAAACTGGGTGGAACAAAGGGCTCGGTGTCTCTGTGGTTTGTGGTCTGTGCACATGGCAAGGCTGTGGTGGGAGGGACACCAGGAGGCCCAGCTCTCAACCCTCATCTGACCTACTGTGGCCCAGCCTGCCTGCAGGGATGCCCATTCTCCACCCCAAAAGCCCAACTTGACTCCCCTCAGGCTGAGTGGATGGGGACGGTCCACCTGTAGGCCCCTGCCTAAGGCACTTGAACAGGTCAGGGCAGATTTTAGGGGTTGGCTGGATAGCCAAGGTTGTGTCCAGAGGCCATGGCTGGATCAAGGTCACTCAGCCATGGCCTGTACAGGTCTTTAGGCGGAGGGAATAGGACCATTTGTGAGGTGGGAAAGCTGGGACAGGGAGCAGGCAGCCGGAGGACTACAGGTTGGAGGAGTGGGCAAGTGTAGCACACAGCTGTCGTACTTGAGCCAGACCACCTGGGTTGAAGCCCCAGCTTGGCCAGTTACCAGATATCGTACGACCTTGGGAAGTTACTGAACCTCTTTGTTCCTCCATATACCCATTTAGAAAATAGGGATAATGACAGTAACTTGCACCAAGCGCCACTGAGAGGCTTAAATGAGTTCAGTGTAAATCTCTTAGAAACAGGCCTGGGACTTGGGCAGTCCTATGTGTCTAGCCCTGCCCTGGCCCTGCTCTGTCCCCTTGTGAGTAGATGACCAGACAGTCAGTCACCTGTGACCCTCCTCTCTCATTAGGGGCAAGAAAGGAAGGACCCTGGCCTTTGGGCTGCCAGTGAGGTCAGGGCAGGCTCTCCCTGTAACTTCTCAGCCCACATTCTGCTGGGGACCTTGGCCACCTCAGCTTTCCTCCACACCTTTTATCCTTGTTGTTCTTGTCAGTGTGTACCTCATCTGGTTCCCTGCCATGTCAGTCAGGATCCTCAGTGACTCTCTGGCACTTTGGCTTTTCCTCTCAATGGTCCCAGTGAGGGAACACCTGGCTGCCCATGTTAACACACCCAGGGTCCCTCGTGTGAGTGGCTGCCCCAGAACAGACTTGGATTCCAGTCTGGGCTGCTGCACTAGCCAGATGTGTGGCCTCCAACAAATGACTGGGCTTCCTTGAGCCAGTTTTCTCACTGACCATGGAGGGATGATGATTTCTACCTCAGGGGTCATTTGAGGATTGGGTGAGAGAATAAATGGAAACACCCAGCCTGGGACCTGCATTCAGGAGCTGCTCGGCTCCTCCCACAGGCCTCAGTGACTCACTGGGGAAGCAGGAGACCCTAGGACCAATAGAGCTTGCTCTGCCAGTTTCATTTCCTTTGTTTCTCACCAGTCTCCCTCCCATCTGCCAGTCCTGCGACTTTTGTCCTTGTTCAGGCCTCTTCAGACCTCTGTTCTGACCTCTCAGTCCATTCTCCACACTCAGAATGAACTTTAGAACACATGAATCAGATTGTGGTACTCCCTGTCTACAACCATCTATGGCTTTCCACTGCTGTCAGGGTAAGGTTCAGGTTACTTGACCAGACCCATGAGACGAATGTGATCTGTCCCTGCCAGGTACTCATCACTGCTCCTGAAACTCCCCCAGCATATTTCATATTCTACAAGTTGCATGGAATGACTTGTCCCCTGGACATGCATTCATTGCACTTTACATCTCCAACCCTCATGTCGGCAATTTATGGAATGAACTGGATTTGGCTTCTGCAAATCCCCTCTCCTTCAACTCACTCTATTGGAAAAACTGGATCTAGAATCTGACATTCCGGTTTTCCCTGTGGCACGTAGATAACTTTTGGATCTTTCCCAACTGGGCACTTTCATGGGATCCTCAGAGATCTTTCTCCCCCTTCCTACTAGCAAGCCCCAAACACAGTTCTTTGGCATGGGGTTCCTCCCCCCCACCCCCAAGTGGCTATTTATGGCCCACCCAACCCTCTTTCACTGCCTCCTCACTTGGGCAGGAATCCTTTATGATGACCCCAGGCCAGGTCCAGGCTGCTGGTGGTTAGGGGGTAAGTGTGGATCCCAGGCATCTGTTAAGCTCCTGTGAGAAGTTTGGATGTTAACATTCTAAAAATGTGGAGGATCCCCCAGAGGGATTGTGAAGCAGGGGAGTGACATGATTGGTGTCTACTGTGGCAATCCAGGCAGAAGACTATGGTGTTTTCCCTGGGATGGGAGCTGCAGAAGCCAAGAGAGCTGACTGGAATGGTGGCAGAGCTGATGGACTGGCTGCTGGTTTGGATGTGAGGAGCAGTGAAAGGAGAAGAGTATAATGTTTTCGGATCGAGTAACTGGGTAAACAGAGGCGCCAGTCATTGAGAGGAGGAAGTTGGGGGTGGAGCAGGCTCAGGGGACCAGAAATCAAGGGTTCAGTCTTGGTCATTTAGTGTTTGAGATGCTTGTGAGATACCAGGTAGAGCTGTCCAAGGGGCAGACAGATAAATGTAAAGCTTCCACCGATCCATATGGTGCCTTTGTGCAAGTAGGAGGACATCCTTTCCTTGAGGCAAATGTAGCCTCCTACCGGGGCACATGGTTTGGTGAGTAGAGCACAGCTGGACCTCAGTGAGTCCCCTTGGGCATGCACCCTTGTGCCCCAAACAAATTATACAACTCTGCCTGGTTGTATAGTCTGGAAATGCAGGGAAGTATCTGGGACTGAGGAAGAGCCATTAGCTTGTAGAATGCTTATTTGGATGCTGTGTGGGTTAGTGGCCAAGTAGGGAGGAAGGACCAGGGATGTGGCCAGGCAGGCTTAGAGCCCTTTCTTTCCAGGGCAAGAATTTTCCTTCACTTCCAGCAGATGAAACCCCCCTGCTTCCCTGCAGGGCTGAGTAACTGTGAGCCCCTCGGTTTTGCCTTCTCTGGAGTCATCCTGAGGAGGGACACAAAGGTGGGGCATGAGGAGGTTTCATGCTCTCTTTCCTCTCACTTTCCATCCTTAATGTAGGTATGTTAACCTCTGTTACCATGCTGATGGTTGTAGTGCCCCCAGATGGGCTCCAAAGCCAGGGTGCGCACCAAGTGGGAACAGGGACATCCAGAGTGCCCCTTGGAATCCCACAGGAGAGGAGCAGTAGTCACCCAGGCCACAGGGACTGTCATGGCAAGCAGCCAAGTGTTCAATAGAGGGGTGACTGGCTCAGTCTGCTTGGGGTCAAAACCCAGGGCCAATTCTTGTCACCTGGGTGACCTCAGCTATAATAAAGCATTTACCTCATTGGGCTATGGTGAGAAATGGACGAGTTCTCTCACATAAAGCACTTAGCACAATACTTCAAATTGTAAGCACCCAGTGAGTGTTAGCTTGTATGGTGTGCATGTGAAAATCCCTTCCTGGTGGAGTCCCAAACCCCCTGCTAGTTGCTGACCAAAGCAGGCAGCAGAGGAAGTGGCTTTGCTGAGCTGGTAAAGCTTGGAGCTGCTTTCTGCCTCCTCAAATTGGGGTCCTCAAGGGGTCAAATCCCCAGAGCCTTGTGGAGGTCAGGCTTGAGTCATGGCAATTGAACAAGGACCCTCGCCTTTGCACACACTTTCAGAGAGCAGGATTTCACAACTCCTCGGGACCTGGTCCAGCACTGCTGAGCTCCCGTCCTCTTTTCCTGGGGTTGTGCCCGAGTCCTGATCTCATGGTTGAGCACTTTTTAATCTTCAGAGTAAGAGAGAAGTCAACTCAGTGTGGGACCTTTTGTTGCACCGCCCTACACCTTCTCTTCAGCCTGTTTGGAGTCCTGAGGAGTGCCTTCGACTCTCTTTCCAGAGAAAATGGCTCCCCCCAAAAAAGCCAGAATGTGCCATATTCCTCATCTTCTAGGAAAGATCCCTGTTGGTGCCTGGGTAGCTCAGTCAGTTAAGCGTTTGCCTTTTGCTCAAGTCATGATCCTGGGGTCCTGGGATCCAGTCCACATCGGGGCTCCCTGCACAGCAGGGGAGTCTGCTTCCCCCTCTGCCCTTCACCCTGATTGTGCATGCTCTCTCTCTCTCTCAAATAAATAAATGAAATCTAAAAAAAAAAAAAAGGAAAGATCCCTATTATAATTCAGTAGTTAAGCTGGTGCGTCTGGAGTTGAATTTCCTGTCTCAGTGCTGCTTCTAGTTACTGACTGTGAGGCCTTAAGTTACATAGAGTCTCTAAACCTCAGTTTTCTTACCTTTAAAATGGAAGCAGCAATGGTGGCTCTTTCATAAGGTTTTAAGAGGATTAAATGTAGGGTAACCAACTCGTCCCTGTTTGGGACTATCCCATTTTCACACTGAAGTGCTGCTTCCAGGGAAACCCCTCAGTGGTTAACAAAATAAGACAATTGGGCACCCCAGCAAATGACATAATGCCCAGCAAGGAATTAGCTCAGTGTAAGCGGTTCATCCAGGTTCCTGTCAGCTGATACTATTGGCTTTTTCCAATAATTAATGGATCTGATAGGAATGTTGCGTGGGGGACCCGGAGTCCAGGATTCTGTTCACTGTTCTCTCCCCTTCCTGCTCTAAAGGCTTCCTGGGCATCCCTCCGCCCTCCCTGGGGCCTCAGTTTATTCACCCATTAAATAAAGGAGATGAACTTGAGAGTCGCTGGGGATTCTTCCCACTAAAGCCTATGAGATTTATTCAGAGACACCCTCCCAATGCCTGGTAAGGCAGCCTTGAATACAAATGGTACCAGGTATGCAATCGTCTGCTTGACATGTCATTGAGCAAAGCCCACGCACGTTCTAGCAACACAGTCTGCCTCAGGAGAAGTCTGAATTGGAAGTTTCATTTGCACCTTGATGGTGACGTTTTGCCTACAGCTAGGGCTGATTTGGCTCTTGGAAATCTTGACCTACGTGTTGGGGGGAAATGACAAGATAATTGATGTTCTTGTACTTTCACGAGGTTAGCAGTCAGCCCCAGGAATGAGTGTGCCATCAAGAAATGGAGTTTTCCCCAGGAAAGCCTTTTTCCTTGAGGGGATGCAAAAGGTGGCTTCTTCTCCTGGAGCAGGTGGAATCTAGGTTTTAACCCCTCTTTGTGGGACCCACCCCAATATCCAGATTTCAAGTCAAGCCAAATGTCCCAGTAGGAAATAACTGGGGCCCACCAAGATCTGCAGCTTGTGAGTCCTGAGTTATCAGCCTCCCCTAACTGTGTGTCCTAGTATAGTACTGGAGTCACAGAAGATGCTCACTAATCTGCAGTACTTTGTCATTCCCAGGCCCCTCACTGTTTGGGGCCTCCGCATACATCCTGCCGAGCTGCCTGCAACATGCTCAGTTGATAGGAAGGGCTGTTTTATTTTAGCTCTCATGAGGAGGATGATGCCCAGGTTGGACAGAGCTCCCCAGACTTCAGGATGTGTACCCCTCTCAGATGATTTGATGATTGTCTAGTTGGGTCCTGGGGGATGAGAAGCAGTTGCCCCTGAAGAGAATAATCAACTTGGCTAACTGTCCTGGAAATGATTAATTCTGAGGCCAGAAATGCAGCTAGTCTTAGTACTGGAAGAGGGAGACTTATTTTTTCTCTGGGGCTGCTTGAGATGCCTCCAGATTCTGAGATACAGAGATGAGGGGTTAACATCCCGGTTTGTCTGGGACTGTCCCAAGTTTTAACACGGGAAGTCCTGCATCCCAGGAAACTCCTCAGTCCAAGGTCAAGTGGGACAGTTGGTCACCCTACACAGAGATGCCTGAGTGGTTTCAGGATGAGGACCAAGTGCCCACGCTGGGGCAGGAAAGAGCGAGGGAGTAGAGTAGAGGCCCTACGGGTCAACTACTGTTGGCTGGGAGGGGTCGGTGGATGACTAACAGGTGATCACAGTGGAGGGCATAGCAGTGGCCAAAGACAAGCCGTTTCTGAGGCAAATGACTTTTAGGAGACCTGACATCTGGCAAAGAGGATTGTCAGGGCTGATCTTTTGGCTCCAAAAGCCTGAGTAGAGACTTAGGGTGGCCAGGGAGGCCAGCAGTGCTTAGCTGAGTGGCCATTTCAGGGTCACTGGCAAGAGGCAGCCTAAAAGCTGGCCTGTGTGTCTGGAGCACAAGTATGTCTGCAGGAAAATCTCGGATTTTCAGGGGGGTTCACTCAGATAGGATGCTAAACCCAGCCAGATGCTGGAAGGAGCTCATGCTCTGACATGAGGCATGAGAGCTGGTTCACCCTAACTTTGTTCTGGGCTGCTACAGTAGGCTGAATAATGGCTTTCCCCCTCCTCCCCAAAGACATCCCCATCTTAATCCCCAGAACCTGAGAATGTTAGCTCATGTGGGTGGCAGAGGGGATTCTGAAAATGTGATTAAGTTAAGAATCTTGAGATGGGGAGATTATCCTGGGTTATCTGGGTGGGCCCTTAAAGTAATCACCAGTGTCATTAGAAGAGGGAGGGAAGGTCACAGAAGGAAGCTAGAAAGGTGATGCGATGACAGAAGTGGAGGTGGAGTGATGTGCTTTGAAGCTGAGGAAGGGGCCACAAGCCAAGGAATAGAGGTGGCCACTGGAAGCTGAGAAGGCAATGATTCTTTTCGCAGGGCCTCTAGAAGTAACTAGCCCTGCTCACACCTTGGCTTGAACCCAGCGAAACTGATACTAGACTTCTGACCTCCAGACCCATAAGAGAATATATTTGTTTTCACCGTGAAGTTTGTGTCCATTTGTTACAGTGGCGATGTGAAGCTAATATGCTGATGAGTTGGGAGTCAGAGCTTGGCCATGTCTTATTTCTCACATTTGTCTTCACAGCACATCTCACAGGGCTGAGAAAAGTGGGAGAGAACATGGAGACCCTTCTCAGTGTAACTATCCTGAGGAATAGGCTGCCCAGAGTTTTAGACCAGCACCTAGAACAGAACTTAAAACATGGTAGCTGCCCAAACCAAATTTGCAAAGTGAATGAATACTTTCAATCCAGTGATTGAAGGGGAATAGCTCCTGAAAGGAGCAGAAATGCCCTCCAGGCATGACTAACATGGACTCTCATTGAAAACCCTGGGTCCCAACCCCAAGAATGTCCCTCTTCAGACCCAAGGGCTTAAGGGGATCTTGCTATATGAGTAAGCTGGTGAAGGACTGCCAAGTTGTTTAACCAAAACTTTGAACACATTTAAAAATTTCTCAGCAATGACACACTATACAACATGAAAAGATTATTAAACGTCCCCATTGTGTCTCATATTTTACATGAGATTTTACAACTTTTACGTTTACATTTACATTTTACATTTACATTTACCTTTTACAACAAATTTTACACATTTACATGTGACTTTTATTCATTTAAGTTTATTTATTTTTTTTAGTAATCTTAACGCCCAATATCAGGCTCAAACTCATGACACCAAGGTCAAGAGTTGGATACTATTCCAACTGAGCCAGCCAAGCACCCCTGTTTCCAGGAAGTGGGAACTGGCTTTAGGAAGCCACAGGATCCTTTCCCTTCTTGCTGCCTAGACACCTGACCTGGGACATCTGCTGACTCTTGACATTGAACACACATCCACTCTGGAATTGAGTGTAGAGATTAAAATAGTTTTCAAAAACTTGGAGGAACAGATTATTTTGTCAAAGAAAAAAATTATTCCTCTTACTAAGAAGATTTTTCGGGGAAACAACATTGTGTCCAAGGTACCAACTTCTTCATAAGGAAAATTAAGGAGGCATTCTTTCCTCTAAGTCTTATCAACTAAGGTGGAAACATGCAGATTTGGATTGATGCATCACAAATCTATAAGAGGAGTGTCTAGAATACCCAGCAGCTACGTGAGGGCACCTAGGGGCTCATTCTGGTTGTAGAGAGAGAGGTCTGAGGTGATGCAAAGGGGGCAATGAGGGGGCTCCTCTGACCTCTGGTGATGGAGTTCCCACTATTTTTGTCCTGGCTTGGTCATGACCCATATCCACCAGGCTGGACACCCACAGGACACAGACGAGCTGTGCCTTGTCCACTTGTGAGCTCTGCAGTGCTCATTCCTGGACTTGGCATAAGTAGATGTTCCATAAATGCTTCCAGAATTTCATTAAATTATCCCTGCAGCTTGGGTATAAGATATTTACATGACAGGCCACCTAGTTCTGTTGGCAAAAGCTCTTCCTTCTCCTGGCCTTCTCAGAAGTGAGGTCTGTGGAGGAGAGCATGTGTCACTCTGGGCCCTGGGCCCCAACCAGCCAACACCATTGACCCCAGTACATGGACTCACCCAGAGCCCCAGAGTCACCTGCACCAAGGAAATGGGAAGTTGGCTTTCCTGTTTCTTCCTCTCTTTGACCCCTTCCTTCCACTCATAGTGGTGGAGCACGGGGTTGACCATTCAGTGTTCTAGGTGCTGGGGATACAAGACAGGCAAGGACCTTGCTTGGAAACCTCTTTATGGATGTGCACAGAGAAAGAGGTTGATCTTTGCTTCTCAGAGAGTTAAGCTGAGAGGACTTTATTACAAATTGCCCAGAGGACTGGATGTTCACCTTTGTGGGGATTCTGGTATCCATTTCCTCTTCCCTTTGGTGATATACTCCACATTTTATTTGAATGTCCATCCTTCCTCTATACAGCCCCTGCACTTCCTACCCTCCCCAGCCGCACAGGCAGGCCTAGATAGAGTGAAGCAGTCCCATCCACCTGGCTCTAGCAATTGGCTAATGGTTGGACAACAGACCCGATCTGGATCACCCAGACCAGTGGGACTTTTAGGGGTCCCTGGGAAGATGTTTTCTTGATCATATGGAAAAAGACCCACTGACTCTTCTAGATGGTCATGGTTAGATGAACTTTGACCTCTTTATGGCATTAGGTGTGGCTAGTCTGGGGATGAAGCCCATGGCCAGAGGCAGTCAGGCCTGAGAGAATCCAGAACAGTGGAGTCATGGCCTAGCCAGAACCTCAGCTGGAGCCCCAGCCACCTCTGGACTCTGAGGTTATGTGAGCCAACCCACTCTCTTTATTGTTTGCATTAGTTTGGTTTGGGTTTTCTCTGTCCTGCGGCTGAGAGCATACTAGCTGATCTTAACTAAAGAGGAATTTCAAATCTGGTTTTCAAGGTCAAGACTGAGGCAGTCTGAATTTAGGGGAAAGAGGGTCAGGCACTGGTTGGTGATCCATTCAAAGACCAACAGCCTTGCACCCCCAGCTCAGAAGAAGTAACAAGGAGACCTGAATATGGACTGAGGAGCCTAGGCAGGTGGGGTGGGGAGAGGGCTAGTGCCGAGCCCCAGCCTTGGCTGGCAGCTCCTTTAATTTAACTCCACCTGACTAGTAAATGCAGAGTGCAGTCCACTTAAAAAAATCAGAGCAGCTGCCACTTCAAAGCAGGAAAGATGTGTGTAGGTGGGTGGGGAGGAGGCGGATAATTATGCAGGGAAAATAGTTTTCTTGATATTCTTCTGGAAATGTGCATGGAACGCAGGGAGCAGCAGGAGAGATGACAGCAAAGGAAAATGTATTCGTAGAGAATATGCACTGTGCCCTCCAAAGGGGCATAGGATGGAGTGTGCCGCACCCCACCTGCTCATCTGACCACAGCACCCTTCTCTGGGGAGCATCTGAGACTCCATGGGAAACCGCCACATACGGCACTTCATCCATGAGTGACTAAAGGATTTGTTGGGAAGGACTGAGTCCTCCTTTTGTGTGTGTGTGTGTTTGTACAACACACTGACTCTTCCTGTGACCAGTGGGGTGGGGTGCCATTTGTATTTCACACCTGGACTTTTCATGCCCTGGGGAAGGAGAAGGGAACTTGTGCCTAACAAGAGAGGAAGCCGCAGTGTACCCGGGAGAGCTAGGAGCTCTATGTGCCATCTCTTTGCCCCCTCAGGGGTCTGCCCTCGGATTCCATGTACCCTACATGCTTTGAGCAGCAGAGGGACACCACCAAACTTTGAGAAGCAGCTCTGAGTCTGTGAACGTTGGATGCCAATAATTATCCAGCTGTGAGTAAGCTGACCATTTCTTAGGGCTATTTCTGTGTAATTATAAATATTTGAGGATATTAAACTCCCAGGTTACACATTGAGGGTATTATTTGAGCAATGGCTGGCTGTGGAGCTGAAAATGCAAACATCCTTTCATTCCTCCCTCCTGGAGCACTTAGAATATTTTATGGGATTCAAGAGAAAAAAAGTTTCAGTTGAGAAAAAAAGAAAAAAAAAGCCCTAGAAGCAAAGTCAGTTGCTAATATTTCTGAATAGCTCTAAATCAAAAAAGAGGAATGTGACCACTTTACTTAATTGTGGTGGGTTTGTGATGCATTTTCTCTATGGGTTAGGAAAGCAATTACCATCAAACAACCTACTTGTGCCTCCGTTGTGATAAAATGTTCCCTCTAATGGGGCTGACATGCAGAGGGCCTTTTAAAGCACTTAATGTTTCCGGAAGTGTTCACACGTGTGGGGCTCCTTGGTGTGCACTGAGAGCCTATGCCTGCCTCCCTTTAAGGACATGTCGTGGTGCAGGGGATTCTGAATAGAAGAAAATCCTTTGAAGCAGCAGCTGAGGTCTGAGGCACCAGCAAGGTCTCCGCTGCCCTGGATCTGTGGAGTGGCCCCCTGAAGCCTTGGGACCTGTTCAGCCTCCTACCCTCAGACCCTTGATCACCCTATCCTGTCCGTCCATCCCCTGAAGTCTCATATCTCCTCACCTGCTCCCTATCTGTGTTCCTCCCACCCTGGAAAACAGGGGCCATCTCCCATAAACACATGCACAACCTGCCCTTCCATCTTCTTTGAACCTATCCCCTCCTGCTGCAGCTTCCCCAAAGGCCCTGGGGGTTGCCACTCATTCTCCAGACCCCCAGTGTTCCAGGAGACCATGGTTCCTGTGCCTTGAGCACCAACCCCCGCCCCCCCAGCCTTTGAAGCTCCTACATGCTGTCCCCTCTCTTCTCAGCCCTTGCCCTGGGCCCTGGCTCATCCTTTCTCACCTCAAAGAACTGCCTTCATCTTGGGTAAATTTAACAGGGTATGAATGGCCCATCACAGGGGCCAGGTCACAAACTTTCCTGATGCCCTTCCACTTCCAGACTTGAAAGTCTTGGTCACTAGGTGACAGACACCTCGGCCGCACTGTGCACCCTCTGACTCTCCTACCCTCTGCTCCTGCAGAGGCCTCTGATCCAGCCCTGAGGATTTTGCAGCCTCATTTCTGGCTTGGGACCCTGTCGCTATCCCTCTGCCTCCCTCTCAGGCCCCTGAGCCCCATCATCTCCATCCCTCAGCCCCGGTGCTGCCATCTAAAACCCCTTAAGCAGCCCCGGAGAGAATCCTGACCCCGCAGCCTCCCTTGCCCCTACCCTACCTGGCTTCCGTCCTCAGTTCCTAAGGTCACGGGAAACGCCCCTAAGGATGTGTTGTTAAAAGTTCTTTAGAATTAAATAACCAGGACTCTCCTCCCCCATCCCCTTTGCCCCCCGTAGATGCGGCCGGCCGGCAGGGGGCGTCTTCCGAGACAGTAGGGCAGCATCCCCGCTTGCTCCCCAGGGGCGTGGTGGGCACCGCGGGAGGAGAAACAGTCCAACATCGGTTTGAAAGCTCGAGGTCCTCACACAAAAGTGGGATTGGATTAAGCGGGACGGATCCTGGAGGCTGCGCTCCCCTGACGACGCTCCAGCTGCCCGCGTCGGGCCCCTTTCCAGTTCACCATCCTTGGATGAGAGAGCGAGAAGAGGATTCGGGACGCGGGGGGGGGGGCGGGATAAATCCAGGTAGACCCGGGTCGCGCCTCAGGCCAGAGTTCTCTGCCCACACACTGGCAGGCTGCCTCGTCCTGCAGCGCGGGCCCCGAGCGCCCCCTGGAGGCTGTGCGCTCCTCCCAGACCCGGGAGGGTTGCGCCCACGAAGAACTTCCTGCCCATCAACTAGAAAAATACCCGCATAAAAGTGGGCAAGGGACAGGAAAAGAGACATTTGAAATGAAATACAAATGCCTATTAAAACGTTAGTCTGACGTTTACATAGGCAGAATCTGTTGCAAGCCATTACATGCTTCCACTCCTTTAAACCTCTCAGCAACTCTGCTAGGGAGAGATAGTACTCCCATTCTGTGAATGAGTAAACTGAGGCAAGGACTTGCTCAAGCCCACACATAAGGTGACAGGGCTAGGATCTGACCCAGCAGCCTGACACCTGAGTCTGTGGCCTTACTCACTCACTACATTAGACTGACTCTCAACATATGAACAATATACACTATGGCTAAAAAAAAAAGTGTAAATTAAAACAATTCGTTCAATGAATTTGTTCTACAAGTATTTATTGGATGACTACAGTGAGCCAGGCCCAATACTGGGTGCAGGGGAATGGATATCAAGACACACAAAACATTAAACTCACATTTCAGTGTGGAGACAGACAATAAATAAACATGAAACTGTGGTCTATGGCAAGTAGGGTAAGTGCTTGGGGAAAAAATAGCAGGGTAAGGAGGAAGGGGAGGGCTATTTAAATCATATGATCAGATCCTTCTTTTTGAAAAGGTGACACTTGAGAAGAGATCTACAGAAAGTGTACGAGAGCCTGTGGTTATCTGGGGGAGAGCATTCCAGGGCGAGCAAGGTCCCTCAGGTCAATGCTGAAGGCACTGTCTGCATAGTCAACAGGAGGTGGCGGGCGCCTGTCTAACTACTGTGGGCCAATGCCTGTGCCCAGGGCCACACTAGGCATTTGGGAAAAGTCTTGCTTCCTAACCATTCAGTGGGGATGATGCTCATCTTTGCTCTGGGGATTCACTCCCCTCCCTGCAACTGGCCCCATGTGACAGTTGTCCCTCATGAGTCTCAGCAGAAGGTGGGGTGATCTGGAGAAGTGGAAGGGAAAGCCCCCACTAATATTTGGGTGGGGATAACTGACCCAGATTCTAGGTCTCTAGTCTGGGACAGCATCAAAATTTAGCCCTTTAAATATGTTGAGAGAGCTCAGTTGGTTAAGTTTCTACCTTTGGCTCAGGTTATGATCTCAGGGTCCTGGGATCAAGCCCCGAGTTGGGCTCTCTGCTCAGGGGGGAGCCTGCTTCTCCCTCTCCCGCTGCCTACTGCTCTGCCTGCTTGGGCTCTCTCTCTTTCTCTCTCTCTCTCTCTGTCTCTCAAAAAAATAATAAATAAAATCTTTAAAAATATTAATAAATAAATAAACATGTGGGGAGAGGTTTCATTACTGAGGGGGACATCTAACCCTTATCCCAGACTCTGAGAGGGCAGCTTGCACAGAAGCTTGAGGGAATCTGGATGAGTACATCTGCACCTTCCAATGGCCCCAGCAGGATCCAGATGCTCTTGCTTCTGTGTTCCCTTCCCAGGTCTCTGTGGTCTTTCCTCCTGACGAGATCTTGGAGGCACCTGGAATTTTCAGTGAATGTCCCTTCAGTGAGCTGCCGATCTATTGGCCAGGGTAGGATTCCAGGCCTTGACTATAGTCTGCATGGCCTCCTTTCCTCCAGAGACAGAAGCCCAGTGCCTGCCACCTCCTCCTTGCTGTGGCCAAAAGTTCATGCTTTTCCCTACTGGTTTGGTCTGATTTCATCCGTTTGAGATTAGATGAGTCACTCTTTAAAAATTCCTTATAGGGGTGCCTGGGTGGCACAGTAGGTCAAGCACCTGACTCTTGGCTTCAGCTCAGGTCATGATCTCAGGGTTGGGAGATCCAGCCCGGCGCTGGACTTTGTGCTTAGCACAGAGTCTGCTTGAGAGTCTCTCTTTCCCTCTCCCTCTGCACTGCCTGCTGCATACACACACACACTCCCTGTCTCTAAAAATAAATAAACATCTTTTTTTAAAAAAACTAGAAAAATTGTTTTATATGGTTATATGTTTTATATGGTGAACTGCCCTGTGGTTCAGTGTTGAAAAACTTTTGTTGATTCTTATGTCCACCTGGGCTCTTTTGAGTCCTGCTTGGATGACCTGAAGAAGGTGTGAGCTGGTTTTGAAAATGAGCACAAACTGGGGCAGAACCTGGAACACAAGCATCTGGGAGTAAGGGCTGCTGTGGGGACCAGCTGGTATCTCCATCTCTCTCCCAGGGTCACGTAGTCTCTGAGTTTGCTCTCTTCTCTGCCCAACCAGCAGCACCTCTGTCCCCCACCTTCACTCTGAGTTTTCGTTCCCCGTCTCCTAATTTACTTGCTGAGTCTCTGCTTTCTTATATCTGAACATGGCACTGGGCTGAACATCTCCTGACCTCTCTGTCTCCTCCTCCCCGCATCTGCACCAGCTACCAACACCTCCTCCCTGGAGTTCTTCATTCATGTTCCCAAGCCAGCTCACCTGTTTTATGCCAAGGCACATCATCTATCTCTGGACAGTCCCGTCTGGCTTCAGTCACTGGGGCCAAAAAGGGAGGGTATCAACGTAGCCAGCACGAGGCTGTCCCTTCTGCCAGTATCCACGCTGATGCAGGCACCGCTATGAGACGGTCTGCTAGGGTCCCAGATGCACTTTTTTGTTCTGCTTACCCATGCTTGTGTTTCAATTTTGACCTTTGTTATTGTCGTCTAGAGGTCTTTTAAGGGTCCTTAAAAAATTCCTTAGGCACCCAGCCTGCTTCACTGCAGAGGCTCCTACTCAGACACACAGCAGCCTGGCAGGGGGAGGGTCATTCATAGTTAAACAGGAAGTCCCTTCTTCCTCCCACTTTAGTCTCACCTTTCATCAAAAAAGGGAAGGGAGGCCATATTTAATAAACACCATCCATTAGATTAGATCGACGGTCTCTAAGTATTGCATTTCTTCTAGAAACAGTATCTCTTGTCCTCACAGAAGAGCATGTGGTCAAGAGGAAATTGAATAAAGTCCTTTAATCAGCTGCAGTAGTATTTGAATCATTTAATTTAGGATCTGACAACCACAAATTACTTTATTTTCCAGGCCAATTTTAGCTGACCAGGAGAGCTGGCCTAGTCTGCTTCATGCTTAATAAATCACTCCCTTGCCCGAACGTGCGAAATTTGGGGAAAAGATTTTTCTGGGGCTTTTCAAGCATAATCATCAACAATCCCCTGTGCTGTGTGTGCCTGACATGAGTCCTTGGCCAGGCTCCCTTTGCAAGGCTTTGTGGCTGTAGAGTGAAGCCTCCAGCTGAGAGAGCCCGGGACGTGAGGCCCGGAGCTGTCACCTCTGTGGCCTGTGCTCTTTGTTCCTGGCTCCAAGTTCCCATGGCTCAGACAACAAGCCAAATCAAATTAGATGCTAGACACAGGCTGCCTATTGTGGCTCCCCCTCTGCTGCCTCAGACTTTTCAACACCTGCTGAAACCCCTTCACTGGAAAAAAATGAAAGAGGAGCTTCTGATTTCAAACACCACCAGTGGGACATCCCAAATATGGCCTCTTCCAGAGCCACATTAAATCACCTGTGAAGTCCCAGCGAAGGGCAAAGTGCAAGATTTCTCCTTCAGAACTAGTCTAGATGTCAGTGTGTCTGAGCCCCTGGCAGATGCCTCCCCTGGCCACTGGGCAGACGGAGCTGGGCTGAAGAAAACCCATGGGACTTCATTGTCTGTACTGCAAGCCACAGCCATGTGTCTGTATGAAGGGCTTGCTTTTAGGCCACTCTGCTTATGTTGCTCATTTTTCTCCATTGATTCCAAGGAGACAAAGTGGTAAGAAGGAGGCCGGGGAGACAAAGCAGGATGTGTGGCATTCTTGGGGGCATCTTGCATTCCTAGAGCTACAGTACGCATAAGTAAGTGGCATTAAGAGAGGAAGAATCTTGTGTGGGCCAGTACATGCAGGGAATTGTAATTTTTATTTATTTATTTTATTTATTTTTAAAGATTTTATTTATTTATTTGACACGGAGAGAGAGATCACAAGTAGGAAGAGAAGCAGGCAGAGAGAGAGAGGAGGAAGCAGGACCCTGGGATCATGACCTGAACCGAAGGCAGAGGCTTTAACCCACTGAGCCACCCAGGCGCCCCTATTTTATTTTTTTAATTCTTTTTTTAATACTTTATTTATTTATTTGACAGAGAGGGTGAACACAAACAAGGGGAGCAGCAGAGGGAGAGGGAAAAGGAGGCTCTCTGCTTGGGGTCATGACCTGAGCTGAAGGCAGATGCTTAACCCACTGAGCCACCCAGGCTTCCTGGGAATTGTAAATTTTCATGAAATTCATTTTTTAAGAGTTTCTATCTTAGTCCAGGATGTGTTGATGTGAAAACAGAACCACCAGCAGCTAAGGTTACAAGGGGAAGCATGTACCTGCAGACACCTGGAAACTCTGGGATGGAGCCAAATGTGAGAGCCCTCCAGGCCTCCTGGGAACTGGATGACCACAGGGAGCATCTCCCTGGTGCAGACCTGAGCTCCTTACCCATATCCTAGCTCTGGGCACCCCTCTCTGCAGATGAGCTATTGGTTCCTGCTCCCTCCTCTCAAAACTTGAGCATGGCTCTGGGTTCATCTGGTCATGACACTTGACCCAGTACTTGGAGAGCCACTATCTACCAAGAAAACCCCCTTCTGGCCCCTGTGTGTGTTGGGGGGCGGGTGTCTCCAGGAACAGAGTGCCCCATGCACCCTTGTCAAAGCCCTGGGCAGCTGTAGGGCCAGTGTGCTCTACAGGTGTTTGTCAGGAGACCCCTCTTGAAACTTACTAAACAGCAGCTGCCCGTAGTTAAGAACGGGGGCAAAGATGGAGCTTTGGGGGAGCACTACTGAAGCTCCTAATCCCTCACATTGTCACCACCACTGCCTGAATCCCCACCATAACCCTGGGCCTGATTTACCTAGTTAACCCTTGACTCTGCCATTCACCCTTGTGTAACCTGGAGCCCCTTTCTAATTTCTGATGCTTGAAAGTGGAACAGGGATAGCACTTTCCTTCCAGGATTGATGTGAAAATTAAATGAGGTAAGAGTTCAGAAGCATAAACTATTTGGGAAATAATAAAGATAATAGATCGTTTCACCCTAGATGCAACTGGAAAAACTGAATGCAATATAGAAAATGTAGATGAGTGTAGACTGGAGATATGATCTTATTCTAGGAAGAAGAATATGTTTTGAATTGACACAAGAGTGAAATTTCATTGAAAAAAATTAAAGTAATTTATGTTTAGCCCTATACACATGACTCATAAAATATAACTATAAAATAGTTTGTCTTGCCCTGGGATGAAATTTAAGCTAAATCCCTGTATGACCCCTTTTTTCACCCCTGGCCTGGCAGTAATTTTTGGCTATTTCTTCCTCCCAGAGGCTTTCTTGATCAAGCTCTAAAATGACCCCATGCTGGTTCATTCATGTCAGCAGCCTCCTCTGGTCTGCTGGAAACATTCACTTACCTTTTTCCCCCTCATGATCGCTGGGCTTGCAGACAGACCCCAATGTGGCTACTCTCCTAGTTGCACTGTGAAGACATCTGGCCAGCCTGTCTCCTGCCATTAAGATTTCTCTGACATAAATTGCCTTAGCTCCCGGTACCCCCGAAGCTCCAAAGGACATTCATTGAGCCTTCTGAGTGATTCCACAGAAACCCCTTTCCCAAAGCTTGAGCTGAGGAACAAGCATCCTTCACTGTCACCCTGGATTCACAGCCGCAACTCCCCAAATATGTCCACAGAGCCCAGCACACTGCAAATGCTCAGATAATGATGACCTTTCCAGCCTTCTGATCCTGCCTCCCACGGCCCTGCCTCTCAGTGGCCACCTGGACTTGACTGCCCCTTTCCTGAGCAGTTCTAAGCCCTAAGTCCCAAGGGCAATCCCAGTCCTTCTCTCTTTTTTTTTCTTTTTAAAGATTTTACTTATTTATTTGACAGACAGAGATCACAAGTAGGTAGAGAAGCAGGCAGAGAGAGAGGAGGAAGCAGGCTCCCCACTGAGCAGAGAGCCCGATGTGGGGCTCAATCCCAGGACCCTGGGATCATGACCTGAGCCGAAGGCAGAGGCTTTAACCCGCTGAGCCACCCAGGTGCCCCAGTCCTTCTCTTTTCTTTCTTTTTTTTTTTTTTTTTAAAGATTTTATTTATTTGACAGAGAGAGACACAGAGAGGGGACACAAGCAGGGGAGCAGCAGAGGGAGAGGGAGTAGCAGGCTTCCCACTGAGCAGGGAGCACGATGGGGGGCTCGATCCCAGGAGCCCGGGATCATGACCTGAGCTGAAGGCAGACGCTTAAAGGCTGAGCCACCCAGGAGCCCCAAATCCCAGTCCTTAAGTGACAGTTATTGAGAGGCCAAACTGGGATTCCACTCTAAGCCAAAATATTCCTTTCTAGTCTTTGCCAACTGCCTCCGGAGAGAACAATCTCTCCACGCCTACAATATGAGGGTGGATGGGCAGGTGAGAAAGACGAAGGTGTCCAGCCAGTCACAGAAATGTGATGGGTATGGCAATGTCCCAAACAAGCACCAAACAACCCCCACATTGGCTGCTGGATATTTTGTCGCATTAAGGACTTATACAGGGAACTCATGAGAGAAGAATTGCAAAGCCCCTTGCTCAGTGTGATCAAAGCACCTCAGGAAATACCAGGCCTGGAGACAAGATGAAAACCATGCCTCAGGAAACAAAAGAGGAGGAGGCTGGAGAGAAGAAGATAATGAGGATGGGGAGAAAGGGAGGGCCCTGAAGTCAGAGATGCCTTGGGGAGAAACCTTGGGTTTTAGGATCAGCGCAGAAGCCCTGACAGAGGGGTCCATGCTCTGTTCTCAGAGTGGCCCAGGAGGAGACAGATGGTCTGGAAGGCCAGGCAGGGCCCCAGGAACATCCACACCAGCAAGCCTATCTCAGATGATTAAAAATGGCAGCAGATAAATTTAACTAAACATGAGTAATGGGGACACAAAGGGGAAGTGAAGAGAAATAGAATATTTTAGCAACATAAGGAAATGAGAAGAAAATGACTTTGCAATGAAATGTCAAACTTCTGTGCCTGGAGGAGATGTAATCTGGTCATTGCAGGCTCAGGGGAGCGGGGGAGTCTGTGGTTATTTCAAGCAAATTTTAATTCACTTTAGTTTAATAACATATGGCCAAATTCCTTTGTGGCAGTGTCAGAGGATAGAAACGGGAGTCAGAGAGTTACCTGGGGTGTTTATTTTTGTTGTTTCACAAGGAGCTCTGGGTGTATTCCATCCACCCATCCATTCATTCAGAGAGTCTATGTGAAAGCCTGAGGATTAGGAAAACAAAAGACAGCCTTGCCAGCTCCCACCTCCAGGATATCCTGGTCATTTGAGGAAACAGACAAGGGAACAGAGTTATAGTATAGGACCACATTGTGGGTATAACACTCAGTGTTCATTAGAAGTTTGTGAATTGAGGGGGCACCTGGGTGGCTGTGTAGACACCTTGGGTGTCTGTCTTCAGCTCAGGTCATGATCCCAGGGTCTGGGCTCCCTGCTTAGCGAGAAACCTGCTCCTCCCTCCCCTCCCTGCCCATGCTCTCTGTCACTATCTCTGTCTCTCTCAAATAAATGAATAAAACCTTTTTAAAAAAGATTTTATTTATTTATTTGACAGAGAGATAGAGCACAAGTAGGCAAAGTGGCAGGCAGAGGAGAGGGAGAAGCAGGCTCTCCACTGAGCAGGGCACCCGAAGTGGGGCTCGATCCCAGGACCTTGGGATCATGACCTGAGCCAAAGGCAGCCACTTAACCGACTGAGCCACCCAGGTGACCCTAAATGAATAAATGAATAATTTTTAAAAAGTTTGTGGGGCGCCTGGGTGGCTCAGTGGTTTAGGTCTCTGCCTTCGGTTTGGGTCATGATCTCAGGGTCCTGGGATCGAGTCCTGCATCGGGGTCTCTGCTCGGCAGGGAGCCTGCTTCCCCCCCCCCCACAATCTCGCTCTGCCTGCCTCTCTGCCTACGTGTGTTCTCTCTCTCTCTGTCAAAAAATAAATAAATAAAATCTTAAAAAAAAAAAAAAGTCTGTGAATTGAATGCATGATTGAAAGGGTGGTTCTGGGAAGGCACCAGAAAGGAGTAAACATCAAGCTGGGTCCTGAAGAATGAGTGAGTTCATCAGGTAGACAAGTAAGTTGTGAGCAGCCCAGGAGGAAGGGACCACATGTAGCAAAGGAGTGCAGCTTACGATCATGGAGCTAGAGGAGACTGCCCAGGGAAAGTGGACAGGATAAGAAGAGGAAAAGGACAAGAAGGAGACAGAGAATCAGTGGATTTTGGATGGGGAATAACACTCTCAGAAAGGCATGCTCTGAAGACCTAAAGCCTACCCTCACTGAAATCTCTACTCTAGCCTGGATGCCTCTTCATTCTTCGAGCCTCAACCCAAGCATTATGTCCTCCAAGAAACATTTCTTTCCACTTCAGTTTGGGGTGAGTACCCCTTCCCCATGCATGCTCCCAGTATACCCTGTGCCACCAGCCCTGTCACTGCCGATCCCACCCCCATATTGGGTTAGCTTGTCTGTATGCCTGCCCATCTCCCAACAGAGGCTGCGATGCCCAGTTCTGGTGATGCCCTTCCCAACACTGGTGCCTCCCTGGCTTCTAGCCAGGCTGTCCCATCCACCCCTTCCCAAGGATTGCCCGTCCAGAGAATTGGCCCCAGAAGCTGAGGGATGCTGGGGAGGTGTGGCTGAGATGGGTGTTTTAATTTACATCACGTTGGACTTTTCTGCTCTTCTAGAGACTATGGAGTGTTGGGGGTAAGAACCCTCTTTAAGCCCCCAGGACCCTAGCTGGAAAGCGTGGGTGGTTAGGACACCTGGGTCTAGGAGACAAAGCCATAGAAGGCCTGGCTCCAGGGCAGAGAAGCTGGAACGGCTGAAGAGGTCGGGTGAGGGCCTAGCAGTAGAGGGACCCATAACAAGCCACCTCCCTAAACAGAACTGCCCCCAGTTCCTTGCCAGAGGGAAATGACAGAGCTGTAGGTGCCCTGGATGTCCTGGTTGCTAGGTGGCAACGGAGGCTACGCCAGCCAGAGGGTCGCCATGGTAACCGCAGAGCCCAAAGCACTGTTATGCCCAGACCCCCATGGGGGGTGGGTTGTGCAAGTAAGGCCCAAGGTGTGGCACCCTGGAAGGTAGTGGATGGGTGGCAGTCAGCTCCAGGCAAAGGCGCAGGCTGGGATCAAACACCCAGCTCACTTTCGCTTCCATGTTTTCTCACCTCCCCTCAGGTCACACCTGCGCAGTTTGAGCCAGGCATAACAGTTGTAGGAGAAAAATAAAATGGGGCTTTGGATTCGCCAAGCCAGATCTTTCATTTTACAGATGAAATAGAACCCGCAGAGAGAAAGACACTTACTGGTGACCGCACAACTGCAGTCCTGCAAATAGAGCTGAAGAGAAAATGGAAAAGAAGAAAATGATGCAAATGACCAAAGACCTCATCTAGAATGTATTCTGTTGTTTAACTTATAATTTTAACATTTAAATTGTTTTAAACCCCAGCATTCACCTCATGAGTTAAAAAAACACCACAATGCCACAGGGAACTTACGAATCTCCTTCAGCTGATCATATACATCTTTTTCTTCCTGTACCATTTTCTTTCTACTCCAACTAGCATCTTTCCCTCCCTGAGCTTCTATTTCATCCTTAAAAGGAAGGAGCTGGCCTAGCTGATCTCAAAGCCCATTACTCTTTATGATAAAGCAAAGCCTTCATTTCATAAACTCAGCCAGGTTGACTGGGTACATATTTACTGGGCATACAAGTGGGTAAGATCCTCTTGGGGCTACAGTCCAAGTCAGACAGCTGACTACAGTCAGCTTTAACTGGGCCCCGGGCAGGCTCAGTCTAAGGGCAGCCTAGCCTAGGTCCCTTGGATTCATGTATCTGGTTGTAATGTTAGAGAACATTAGCCATGAACAAAAATTACCTTGTTGAGAATAATTGCAAATTAAATAACTTGCAAGTTTATTTTAAAAACAAAAACTCAGGGGTGCCTGGGAGGCTCAGTGGGTTAGAGCCTCTGCCTTCGGCTCGGGTCGTGATCCCGGGGTCCTCAATCAAGCCCCACGTTGGGCTCTCTGCTCGGCGGGGAGCCCGCTTCCCTTCCTCTCTCTCTGCCTGCCTCTCTGCCTACTTGTGATCTCTCTCGGTCAAATAAATGAATAAAATCTTAAAAAAAAAAAAAACTCAGAGGAGCGCTTGGGTGGCTCAGTTGGTTAAATGTCAACTCTTGATTTCAGCTCAGGTCATGATCTCAGGGTCGTTAGACTGAGCCCAGCAACTGGCTCCATGCTAGGCAGGGGCCTGCTTAAGATTCTCTCTCTCCCTCTCTCTCTCTCTGTCCCTCCCCCTACTCCACCCTCACCTCTTAAAAAAAAAAAACAAACCCAAACTCAGAGAACAGTTAATAAAAATTATGATGTGAAAATAATCTTATTTTAGTTTCTAGTCCCTCATCGTTTCTTGCCCTCCTTCTATATCCTATCTTTGGCTCATTTTGTCTACTTCCTGGTTTCTAAGCAGAGTCCCTGTGTTTGGCTGGAAAAGCCCTCAGATGCCATTTGCACCTTGAAGCATTTGGTAGGGTCAGTCTTCCCACATAGCTAACCACATCCCAGTCACTGAACACCCTTGTCTCAGATAACAGAGGTATCTGGGGAAAACCTTCCTTGAATAGACATTTTTCATAAGTCCAAGCCCATGAGGAGAGAGTGGGGCCAGGCCACCAGGACAAAGATGGGATGCCAGGATGCATCTGGGGCTCCACTGACAAATGAGGAGACTAGAAAAACAAGGGGGCAAGTGACTGGCTGAGCAAGGTGGCTGAGCCAGAAGTCCAAGTGAGGTTTTCCGATGCCTGGCCCTTGAGACCCTTACAGGGACTACATTGCCCTTGAGGTGACACCACTTGGGTCCAGCCTGTGTCGCCACAGCGGAGTTGGAGCAAGAGTCTGTGGGTCCCTTCAGCTCAGCCCAGGGGAGCAGAATAGCATCAGGGAGGTTTTGTGAGGAAATCCGGGGCAGCTCGAGCTCAGAAAACGTGGGCTCAGAAAACATAGGTGTTAGGTGAAATTTTGTTGAACTGAAAAACATTTTCTGGGGCTTGTAGAGGCTTCAAGCTTGACTTGAGGGTAGTTGGCAAGGTTAGTAATGGTCCAGAAACTGCCAAATTAATGTTCGCACTATTGTTATGCAGATGACTTTGCAGGAGTAGGGGGTCCTAGTGGCCAGCAGGTGGCACTAGAGCCCAGCGCTCTGCAGACTGACTCCAGGAAGTTCGAAACTGTAGCAGGTGTTGGTCTGATGGGAGGGAGAGGGCCCGGGCGCTGAGATCTCGCTTTCCTTCCTGTCCCACTCAAAGCTCGGCCTCAGATGTAGCAGTAGATGACTGAAGCTACGCAGCCTCCAATCAGCTCCTCAGTCCTATCCTCCTGGCCTGAGAGTTCATGGAAGATAGGGGACCTGAGTTCCCGGTTGGTCCAGTAATCGCTGGTTCTCTGGCTGAACAGAGTCGGAGCTACCTGCATCAGGTCCCACTTTCTCTCACTGGTTCTCGTGGGAACCAGGGGGTTGAACATTTTTATGAATGTTTTTACGGGACTGGAACTTAACTTGGATATTCCTGTGCTGTGGGGAAGGCCCTAGCCAGAAGGCTTAGACCAATGCCAGGGCAAGTGAGGAATTGGTCAAATCCAGGTGGATATTAAAGATCGAGCAGATAGGGCACCTGGGTGGCTCAGTTGGTTAAGCGACTGCCTTCAGCTCGGGTCATGATCCTGGAGTCTCAGGATCGAGTTCCATATCGGGCTCCCTGCTCAGCAGGGTGTCTGCTTCTCCCTCTGACCCTCACCCCTCTATTCCTCCCTCTTTCTCTCATTCTCTCTCTCAGCTGTCTTCGCCCTGTGGCCAGACGACATCAGCCGACCAGGATACCTGACCTTCAGCGGCAGAGCCGGCCAGGTAGGGCAGTACTTCTGCAGAGGGGAGACTGCCGCCCCCCTCTCGGTGCCCTTGGGGTGCCAGAATGCGTTCCCTGAATGGAAAGAAGGGGGCCATGAAAAACAAAACTCAATTTTGCCTCATTTGGCAAAAGTCTTCCAGGTGAAAGCTGGCTTTCAGGGCTCCACCTACCACTCTTAGATTATCATTTTTGCCTCGTTTTTGCCCTCTGTATATTCCTTACCAATTTTCCAGTGCATCAGTGTATTTTAAAAGGTTTTAAAAACTATTCCATCCGGCATTAAAGTTGCTTAGCCGCACCAGCAGAAACGTAAGTGCATTTGTGAGTTCCTTAGAGGAAACCCACTGATACCTGACTTGGGAGATCAGGCTTCGCTTCAACCTCTTCCAACTTTCTCAGTTCATTCTCACACCCCGTTAGTTCCACAGCCTCATAATGTTGTGAGCTGCACCTTTCACCCACCGGGAGCTAAAGCACAGCTGTTTTCCTGCTTTTCCACTTACTACACAATGAGAATTCAGGCTGCTCTCCTTACACACAGCCTGTTCTCTAATTCCCTTTCCCTTTCTCTGGAAGGCATTGGGGATAATTATGTACCCCCCCCCCCCATTTTCCCTGGGTGTTCTCAGTGTTTGAGAGTTTTCTTTCTCACATTCATCTTTGGGAGTGGGGGTAGAACCCTGCAATTCCCCCCAGGTGGAGGACTTGCCATTCTGAGGTAATCTTTTCATTTACCATTCTAGTTTCCTTATAGAGCCTGCGAGAGAGGGGTGGTGTCGGGGCAACAGGGCAAATTCAGCAGTCGGCTCCCGTTTTGTGATACCTGAGAGTGTCTAGCCCCAAATGCTTTGTCTTTCTTTAGAATGTGAAAGATCTAAATCCTCAACTGAGTCCCGATTACCAATTCTGGGACAGCAGGAAAAGATTCTCTTATTCCCTTGGAGTAATAAGTGACTCGAGTTTCTTAGTCGTAGTAGGCGTGGTCTGGGGAATCAGTGTCCAAACACTCAGTAGTGACCCACAGGTGAACATGGCATAGGAGAGGCAACGGAAATAGCATCTTGTGATGATCACTTCATCACCCTTCACTGTCCTATTCCTATAGCTGAAGTCCATACGTGAAACATATCTTGCTGATAGGTTTACGTTTTTATTGTTGGCCTCGTCCACAGCAGTGCACACTAGCTCGAAAAGTAGCCCGAAAGTAGGGTTTTTCCTTTCCCATCTACCGCTGAATCCGGTCCCTAGCAGCATGCCCCTAGCACAGAAGAGGTGTTCAGTGACTATTACTGGAATAAATGAACGTACGAGTATCCAAGCCACACCACGCACCCCACCGCAGCTCCCCGAGTGTGGCACAGCGACCTCCCAAGCGAGACCCACACGCGGGGGCCTCTGGGAAGTGTAGTTCTCCACGGCCCGGGAGTTGCGGGACCGAGGCTCCGCGTGCGCAGGCGCACTTCCGGCTCTGCCCCGCCGCTGCGGCCATTGTCCGGCCCCAGTGCGGCTAAGGCCGCTTTGGGCCGTCCCTCCGCACATCTGAATTGGAGAGGACTGAACCTGCAGCGGGTGCAGGAGGAGCTGGCCCCAGCCCCGGGTGGGCCCGACGTCGCGAAATCCGGAGTCCGCAGGAGGCGGTAATTCCGAGTGCGCGGGTCAAGGCGGCACCTCCCACGGGTTTGGCTTGTATCCGCCCGGCCGCGCCCACCATCCTGCGGGTGGGACTGGGCGTGGCCAGAGGACGGTGTCCAGGATGCCGAGAGCCTTTAATTTGGTATCCGGGAAACAGGCCTAGGCGCAGTCCGCGTAGCTTCCCAAGCCTCTCCGGGAGAAGTGGCTGAGGGACGAAGGCGGGCCCGGCGCGGCGGGGAGGGGTCCGCGGTTGCAGCCGGGTGAGTGGGCCCTGTCCTCTCTTCCCAGCCCCAGTCTGGGAGCCGGCCCCAGCGAGGCAGGAATGGCCCCGAGGCCTCCGACGGCCGCGCCCCAGGTGAGCAGCGCGTTCCTCACTTCCCCAGGGCGTCCCTACCAGCCAGGCCCCCCGGGGCGTGTTTAGAGCAGTCATTGTTTTCCGCCTGTGAGACATCCTTTCCTAGCTTGGTCATTCCCTCAGAGCCCCCCAGCCCTGCGAAACCCAGGATATCCAGAACTGAGGAGAGTGGGCGTCGCAAAACAGGGGCCGCACTGTGGGGAGGGACAACCCGGGCGGTGCGGTTCTGCGGGAAGAGTTAAGAGTGAATGTGACACTGTTGAGAGTCCTGAGTGCCAGTCCAGTTCCTTGAACTATGTCAGGGAATGGAGAGGATAGGGTGACTGGATAGAAGACTATAGAGGAGGAAGTTAACTGTTAGGGAAGGAGAGAGCAGCCCCAGCCTCTGACCCGGGGGCCGTAAAGAGACGGTAGGAGCCAAAGAAGCTTGGCCAGGATTTGCCTTGAAAGAGGCTGGAGATGGGCCAGGAGGGAAAAAGAAAACATACGGAACAGGAAGGACCTGTCCCGTCCTTTTTCCTGTTTTTTTTTTTGTTTTTTTTGTTTTTTGTTTTTACCTTAACAAAGATATAATAGTGTAAACAAACCCCCACATGTCCAGCCTGCAGCTTCATTCATATGAAGCTGATTTTTTAACTCATTTATTCTTGTGAGAGAGGAGGCATTTTCTAGAAGCATCACAACTCTGAGGTTATGCACTGATTTACCTAGAGTATGTGTGAAAATAGAACAAGGTTCAGATGGTATTTTAATCCACAGTCTCTTTAGAATTAAGGAAAAATCACAAACTCCAGTTGCTAAGTGTGTGAGACTATCAGAATCAATCCAGGGGTGCCTGCCTGGCACAGTTGATTGAGAATGTAACTCTTGAACTCCGGATTGTGAGTTTGAGCCCCACGTTGGGTATAGAGATTACTTAATCCAGATAAAAATACTGATTAGTAATATATAAAAAGCAGTTTACGGTAAATTAGCGGTGCCTGGGTGGCCTGAGTGTTTAAACATGGGACTTTTGATTTCAGCTCAGGTCATGATCTCTGTCAGGGTCATGAGGTCAGACTCTATGCTCAGAGGAGAGACTGCTTGAGATTCTGTCTCTTCCTTTCCCTCTGTCCCCTTCCCGTTTGCATGTATGTGCGCTCTTTCTCTAAAACAAATCTTTAAAAAAAATAAACAGTTTATAGTAAAATAAACATATAATGCCTTTATATGTTTTACTTCTTGTTGTGTTTTTGTTTTATAAAGGTGAGCCTTAAGGAGTAAAACAAGTAACAATACTAGAACAAGATAGTTGTTTGGTTTGACATGAGCCAGAGCAAATAAATCACTGGTCATCAATGCGGTTCCATATAAAGTGCTTCCTCAGCAGGCTGTGAGAATTAGGACTGCTTAACACACTTAACATCTCATGGGTGTGATGATCCTTTCAGTAAGGGTTGCCTTTTTTTTTTTTTTTTAAGATTTCATTTATTTATTTGACAGACACCGAGAGGGAACACAAGCAGGGGGAGTGGGAGAGGGAGAAGCAGGCTTCCTGCTGAGCAGGGAGCCGGATGTGGTCTCGATCCCTGGACCCTGGCATCACGACCTGCGCTGAGGGCAGACGCTTAATGACTGAGCCACCCAGGCGCCCCAGGGTTTGCCTTTTTAATGATGAAAGTGGATTTGTGTTCTGAGCAGCGACTGTTAGGGACTGCTTTAAACTACACTTTTAAAACTTTGTTGCCCAAGTACTCTAGTTCAGTTATATTCTCTTGGCATGGCCTGACAGTCCCCTTGGATTACCTGATCCAGGCTGCAGGTAATGACCCTGGTGGAAAGACAACTGAATCCACAAAGGGGGTTTTTTGGTCAGAAATTTCCCTTTGTCGAGTTTCGTTTTCTCCGAGCTTGGCCCTCCAGGGAATGCAAGAGATGAGTAATTGAGTCATGTGACTGCTTATCCTGGAGGTAAACTGAGAGGGGGGTAGCCTCCTGTAGAAGTATATAGCACAGGACAGGTGATGTTTCTGAGGTCCAGAGGCTGCTGTGCGTACAGAGAGGAGAGTGGAAATTCTGCCCGTGGGAAACAGTGGAGATGCCACTTCTGCATAGGAGCAGAGTCCAGCAAGTGAAAATGAAGGGGGTGGAGATAGAGCTGATGAACTTGGTGCGTAGGGACGATGGGAGGCAAGAAGATGAGGGGCATGATCGTGAAACTGTTGTCCTGTGTGACGGTGGGTATGGGCCACAGGCAGTGGGGAGATGAGAATAGAAGGGAGTTTGGACGTTTTTCTTTGTGGCCCTGGTAACCCATTCATTCATTTATCTGTTCATTCGGCCGATAGCCATTGAACCCTTGTGACGTGCTAAGACACTTTTCTAAGTGGTTGGGATATATTAGTGAACAACGTTTATAATCTCTGCTTTTGTGGGGCTTACGTCCTAGAAGGAGGAGACAGAAAAATGCATTAAGTAACTTTTATAATATCCTAGAAGCTGACAGTACCAGAGGGGAGAAGAAGGTAGAGAAAAGTAAGGGAGATGGGGGGAGGGGGTGGCTTGTGATAAGGACACAGCTTAAATAACGTGGTAAAGGTAAGCCTTATTCTTATTGAGATGGGGGCCTCTGGGCAGACTGGCAGGAGGCAAGGGAGTCCGTGGGGCACAGGTCTGGTGAAGAGTGCCCCGAGCAGCAGGATGTGTGTGTTGTGTTCAGGGAGCTGCGGGTGGTTGGTGTAGCTTGAGTCACTGTTGTTGAGCGGGAAACTAAGATGACTTTTTCTTTGTTTTAAAGACTGCTGTGAGGGACGCCTGGGTGGCTCAGTTGGTTGAGCGGCTGCCTTCGGCTCGGGTCATGATCCCAGCGTCCTGGGATCAAGTCCCACATCGGGCTCCTTGCTCCGTGGGGAGCCTCCTTCTCCCTCTGCCTCTGCCTGCCTCTCTGTCTGTCTGTGCTCGCGCTCTCTCTCTCTCTCTCTCTCTCTGACAAATTTAAAAAAAAAAAAAGTCTCTCTCGGGGCACCTGGGTGGCTCAGTGGCTTAAAGCCTCTGCCTTCGGCTCAGGTCATGATCCCAGGGTCCTGGGATCGAGCCCCACATCGGGCTCTCTGCTCAGCAGGGAGCCTGCTTCCCCCTCTCTCTCTCTGCATGTCTCCCTGCCTACTTGTGATCTCTCTGTGTCAAATAAATAAATAAAATATTAAAAAAAAAATAAAGACTGCTGTGAATGATGAAATGTAGGAGCAAGAATTTGAAAGAGCTCTCATGAAGAGCTGTTTGAGGGGTGGGACCTTCCTCTGGCATTTGGCGAGCAAATATCTGAAGGGACTCCAAAATGGAGGGGAACAGCAGCAGAGGGGGGAATACCCTGAAAATCCTTAGGATCTATAGGTTCATTAGTAGCTGTGTGTAAACATTAGGTATCTTTCTCTTCATTACATGCACTATGTTTTTAGTTAGGAATAAAAAAAGGTGAAACCACCGGAACAGTAAGAAATGGGGACAGTTTTAGAAGAAAAAAGTTGGATATGGATTTCAGGTTTACCTTGAAGGGGAGGAAATAGAGAGGGACCAGGACCTGGTCTCCACGGACTCCAGTTCCCAAGAGCTCCATGGTTAGGCTCATCCGGATGAACAGGCTCAGCCAAAGCTGTCTCGGGTCACCCGGACTCAGACAAGATGCTCCTGGACCCCCAGGGGCACCCAAGCCCCTTGCTGAACCAGGTCAGGGAATGTTCAAGCTCCCTGTATCCAGAGGTCCCCTTTCTCAGCCTCCTCCTGAGCTGGCTGGAGCCGGGCTTCAGGCCTCAGCCCAGACACACTTTCCCCTTTTGTGAGTCCGCACAACACCTGTGCACAGCAGTCATAGTGCTGTTTTTATGTCCTAAGGAGTTGTGTGTTTACCCATCCGTGTCTGTACTAAGCTTTCAGCTAGCTCCTTTAGGGCAGGGCCGTTTGTCTGCTTTCATCTCCTTCTCCAAAGTAACACTCTGTAAGCGGGTGTCAAAGTAGCAAACATTCCTAACCACTTAACCCCAGCAGTAATTCTGTACTTTGTGTATTTTCTACTAAACTAGCAAAAACTATGTTTTTCCAGTAACAGCGACCCTAATTTTCTGATAAAATAATTGTGCAAAACAGTATAACTTTCACTGAACCCTTTTAAGGAATCTGGTCCTTTTTAAACATTTTATTTTTACTTTTTTAAAAGATTTTATTTGAGAGAGTGAGAGAGCACAAGCAAGGGGGACAGCTGAGGGAGAGGGAGAAACAGGCCTACTGCTGAACAGGGAGCCCCACGTGGGGCATGATAACAGGACCCTGAGATCATGACCTGAGCCGAAGGAAGATGCTTAACCGACTGAGCCATACAGCCTCTCTTTGTCCTTTTTTTTTTTTTTTTTTTTTAAGATTTTATTTACTTAGAGACTGCGAGCGGGAGAGGGGCAGAGGGAGAGAGAGAATCGCAAGCAGACTCCACAGTGAGCACAGAGCCTGACGTAAGGCTGACTCTCATAACCCTGAGATTGGGGCCTGAGCTGAAATCAACAGACACTTAACCACTTGAGCCACCAAGGCTCCCCAAGAAATTTTGTCTTTAAGACAACGTTAGGATGTCAAAACCTGTTCTTCTAAGACCTATTTCAAAAAATATTTTATTTTTTTCCCTCTCTTTTCAATGTCTTATATATCTTATCAGGGGCACCTGGGTGGCTCAGTTGTTTAAGCATCTGACTCTTGATTTTGACTCAGGTCATGATCTCAGGGTCATGAGATCGAGCCTCATGTGTTGGGCTCCATGGAGCTCAGAGTCCGCCCAAGATTCTCTCTCTCTCTCTCTCTCCCCTGCTGCCCCTCCCTCTGCTCTCTCTCAAATAAATGAATAAAATCTTTAAATATTTATCTATCTATCTAATCAAAGCATGTGAGCATATATATAATACAGATTTTTTTAGTACAAAAAAGTCATTTGTGATATTTGTTTAGTATCTCTTTATTTGTTGTGATGAATTTCCTTCATTTCTCTCTGTACATGTTTTTCCCTTCAGCATTTTAAATTTCATATAATTTTTATGTGGATTTTTCTTCTTTTTTTTTTAAAAAAGATTATTTATTTATTTATTTGACAGAGAGAGAGAGAGAACAAGAGAGGGAACACAAGCAGGGGGAGTGGAAGAGGGAGACGCAGGCTTCCTGCTGAGCAGAGAGCCCAATGTGGGGCTCTATCCCAAGACCCTGGGATCATGACCTGAGCTAAAGGCAGACACTTAACTGACTGAGCCCCAACTTCTGGTTTTTTTTTTTAAATACTATTGTTTTTCAGATTTTATTCATTCGTTTGAGACAGAGCATGAAGGGGGGTTGTGTAGCAGAGGGAGAAGGAGAAGCAAATTCCTTGCTGTGCTGGGATGATTTGGGAACAGTTGATTTCATCCTCAATTACTAAGGTTTTTACTTTTTTCCATCAACATTGGTGATTTAAGATTTTAAAATTATCCATTTCCATAAGATTTTTCACATTTCTTAACACCTGGTATTTTACTGGTTTGTTTATTCCCTTTAAAGTCATTTGTTTTGTTGTTTTGTTTTTTTTTTAAAGATTTTTATTTTTAAGTAATCTCTACACCCATTGTGGGGCTCCAACTCAGAACCTGAGATCAAGAGCCACATACTACACTGACTGGGCTAGCCAGGGACCCCAGTTGTTTCTTTTCTTTCTTTTTTTTTTTAAAGATTTTATTTATTTATTTGACAAAGACCACAATTAGGCAGAAAGGCAGGTGGGGGGGGCGGGGAAGCAGGCTCCCCGCCCAGCAGAGAGCCCAATGCAGGTCTCAGTCCCAGCACCCCGAGATCATTACCAGAGCGGAAGGCAGAGGCTTAACCCACTGAGCCACCCAGGAGCCCCCAGTTGTTTCTTTTATATACTAGATATGCCAGAGGTTTTTCTGTTTATCTGGTACTTAAGAGGAACCAGCTTTTGAATTTGGCTCTCAACATCATCATTTTTGTATTTGCCCCTGCTTTTTATTTAACAAAAATATTATTTCTTTATTTATTTATTATTTATGATTCTGAAAATGATTCCTCATTTTCCTTTAGTAAGAATGACCCAGAATGGGTGCCTAGGTGGCTCAGTCGGTTGGGCATCTGCCTTTGGTTCAGGTCAGGATCCCAGAGTCCTGGGATGGAGCCCTCATTGGGCTCCCCTCTCTTTGGGAGCCTGCTTCTCCCTCTCCCTCTGCCTGCTGCTCCCCCTGCTTGTGCTCTTTGCCTCTGTCAAATAAAATCTTAAAAAAACAAAAAGAGTGACCCAGACTCTATATTCGTTCATTCCGCAGACATTTTTGGAATACCTTCTCTATGCCAGGCAGCGGTTCTTAACTAGGGTCACATTTCATAAGTAGTCGGGCAAAGATGCCTGCTTCCTTTGTGACGTCAGTAGGGCTTCATTGAGGAAATTTAGTGAGAGGGTGTACATAAATGACTGAGCTCGGTGACTGGCCTGTGGTGAGTGTTCACTGAATGTTACCTGTTGCTCTTTTATAATGAATCACCTGAGGAGTTTTTAAAAGTTGTTTGTCAGGGCCCTCCATGCATGGCAAGTTTTCTAAGTTGCTCTGCCGATTCTGGACAATTCCACCATGCTTGGTTTTTGGAAAAAGAGTTTGAGAAAATGTTGAAGGAGGAAAAACATGAACAAAAAGTTGCAGTTCTAGGGGCACCCGGCTGGCTCATTCGGTAGAGCATTCATGTCTTGATTTTAGGGTTTTGAGTTCAAGCCCAAGTTAGGGATAAAGATTACTTTAAAAAAATAAAATCTTAAAAAAAAAAAGCATATGTACTTAAAAAACAAACAAAAAAACACCAAACAGCTACTATTCTGAAATGGAGATGTGGACCAAATGGTGAAGGGGGAGGCAGGGAGATGAGGGATCTGGAAAAGCTTCAGAAGGGAAGAGACCATTGAACTGGTTCTAGAAAGGGGAGTAGGAATTTTTCCTATAATGCTGAGGGAAGAAAGTACATGGTGGTCAGATAAGATGTACAAAGACAAAGAACCTCAAAAGAGAATGCTGTAGTGAGGGCAAGGAATCCAAAATTGTAGAAAAGGGGGCAAAATTGGAGAGAAAGCTGTAAGGCTGTATCACTATAAAGTCCCTTTAGAATCACTTTCGCCGTATCCCAAAGATTTTGGACTGCTGTGTTTCCATTTGTCTCCATGTATTTTTTTATTTCCTCTTTGATTTCTTAGTTGACCCATTCACCTTTAGTAGCATGTTATTTAACCTCCACATGTTTGTGTTTCTTCCAGATTTTTTCTTGTGATTTCATAGCATTGTGGTTGAAAAAGATGCATGGTATGCCTTCATTCTTTTTGAATTTCTTCAGACTTGTTTTGTGGCCTATCATATGAACTGTTCTGGAGAATGTTCCATGTGCACTTGAAAAGAAAGTGTATTCTGCTGTTTTAGGATGGAATGTTCTGAATGTATCTGTTGGCTCCATCTGGTCCAATGTGTCATTCAAAGCCACTGTTTCCTACTTGATTTTCTCTTTGGACGATCTATCCATTGATTTAAGTGGAGTGTTAAAGTCCTCTGCTATTATCGTATTACTCTTGAAGACTTCCTTTATGTTTTTTAGGAGCTGCTTTTTGTATTTTGGTGGCTCCCATGTTGGGTGCATGAATATTTACGATTGTTATATTTTGTTGCATTTTCTCCTTTATGATTATATAGTGTCCTTCTTTGTCTCTTGTTACAGTTTTTGTTTTGTTTTGTTTTTCATGTTTTTTTAAAAATTTTTTTCAGATTTTATTTATTTATTTGACACAGAGAGAAAGATCACAAGTAGGCGGAGAGGCAGGCAGAGAGAAAGGGGGAAGCAGGCTCCCTGCTGAGCAGAGAGCCCGATGCGGGGCTTGATCCCAGGACCTTGAGACCATGACCTGAGCCGAAGGCAGAGGAGAGGCTTTAACCCACTGAGCCACCCAGGTGCCCCTGTTTTTCATGTTTTTAAAAGATTTTTATTTACTTATTTGACAGAGAGAAAGTGAGCACAAGCAAGGGGAATGACAGAGGGAGAGGGAAAAGCAGACTCCCTGCTGAGCAGGGACCCAGATGCCGGACTCCATCCCAAGAACCCAGGATCATGACTTGAGACGAAGGCAGACTCTGAGCCATCCGGGCATCCCTAAAGTCTTTGTTTTAAAGTCTATTTTGTTCAATATAAGTAATGCTACTCCAGCTTTTTTTCACTTCCATTTGCATAATAAATGCTTGCCTATCCTTCCACTTTAAATCTGCATGTCTTTAGGTCTGGAATGAGTCTCTCTTAGGCAGGATATAGATGGGTCTAATTTTTTTCTCCATTCTGTCACCCTGTGTCTTTTGACTGGAGTGTTTTGTCCATTTACGTTCAAAGTAATTATTGATAGGTATGTACTTCTGCCATTTTGTTACTTGTTTTATGGTTGCTTTTGTAGTTTTTTTCCTTTTCTCTCTCTACTGGCTTTCTTTAGTGATATACTTGGATACCACTCTCTCTCTCTTTTCTTCTTTTTTATTTTTTGGCATGTCTGTTACTGGTTTTGGGTTTGTGGCTACCATTAGGTTTGTATATAGAATCTTACGCATATAGCAGTCCATATTAAGTTGATGGTCTCCAGAGTTTGAACCCATTCTTTACTCTCCCCCCCATTTTAGGTATATGGTGTCACAGTTTATATCCTTTTATTTTGTGACTCCCTTGACTGTTGGTTTTTTTTTTTGTTTTGTTTTGTTTTTTACATATACTAATTTTTTTTTTGCACACTGCCAAGCCTGTGGCACTGCTTTGGATGAACTCTGGCCAAGGTATATTGGAGGGGGCAGGTCTGCAAAAGAACGTGAGGGTTGGGGGGCACACAGTGCCTGTAAGGTCCTTAATGGTCTGGTGTGGGGCAGGGCCTGCAGCCTCCTGGGAAAGCTCCTGCTTAGGCTGGGATGTAGGGTGAGTCCACAGAAGAGCACTGGGGCTGGGTGTACTGTTAGCAAGCTGGGTGGAGAGTGTTCACACTGCAGGGGTTCCCAAAGGTGCCCATGTATTTAGGGTGGGGAGTGGGGGAGGGAAATGGCATCTGCCAGCTCTTTTGTTCTTAGAGAAGTCTCCCAAAGATTCCTGCCTCTCCAGCATATGGTCTGAGATTAGTAAATAAATCTCTTACCCCTATACCCCAGGTGTTTTTCAAATTACTCCTTCTGTGGTGTTATTTTTCTGGGGCTGTTTGTTGTGCTGTCTTTTTTTTTTTTAAGATTTTATTTATTTATTTGACAGAGATCACAAGTAGGCAGAGAGGCAGGCAGAGGGAGAGGAGGAAGCAGGCTCCCTGCCAAGCAAAGAGCCCGATGTGGGACTCGATACCAGGACCCTAAGATCATGACCTGAGTTGAAGGCAGAGGCTTAACCTACTGAGCCACCCAGGTGCCTTGTGCTGTCTCAGTTCTGTCTCAGTTTCCTATCCCCCTGTCTGGCTCTTCGAGAGCTGAACCCAGTGATTTTTTTTTTTTTTTAAAGTTGCATGGGGCACCAGGTGGCTCAGTCAGTTGGGTGTCTGCCTCCTGCTCAGGTGTTGGTCTCAGGGTCCTGAGATTGAGCTGAGCAGCTGGCTCCCTGCTCAGCAGGGAGTCCGTTTCTCCGTCTCCCCCATCCCTCCCCCAGCTTGTGCTGTCTTTTGCTCTACTCATGTGTTCTCTCTCTGAAATAAATAAAATCATTAAAAAAACTTTATTAAATTCCCATGTGTTAAGTCCCACTTATTATAAGAACGTTCAGAGTTAGGCCCCTCTGATTTTCAAAGCTGAATGTTACAGGGATTCATCTTGCCAGTGCAGGTCCCATGTGCCTGGGGTGCCTGGGGTGGGGATCTGCTTCTTTTCTTTCTCTGTGCCCACGTTGTTCTTCCTGCCTGCTAACAGTCCCACAGATCAGTTTGGCTCCTCACCAGGCTTCACCCATCCTACTCTCTTCGTTGTGGCCTCTTCTCTACATTTCTCTGTGGAGAGTCTGTTCTGCCAGCCTTTAAGTCATTTCCTGGGTTCCTTGCACTGAGGCGGGTGCTCAGTATATCCACAAGGTGAGGTGGAGATCTAGGACAGTCCAAAACAACGGAAACTACATATATAATTTTAAATTATCTAGTAGTACAATGTAGAAAGAGATGGGTGAAATTAATTTTGGTAATACATATTATTTAACCCAATATAACTGAAATATTTCTAAATGAATCAGTATTTTAAAGTTACTAATGAGATAGTTTATTTATTTCTTTATTTTGGTGCTATTTTGAAACCCAGTGCGTAACTTACACTTGCCACACAGCCCAGTTTGAATTAGCCGCATTACAGGTGCTCAGTTGTGACATGTTTCTGGTGGCTACCACATCAGCATGCATCTAGAAAGTTACTGCCTGGCTTAATGGTATCGTTGGCAGGGGAAGTTTTGAGCAGGCTTTGAGACATGAAAGGGAGGGTCTATATGTAGGAGATGTTTTTTGAGGCTCTTGGTGATTCCAGGGCATAAAGGAAAAATGAGACAAGGATGAGGTCCAGGTTTCCAGGTGAGATGCTCTGGACGATCATGCCCTTATTAGCCCAAGTGGGGCGTGTGTGTGTGTGTGTGTGTGCGTGCGCGCACACGTGTGAAGGAGTAATAGTGGTTTCTGTCCATACTCAATGGTTAAATATGCCCTTAACCCAGTTTGCCAGGCTGTTACTGGTCTGGTATCAGAAAGGACGGGGAGTACTTGAGTGAAAACCCCACACTGTGTCTTAGCAAATGTAATGCGTTCTAACTGGGCAAACTAACTTTGGTCTTGGAGTAGTTTGTATAAATGTGATTGTTTTTACTTACTAGCTACCATTCTCTGGTTTTCAGCTTGCAAAGTTTCTAAGTTACAAAGTTTCCTGAGTTAGAATTTGAGCAGATTTCTGCTCCACAGTTGGCACATGTTGGAGTGGGAGGTGGTATCTCTGTATCTGCAAGTGTTGTTCTGCAGAGCTCGAAGTGTCCTTTCACCCTTCTGCTCTTAACTCTTAGGTTTTCAGTTCCGGGAATCCAGCTAGAGATGTTATAGATGAGAAGATTGGACCAGGAGGTCCGTGATTCACCCAAGGGATTGCATGTTATCAGTGGGCTGCTTTTTATGGGCCCAGGAAATCGAGTCTTCTCAACGTTGTATATGCTGTTTCTAGTTCTTTGGACCTTTTATGTCAACATGACAAAGGAAAAATACTTGATACTTCGTGATAACCTTCTTAATTTTTAAAAGGGGTTGATAATGAGGTCCATTTATATCTGGAAGGAGGATGAGTGCTGTCCAGTTGAGCTCTCAGAGTGGCTCACTCACACCAGAGGTCTCAGTACATTTTACCTGTTTAATATTACAAGCTTTTGATTGTCTTTTATGTACCAAACTGATTCTGACCTCTGGAGATTCGAAGGTGCCTGAGACAAGGTCTTGATCCTTTGGAAGCGCAATGAATAATAGGTAGCAGACAATATAACGTAGTGTCTTACGAGCGTGCTGGAGGGGGCCCAGGGAGGAGGGCCGTGGGAGGTGCGAGGCACTTGGCCCAGACCTGGGGGTAGGAGAGGAGCCCCAGAGGAGAGAACTTTATAGAGTCTTGCTGAGAGAATTAATGTTACCTAGGCAGAAGAGGGTAGGCCAAGCATGTTTACAGAGGCAAAAGAGAGTGTTTAGCTTCAAGTTGTAACTCTTCTGCAAACTGAATTATGGTGTCCACGGTTAGGAGAAGCCAGAGGTGAGGCTGTGGAAGTAAGATGTAGACCAGGTTATGAAGGACTCTGAAGGTTACATGAAGGAATCTAATTTTTAATCTAAAGAGAAACATTTTTTGGGTGCTTGGGTGGCATAGTCGGTTAAGCATCTGTATTCAGCTCAGGTCATGATCCCGGGGTCCTGGGATCGAATCCTGAATCAGGCTGGGCTCCCTGCTTAGAGTAGGGTTTGCATCTCCCTCTGCCCCTCCCCTTCTTGTGCTTGCTTTCACACACACGCTCTCTGTCGTGCACACATGCAAAAATAGATAAATAGAAAATCTTTTAAAAAAAAAAAGAAAAGCATTTATTAAATATTTCTGGAACACCTACTATACACCAGGTCTGTTCTAGGCACTGAAGAGTCAGACATGAAGAAAATAGGTAATAGTCAGGCTCTCCCGGAGTTTACATTGTGCTCTGCAATACATACTGTAAGCAAATGAAAATATATGTCAGGTGGGAAGGACTATGAAAAGGAGAAGAAACCAGAGTGATAATACAGGGTGGGCTGCTGTTTCCTGCAGGGTGGTCAGGGAAGTTTGCTCTGATGAGGTGACATTTGAACAAAGTGCTGGAGCAAATGAGTAGGGAACCACGTGCAAATCTGCAGGCAGAAGCTTCCAGGTCAAGGGAACAGTCAAAACAAGGGCTCCAGAGCAGAAACATGCTTGGTGTGTTCCAGGAATCTGAAGGGGGGCAGGGTAAGTGAAGGAGGAAGAGCAGTGGGCCAGGGATGAACTTCAAGATGAATTTAGGGAGGGGCGCCTGGGTGGTTCAGTGGGTTGAAGCCTCTGCCTTCAGCTCAGGTCATGATCCCAGGGTCCTGGGATCGAGCCCCGCATTGGGCTCTCTGCTCAGCAGGGAGCCTGCTTCCTCCTCTCTCTCTCTGCCTGCCTCTCTGCCTACTTGAGATCTCTGTCTGTCAAATAAATAAATAAAATCTTAAAAAAAAAAAAAAGATGAAGTCAGGGAGATAGTGGGGAACAGAGTGGCGGGGGGATGTGTAGGCCACTGTGAGGACTTTGGCTTTTACTTGGAGTGAACTGAGATCCTGTTGGCAATTTTTAAGCAAAGGAGTGAATTGATCTGACAGATTTTAACACGATCACTGTTTGATATATGGAAGACAGACCTCGGAGCAGGGCATGAGTGGAAAAGGGAGAGAAGTTATGAGGTTGTAGCAGTAGTCTGGGTAAGAGGTGATGGTGGCCTGATTTGTAACATGATCAAAGGTTTGCATTTTAGAAAACTGACTCCCATAGTGGGTAGGAAAGAGAGTTGTGGAACCAAGAGTAGAACAGAAGCCAGTAGTTGCCCTGTTGAGGCAAGAAATGACATTTGTTGGACTAGACATTTGTTTACTGGTTAGCATTCCCTGCCATGAGTGCAGTCTGTTTGGGGAAGCAGAAGAAAATCAGGAGCCCATGTATTAAATATGGGGAAACTAGGGGCACCTCTGCTGGCTCACTGAGAAGAGAATAGGACTCGATCTTGGGGTTATGAATTCGAGCCCCACATTAGGTGTAGAGATAATTAATTAAAAATAATAGAGATGCCTGGCTGGCTCTGTTGGAGGAACATGTGACTCTTGATCTCAGAGTTGTGAGTTCAAGCCCTATGTTGAGTGTAGAGATTATTTAAATAAATAAACATTTAAAAATAGTAATAATAAATTGATTGGAGGGACCAGCTAGGCATAGGAATCCAGGTTGGCTGACAACCAAAGGGGCTGTATGTTTACAGGACAGAGTAGGCAATGGGGAGAAAGTGTTATTTCTTACAACCTGACTTAAAATGCCTGCCTTGATCCAACCTCTTTTACCCTGCTGGCCATGCCCATCCCAAGCCCAGACTCTCTTTTCAAGCTTGATAGTTCCCAGATTGGATTCCCACTTTCTTCTCTGATTCAAATGGTACTTACATCTTCAGGCCTAGTACATAGCCAGCCTTAATCTTCTCTCCCTTCCCTCACTGTCCTCACTTTTCTGTCCTCTGCAGGCCTGTGGCACCTCGCTTTACTACGAACTGTCTCATACTATGCTGTAATGAATAAAACATCTTAAAATAGACTGGAATCTACTCAGTGACTGCAGTATTTTTCAGTTGCGTATTTCTTTCTGCCGCAGTGCATCTGGGAAAGCCAGGCACCTAGTGAATGTCTCCTGTCATCTTCCCTGGCACAGTCCAGGGACAGTCCCTGATTTCTGTCGGAAAAATCTCCCACATTCCAGTACTTCCTTGTTCCTGCAGGGACACAGCCACAGTGCTGAGCAAAAATATGGTATGGAGGAGCCAGTATTGTGTGTGGATGTGGTCATGATCCTCCCTTAACAGGAGGAGGGCCCACTCCTGTCTTCTCTAGAATTCACATCTCTGTCAGGAAACCAGTGTTCAGTGTGAATCAGATACTTGCTGGACACTGTGTTTTCAAGTTAAAGAAAAAAAGGTACAGTCTCTGCCCTCATAAAATGCTCACCATCTAACTAGGAAAACAAATACTAAATAGATTATTAGGTTTATTTGAATAGTCATAGGTGTACAAAATGGCTTAAAACACGTAATACAAAAAAAAAAAAAAAAAAACCAAACCCAAAACACATAATAGAGGGATTGACCCTCCAGTGGGGGATCAGAAGACTTCACTGAGGATCTGTTAACCAAGACCTGAAGTATGAAATGGAATTAGCACAGGAAAGACAAGTGGGAAGGTGGGGTCAGAGAATGACACCCCCCAGGAAATTGAAGTAGCTCCAGATGAGCTATAGTGGAGCCCATAGAGAGAGGGACACAAAATAAAGCTGAAACTTCCATGTAACCTTTCCTTACTGCTCCAGTTAACCCAGCTCTGCTCTCAGTGCCTTTTCACACTAATTATCTTTACCATATTTTACTGTATACGTTTTTGAGATAGAAATCCAACCCGGACCAAAGGAAATATTTCAGGTAGGACATGGTGACAGGTATCTCATAGCCTTAACAAGACCTAGTAAGACGAGACAAAACTCAGTCCTTAAGTATTAGAACTGATGGAGAGGCATGGGGATCTTAGCCAGGCTAGGTTCAGTGGGTAGTGAGGAAGAAGTGATTGCAGGGAGTAAGAATCGGGAAAAGACCTTGACCTAGCAATTCCAATTCTAACTAGCTATATCTACAAAAGGGAGTTATTGTAGTAATGTTTATAGGAGCAAAATACTGACTAATTGTCCACTAACAGGGACTGGTTTATTCACTCACCAACCATTTTTTAAAAAAGATTTTATTATTTACGAGAGAGAGAGAGAGAGAGAGAGAGTGATAGAGCATGAGTGGGTTAGAGAGGGAGAAGCAGACTCCCTGCTGATCAGGGAGCCTGACATCAGGCTGGATCCCAGGACCCCAGGATCATGACATGAGCTGAAGGCAGACACTAAGCCGACTGAACCAGCTAGGCTCATCACAGCCCCCTCACCAAGCATTTCTTAAGCATCCACTCTGTGCTGGGCATATAAATGATTAAGATAGATAAAGTCCCTCTTCTTGTGGAGCTCATGGTGGCTGGGATGGGGGCAGAGAGGTTAACAAGTTAATCTCAGATTATTGTTGAAAGTACAGGTGTCCTTTTTACCTGAATGTGTTTGGTTCCCGAGTTCAAGTGGCAGGGATTTGGGCAGTGTGAGGTGCCTGTGTTTGGAGGAATATTAACATGGTAGTGCGATGGAGAGTAAATTGGAGGGAGGTGCTAAGACAACTTTCCTGAGGGGGTGTGCTCAAGTTGAGACCTGAGTAACTAGAAACTAGTTTCCCACCATGTGGAGATCCCAGGGAAGAGGGAGTAACAAGTATAAAAGCCCCAGGGTAGGAACAAGCTGGATGTATTCAGGGATCAGCAAGGGCAGCCTGGCCGGAGTCCAGTAAGTGGTGGGCATGTCTGGATCTCATCCGTAGGACAGTGGGGTGCTCTTGGTTTTAGGCGATGAATATGTTATGGTACTGTTGTCTGTGGAGTACTATGAGGCAGTTCAAAGGGATAAGGTGAAATTATTTGTAACCCTATGGGAGGATCTCCAAGATACATAGTTAAATGCAAAAAGCAAATTGTAGGAAGTGCATGGGCAGTGAGGAATTGATGATTGTGTGACGAGGCTTGGCTTTCCAAGAAAATATGATAGCTAACTAGGGATATGGTATTGCAGAACATGTTGCCCCTCATGACATTCCTGCCTGCCGTACTGGATTCTTTACAAAATTATGTGAGCAGCTAGTGTATTTAACCCAACATTGCCCCCTCAGAATATCAAATGTATGATCACTTTTTCTGATATCCCTGAAGTATGTTCCCAGTGTTGCCATGGGAACATTTGTGGTGTGGATCCCTAGTTGAACAGGAATGTGATCCTACAGGAATCAGTGACATTCAAAGATGTGGCTGTGGACTTCACCCAGGAAGAATGGCACCACGTGGACCCTGCTCAGAGGCGCTTGTACAGGGATGTGATGCTGGAGAACTATAGCCACCTGGTTTCTCTTGGTAAGGACTGAGTCAGTATCTTGCCTACTGGCAGGTTTTTTCTTTCTCAGGTGCTAAGATTGTGGGGCTCTTAGATCAGGTGGCCGTGAGCAGGGTTGCCTCACAATTAGAGCTTCTTCTTCTCTTTCGGACTCAGCTTTATAGTTCCCTGAGCCTGCTCTTTAGGTAAAGTTCTTTGTTTTGCAGAACCGGAAGTAAGTCATTTGATTGCATGACTCCTCAAGTTGCACCTTTTTTTTCCCTTCAGAGTTCCTGAAGATCAAGGACTAGTACTGACTTGTAGGAGGGGTCTTTGTCCACTTGCACAAACAACCAAATCTTGTGTATTTACCCATGAGCAGGGTATCAAGTTTCCAAACCAGAGGTGATCTTCAAATTGGAACAAGGAGAAGAGCCATGGATATCAGAGGGAGAAATCCAAAGACCTTTCTGTCCAGGTAAATGACGGGGAGTGAGGCATGCAGGAATCAGTGCACACAGTGGCACAGCTGGGGCGGGGCAGGGGGGAGCACCTTCATATTGGCGCCTTGGGAACTCCTAGACCTGCAGAGGAGACGGAGCCATCTCCTGGATGACATCTCTGCCTCCCTTCTCCAATAGGGTGTTCCTGCTGCTGGCAGGTCTCAGAGGAAAATGTACCCCTTTGTCCTACACAGAATACCATTTCTCCCTATACTGTGACCCGATTGCTGGATTTTCTCCTTTGGTGTCCTCCGTCTCCCATCATGATTAGCAATCCATTTTCTTACTCATTGAGACATTAATTGAACTCTCATGTCCTCTTGTTTTGTCTTTCTGCTTTTATAGTCGGTGGCCCCAGACTTGTAGGCAGTACCCATGGCTTTGATTCTCCCATCTTTTCTTGCCTTCAGACTTCTTTTCCTCACCACACTCCTACAACACCTCTCTGGAGAGGAGTACCATCTTCCTTCCAACCTGTTTTCATGCCAGTTTGCTTCATGGCCTCTCCATGGTTCCTGGAGTATCATCCTTTCCTGGTCTCCGGGCTTACTAAGTACTTTGTAGCTTTAGGTCTTTGACTTCGCTTGGTTTCCTCCCTAAGTGAGAGGGAGATGCTCCTCCTCCCCTTTTCTTTCTGTATTACCACCAAACAAGGGTGGTAGTTACAGAGCTTTATTCTATACTTTGGACCTAGAAATAATCCTTACTTGTACCCTGGTCACTTTTTTCCCTTCTCATAGGACCCATCCTTGTGGAAGTCCCATGCAATTAAATACCTAAAATCTAAATTAATCATCTTTCATCCCCAGCCAGCACATTTTGCTACCTTGCCCATTACTCGTTTCTCCCTTTGCCCATTAGAAACCACTGGATCTCTAATCCCTCAGTCCAAACAGCCTAGTCAGTTTAAACTTTTTCTTGCAGTTCAGGTTAGTTTCCTCTCAAACTAGGCCCCACGTGGAGATTACTACAATTCCCAGTTGAAATTGCTCAGCCTTTTCTTTTATAAGCAATATTGGATTTTTTAAATCATAGCTTTTTTGAGATATAATTTAAATGCCATAAAATTCACCTTTTTAAAGTGTACAGTTTCGTGGTGTTTCAGATATTTACTGAGTTGTGCAACCATAACCTTATCTAACTACAGAACATTTCAACACCCAAAAAGAAACCCCATACCCATTAGCAGTCACTCTCCATTCCCCCCAACTCCGGTACCCATTAATCTTTATCTCTGAATGGATTACCATTTCTGGATATTTTATGTCAATGGAGTCATCTAATATGTAGCCTTTTGTGACTGGCTTCTTTCACTTAGCATAATATTTTCAGGGTTCATTCATGTTGTAGCATGTATCAGTACCTCCATACTTTGTATTGCTGAGTAATATTCCATTGTATAGACATACCACCTTTTATATATCTACTCATCACTTGGTGGACCATATTGGATTTTAATGCTCTATCTTCATAAACCACTTACCTCTGACAAAACCTTGCTGTTACTCCCTGTACCTCGTTATAGGAAATAAAAACTCCCCCTCGATTTACAGGTCCCCTGTCATATCTTCTAGTATTCTTTTTCCGTTCCCACTAAAACAAGTTCCACTTGGGTTGAACTTTTTTTTTTTTTAAAGATTTTATTTATTTATTTGTCAGAGAGGGAGAGAGAGAGAGCAAGCACAGACAGACAGAGTGGCAGGCAGAGGGAGAAGCAGGCTCCCTCTGGAGCAAGGTGATGTGGGACTCGATCCCAGGATGCTGGGATCATCACCTGAGCCAAAGGCAGCTGCTTAACCAACTGAGCCACCCAGGCGTCCCTTGGGTTGAACTTTTTAATGTTTTCTGTAAGTAGTGTACAGTTTCCCTAATCAGGTGATACTTTCTACCTATCCAAAGCTGTCTATTCCTTAAGTTCAAGGTGTCTATTCGATCCTTGGACTTACTATGTATTTATGTATTTATTTCCCTGATCACAGATACCATTTATATCATCTTTACTGCCCAAGCTCAGATTTTAAAAATATACCATCTGATGGTTTTCCTTTTTTATCAAAAGATTGATTCTTATTTCTAAGACTTCAGGTTCTTGGAGAAAGAGTCTATTGTATATCTACGTATTCGGTGTTACAGAGCACATAGAAAGCAGTCAGGAATTACTTGATTGTTTTTTCATGTGACTGGGGAGAGAACTTTCTCATTCATTCATGTCAACATTTCTTGAATATCCCTCTGAGAAGTATTCTAGAAATACAAAGCATTTTCTGTCATTTGGAAAATTAGAATTGAGTCGTGTTCCAGGGTAAGGAATTTTGAGGCTTAGGGTCCCTTGATTGTTGTTTTTTCCCCTCCTGACATTTTATGAATATTTTCAAATGTATGGGAAGTTGAAAAAATTATACAGTGAACACCATATACCTACCACCAAGATGTATAGTTGTTAAAATATTATTACATTTGCTTTATCACATATTCATCTATCCCATCTATCAATCTTTTTTAAAAATCTGTCATACTTTTTGATGCATTTCCAACTAAGTTGCCAACACAAGTACATTTCACTCCTATGTTCCTGTGTATCATTAATCAGAGTTCAATATTTATGGGTTTTTTGAAGAAAGACATGCATATAGTAAGATATACAGCTCTTCTAAGTACCATCCAGTTGATTTTGACAAATGCACTCACCCATCTAATCCAAATTCATTTCAATATAGAACATGTCCATTACCTCAGAGCCCTCCTTCTCCTTAGTTTTTAAAAGTTACCGTTTTTGAGGCTCCTGAGTGGCTCAGTCATTAGGCAGCTGCCTTCGGCTCAGGTCATGATCCCAGTGTCCTGGGATCGATCCCCGCATCAGGCTCCCTGATCGACAGGAAATCTGCTTCTCCTTCTTCCACTCCCTCTTATTGTGTTCCTTCTCTCGCTGTGTCTCTCTCTGTCAAATAAATAAATAAAATCTTAAAAAAAAAAAAAAGAAACCTAGAAACTAATTATCTGGTATTAGTATTTTGAGGTTAAACAGGGGTTTTGTTGTGGATTTTTTTTTTTGAGATTTTATTTATTTATTTGACAGCACCAGCGAGCATAAGCAGGGGTGGGGGCAGAGGGAGAGGAAGAAGCAGACTCCCCACTGAGCAAGGAGCCCGATGTGGGACTTGATCCCAGGACCCTGGGGTCATAACCTGAGCCAAAGGCAGACACTTAATAACTGAGCCACTGGGCACCCTGAAACAGGGGTCTAGAGATCAATTTATTAGGCCAAGTAAAATCCTTTTGCTCAAGAGAGGTGATTAGTATAGAACCAGAACTCCAATAGGCTAAAACCTTAGCCCTAATTATAAAGGCAGTGATGATTTGCCTCCTAAAATATGACTTTATCTTAGCTTTTAAAGTATAGTTCGTCTCCCAAGTATGTCAAAGAATGATTTCCATTACATCAATTGCTGTAGATTTTCTCTTTAGGATTTGAAGATTTGGAGCCTCAGAGGAGACTTTAAAGAAATTGTGAATTGACTGTATTAGGAAGACAGATTTGGGGATGATTTGTAAAATGGGCAGGAAGCATGAAGAACATACAGGATCTTGCAAGACAGACCATGGTTTTATTCCATTTGTGTCTGTGCTTAACATTCTCATGCTCACTTATTCCCTTACTTCCTAACCAGTCCTCCTAGAGGGGCTTCCTCATTCTAGACTTAACCATACCCTCTGGCTCGGCGGTCTGAGCTGTCACTTCTCTGTACTCTTCCTTTTCCTCATTGTGGGTCTTCTCTCCAAACTATAGGACTAATTGCAAAACAGAATCATGTATAGTTTATATTTCTTTCATTTCCCCATTCCTGCTGTAGCAGTTTGTTTCAGCAGGAGGGAATAGGGGACTTTTGCACTTCGGATTTTTTTTCAGACTGGAAGACCAGGCCTGAAGCCAAATCATCACATCTGCAAGAGAGCGTCTCTGCAGGATCCCGTAGCACAGATGGCCTTTCACATGCCACCTTCCAAAGCACTTGGGGTGTTGGTAGCCAGTTTGAGAGGCACCAGGAAAACTGGAAAAGGTACTTGGGGCCAGATGCATCCAACCAGAAGAAAATAATCACACCAGAAGAAAACTTCCAGCAAAATAAATTTGGTGAAAACTCTAGATTGAACACAGTCCTGGTTACACAACTGAACATTCCTTCAAGGCCTAATGAATGTGATACACTCGGAAGCAATTTGGGACATACTTCAGAAATAATTAATCAGAATAATATCCTTGCAAAAAAGAAACCTTATAAATGTGACAAATGTAGAAAAGCCTTTATTCATAGATCATCACTTACTAAACATGAGAAGACTCATAAAGGAGAGGGAGCTTTCCCCAATGGTACAGATCAGGGTATTTATCCTGGAAAGAAACACCATGAATGTAGTGACTGTGGGAAAACCTTCCTCTGGAAGACACAACTTACTGAGCATCAGAGAATTCACACTGGGGAGAAGCCCTTTGAATGTAATGTGTGTGGGAAGGCCTTCAGGCATAGCTCATCCCTTGGTCAGCATGAGAATGCTCACACGGGAGAGAAGCCTTACCAGTGCAGTCTCTGTGGGAAAGCCTTCCAGCGCAGCTCCTCCCTTGTTCAACACCAGAGAATTCACACTGGAGAGAAACCCTATCGATGCAATTTATGTGGGAGATCTTTTAGGCATGGCACATCCCTCACTCAGCATGAGGTCACACATAGTGGAGAGAAACCCTTCCAGTGTAAGGAATGTGGGAAAGCCTTTAGTCGATGTTCTTCCCTCGTCCAACATGAAAGGACTCACACGGGAGAGAAACCTTTTGAATGTAGCATATGTGGGAGGGCTTTTGGTCAGAGTCCATCCCTTTATAAACATATGAGGATTCATAAGAGAGGCAAACCTTACCAAAGCAATAACTATAGCATAGATTTCAAGCATAGCTCATCTCTTAGTCAAGATGAAAGCACCGTCGCTGAAACGAAATCCTATCATTGTAATGACTGTGGGGAAGACTTCAGTCTCATTACTGACTTTACTGATCATCAGAGGATCCATACTGGACAGAACCCCTATGAATGTGAGCAGAACTTCAGTCAACAACCGATTTCTCATCCTGGAGAGAAACCCTATCAGTGTAATGTATGTGGAAAAGCTTTCAAAAGGAGTACAAGCTTCATAGAGCATCACAGAATTCATACTGGAGAAAAACCCTATGAATGTAACGAATGTGGAGAAGCCTTCAGTCGGCGCTCATCACTTACTCAGCATGAGAGAACCCACACTGGAGAGAAACCCTATGAATGTATTGACTGTGGGAAAGCCTTCAGTCAAAGTTCATCCCTCATTCAGCATGAGAGAACTCATACTGGAGAAAAACCCTATGAATGTAATGAATGTGGGCGAGCCTTTCGAAAGAAAACCAATCTTCACGATCATCAGAGAATTCATACTGGAGAAAAACCCTATGCTTGTAAGGAATGTGGGAAAAACTTCAGTAGAAGTTCAGCACTAACTAAACACCAGAGAATTCATGCACGAAATAAACTGTAGAAGCCCTGAAATTAAGAAATGTGCAGAAAATTTTAGCTAAAATATTGTTCTTTTTAGTATCTGAGGATTCTTACTAGAGAGGAAGTTTGAGAATGTAATGGCTGTGTGTGTGTGTGTGTGTGTGTGAAAAGAGCTCTGTGCTAGTGACAATGTTTTTTTTTTTTGACAATGTTTTTTTTTTTTTAATAAATAGAAGCCACATTCTCAAATCTGATTATAGACTTTTGTAAAAACAGCTACAAACATCATATATAACCAATTGGAAAGGATATGTCTATGTATTGGACTTTATAAAGCTTTTGAATATATGTATGCAGGAGATCATCAGCTTTGAACAGTTTGACTTGTAACTCTGTGTTTACAACCTTTTTTAATAAAGCTCCTGCAGTAATGACCAAAAATTACTTTTAAAATTGCTTGACAACTGCATTCAACTGCAGCTCTTACATTAAATTCACCATGGAAACCAATTCCACCTCCTGGAATCCAACATTCAAAGAATGAGATCAGCTGGTCCAACCACTTCATTGTACAGATGAAGAAACCAAAAGCCAAAGATGTGAAGTGGTTTACACAGTGTGATACAGCTTATAATGGCATAGCTGGGTGGAGAAAGCAGGTCTCCTGGATCTTTGGCCCTGTGGTCTAGCCACTGAAAAGGTATTTGGGAGTTCAGAGGGCTTTAATGTAAATTTTAAAATAAATCAGATGCACAAACTAATGAGCACTCGGATACTCTAAGAATTCATAAAAGCATAAGAGGCAGCAAAATACAGAGGCAGATTTGTCACAGACACATTCAGAACAGCTTGTTGGAAGCTTACATACCAAAATGTTAACAAAAACTGTGAATAGTTCAACTGCTGGTGACTTTTTTTCCTTTTCCCAAGTGTAATATTTATACTTTCAACTATCATGTCAGTTTCATAGACCTGTTAAGTCCTCTTACTGTGAGGTTTTTTTTTTTTTTTTAAATCACACTCCCATGAGAAAGCGCTGCCCCAATCTTCCTATTATTAAACCAATGGGAAAACAGCACAAAACTAAAGAGGAAACATTTTTCCCAAATTAATTTTACTGTGAAGTATAAATATAATTACCCATTGTCATAAAATCTTGTCTTTAAATCAGTTCTGAGAATCGATGTGATGACCCATTTTGTGTGCCAAGGAAATACTTCATCATGAAAAATTCAACTTCTTTAGTTCTATGCTGCTCTTCCATCAGTAAGGCATGAGATCAGCATCAGTAGCCCAACCCAATCCTAATGTTCTCTCGTGCCTCCCATGGACTATCCTAAAGGTGCCAACAGTGGAGATAAATTTGGAAGCAACTGTGGACCTTGACCCCTTTGACACAACAGCCTTTCCCAAGTAAATTTTCCCACCCTGATGAATCCTGGAGAGGAATGATATGGGTGATGTTGATGGTAAACGTTTCCTATTGCCTTCTTTGCATGCCAAGTAGCAGAATCCATTATCCTTGTCTCATCCTGGACAACAGGAGGTAGCTCCCAAATATTCTTCATAATTCTTTGCAGGAAAAATGTGCATGGGGGCTGAAATGTGTGATGTCTAGCCCAATGAGTCCATCACAAGTGGAACAAGATGGGAATCTGCCCTTCCAAGACTTTAACCATTCAAAAATACCTTGTTTGTGATGTTCCATGCTTAACACACACACATATGCTCACACACACAGTGCCAAGACCATGTGTTGTCTGATATATAGTTTGACAATGGGTAATTCTATACAGACTCCCGCTGCCCCTCTTCCCCCCACCCCCTGTGGTTATCATGCTTATCAAGAATAATTTGCTGTTGAGTGTTTGGGGATCCCCCTAGTGGACTATTTGCAAGAATGACATAAATTGTAACCAGTTGAGTGCTATCCTACTTTTATGGAAGTTTGTAAAGACTTAGGTCCAGAAGACTCAAAGAAAACCACTGGTTTTTGTGTGGAACTTGGCCTAGATCCAACCAGTCTCTGAATCTCAGCACGTCGGCATTGACAGAGAAGGAGCCCAGAGTATCCGTGGTATGTGTGGTTGATTGAACAGAGGATTCTCTAGTTCCAGCAACCAGGTACCATGCACTTAGGAACACCAAGCTTCCTAAGCAACATGAAATGGATCCTTGTAACATCATTGTATTATTTCAATAAATAGCCTTCTAAGTTGAATGGATGTCAGTTTGTCTTTTTCAGTTTTCAGAACTTGGCTAAGATTAAAGCATCCAGGCGGAGGGATTAACTGCTAAACTCATCACGGTCAGGTGAGTTAATAATAGCCACCGTTTATTCATGCTTACTACTAGAAAGAAATCATCTGAAATATTTCATAGCCATCATTTCATTTAATCCTTACAACTCCTTGTTCTAGGTCTTATGGTAGCTCTTGTCTCTACCCAGCTTTTTTCTCCCTCTTTTTCTTGTAACATTTCTGCTGTACTGACCCCAGGAACATAAGTCAACATCCCTGGGGCTTAGTGATAGTTCTAGGGGCAACCATGTAACCTAGTTGAGCCAGAGTCCTTTGCCAGAAAATGTTCAAAATAGATTTGGCAGGGTCACTTTAATTTTGTGTTGCTAGACTGGAAAGGTGAAGGCCTAAAACTGCCTAGAGTCCAGTTCCTTACCAGCGAGGAAAGGTGCGTTGTAGGAGGAGATGCAGCCAACACGTTGGTGTTCTCATTGCCAATCCTGAGGTCCTTGGACCTGGCTCAATGTCTGAAACTCTTCCTGGGGTTCAGCGGACTCCCCACTGTGGTCCAGTTTACTCCTTTTTGATTAAGCTAATTTGTCAGATTTCTGTTGTTTATATTAAAGAAACCTAATACACATCTCCTCATTTTCTAATGGGAAATAAGAAATACTTTACCTCTCTGTGACCTTTACAGAGAGGTAAAGTAATTCCCTTGAGGTGGTATTTCCCATGGCAGATTCAGGCTTTGAACCCAGGACTGTCGGACTACAAAAGCATAGCTTTTCACCTCTACCTCTGTTGTTTCCAGAACCATGTTTATGTTCAAGGAGCTGCATATAATGCCGTATTGATTTAGGAGGAGTGGATGAAGGGATATGGTGATAGGTTAAGTTGGAGACCAAGCAAAGGCAAAATGGTAAAGGGCTTCAGGATACTTTTCCTGACGACTTTAGTCAGTTAAACTATCTGAATTCACCCATAACCCTCATTCCTTAATATATCAAGTTATTAGTTATATTTGTCCATGTTATGGGTAATGGGTATGGGTAAATTTTGTACTTAAAAAATGTTTTTCATAAATATATTCCATGTTACTATACAGTCTCAAGGTCTCCTAAAATCCCTTACTGTTGGGACACATTTGGATTGGTTTTTATAATAATGACATTGAATCCTTTTATCTTTTGAAGCACCCTTCCTTTTTTATTTTCTATAGAATTTTTTCTTAAAATATCCAGAATGAGGTAAAATATCTAAAGTGGGTTTTCTAGGTCAGCAGGTATAGGTTAATATAATCAGGTGGTGTGAGACTCCTGCCGGAATAAACTGGATTCCATAGCGCGGGAGTAATAGTCTCAACATTACATCAGGGAGCAGGAGAAAAGCAGGCTCCCACTCTTGGTAAAGGGCTGTGTCTGGGGATGGGCCCCAGGGCAGCATGACGTCCACCACAGCGTCCCCACACACACCACTGTGCGGGCCTGGGAAGACAGGAAAATGTATGCCTGACAGTGGGCCTGGTTTTTTTCTTACTCAGCTGTTGAAATGAAAATGTCACTTCAGGGAAGGTTCTGCTGCCCTACCTCCACCGAATTGATCACCCTTTTTTAATTTTTCATAGTTTACTGTTAATGTGCTTTACGTTACCAGGGTTTGTATTTGTGATTATTTGGTTTTCTCCCCACTCTCACCTGAAACCAGATTGTGATTTCCAGGAAAGTAGGGTCTCTCTCTCATGATAACTTCTTTGTTCCCCTGCTTATCACAATGCCAGTCACATGATAGGTACTTAAGGTAATCTTGCTAAGTGAGTGATGGAGTAGAAATCTGTTAGACAAAGAAGACTGGCTTATAAATGAAAGGGTGCTTGATCCTGAAACCAGAATTTTGCCAATGAAGGCAATAAGATACTATTTCATTAGGGTGGCAAAAATTTAGAAGTCTATCTGGCAGGTGGGAAATGAGAACTTGGGTACACTGCTGGTGAGAGGATAAATTGGTATAATCATTTTGAGGAGTAATTTGGCAATATGCAGTTAGAGTGAAGCTAAGCACATATCATGGCCCAGTAATTCCACTTCCAGATCTATACGCTGGACTAGAAATTTTCCTGTGTGAGCACAAAGACACGCGCAAGGATGCTTATTGCTGCAGTGTCTGAAGGAGTAATGAGATGGACACAGCATAGATGTCTGTCAGTAAGTGAAAGGGCTAATGTGGCATAGTCTTATAATTTAATGCAATACATATTGAAATGAAAGAACCAGAGCATCTCACCAAAAAAAAGAAAAAAAAAATTCTTGTTCTGCCTACACCACTCCTGTCCCCATGCGGCTAGCTGTGGCTACAGAAAACCAGAGCTGGAGTGACCAGCCCCACTTTAAATTCCTGGCTGCTAATCTCAAGCATCTATTTGCCTAGTGCATTGTCCCAGTCTCCTAGGTCCCAGCCTCCTGAACTATAGTTTTATAGCTTCTCACTTCAGCCTCCAGCATTTTACCCAGTCCTCAGCTGGTGACCTGCTTTCCTAGTTAACTGAGAAAAATTAAAGCAGTCAGAAGATAACTACTGTCACCTGTGTGCATCTCGTCTATGTGTTCATCCTTTTCTTCCTGTTAGTATAGGTGATACTTGGTTCTCTTATCTAAGGCCAACTTCTCTTGCGTTAGATCCCATTCTTAAACTAGGACATCATTCCTACAAGTGTCCTCTCCTCTGCATCTTTTTTTTTTCTTGTCTATTGAATCTTTCCAGTAGCATAATTGTAGTTTTTCTCATCTTAAACATACGTATTTGTGAATATATGTCCTGCATCCCCCTCTGCCTGCCACTCCATTTCTTGTTTCACTTAGGAATATTCCTGGGCTCATTGTCTCCACTTCCTCTCCTTCTGTTCTCTCTTTTTTTTTTCAAGATTTTATTTATTTATTTGACAGAGATCCCAAGCGGGCTCCCTGCTGAGCAGAGAGCCCGATGTGGGGCTCAATCCCAGGACCCTGGGATCATGACCTGAGCCGAAGGCAGAGGCTTAACCCACTGAGCCACCCAGGTGCCCCTCCTTCTGTTTTCTCTTGCACCCCTCCTAGTCAGGTCTTTGTTTCTGTTCTTGCTGAAGGACACTGAGGGACTCCCTGTGGCTAAATGTACTTTTTTTCAGTCCTTTTACTTGACCTTTCAGCATTATTCGTTACAATTCATCACTTCTCACCTTTGACACCTTTTTTTCCACTTGGCTTCTGGGCTATCACACTTTTCCTTGTACTTTATTGACAGCTACTTCTCCCAGTTTTTTTTTTCTTTATTTCTTTACTCTAGACATGAAAATTCTTCTAGGGCTCAATCATTAAACTTATCTTTTTCTATGGTCAGCCCTCATTGTAGCCATCACCCTGTCTCATGACTTTAAATATCTACTTGCTGGCAACTTCAAAGATTGTATCTCTAGCCCAGGATTCCAGACCCATGTAATCGACTGCATATGTGACTTCTCTGCTTGCATGCCTAACATATCTTGAATTTAATGTGTCCAAAGATGAACTAATTCATGATATCTCCCTTCCACCCCTGTCATAATCGTGTTCTTCCCCCAGTCCTTTCCTTCTGGGAAAAGAACCCCATTTTTCCAGTTTCTCTGGCCATAAACATGAGAACTGTTCTGGATTCTTTTACTCCTCACTTCCAAGCTTCAGTAAGTCCTGTCAGCTAACTATCAGGATGGATGTGGATGACCATTTCTTGTTTCCTCCGCCACCCTCGCCCAAGTCCCCATCATCAGTCATCTCTGGTCTACATATTTGCAACAGCCTCCTAATTGGATTCTCTGCTTCCATCCTCCCTGTGGCTGCAGTTTAGCAGCTAGAGTGATGCTTTAATACTCTGAGATCGTGTCATTCATCTGCTCAAAGTCGTGAAATAACTTTCCATTTCACTGAAGAACAGGTAAAGTAAAAGCCCTACATAGTATCGCTACCACCTGCCGCCCTGTATTATCTCTCTGACTCCCCAGCTCTTCCTTCTTTTTTTTTTTTAAAGATTTTATTTATTTATTTGACAGACAAGTAGGCAGAGAGGCAGGCAGAGACAGAGAGGAGGAAGCAGGCTCCCCGTCGAGCAGAGAGCCCGATGCAGGGCTCGATCCCAGGACCCTGGGATTATGACCTGAGCTGAAGGCAGAGGCTTCAACCCACTGAACCACCCAGGCGCACCCCCCCCCCCCAAGCTCTTCTTTCTCACTGCCCTGGGCCCACTGACCTCTCTGCAGTAACTTACACAACAAACTTCTACCTCCGAGCTTGTACTTTTGCCATTCCCTTTGGTGGAGTCCATTTGCCCTAGATGACACATAGTCTAGTCCCTCATCTCTTGCAAATCTTTGCCCACGATTTTCTTAACAGAGAGCCCTTTTTGTTGACTACCCTATCAAAATAGCATGCCTCTTCCATGGCACACCTCATCACTCTTCTCAGCTTCATTTTTTTCTGTAATACCACCACCTAAATATTTTACTTGTTTATTATATGTCTTCTGGAAGGTATTAAGCTACATAGAGTAGGGATTTGGGGGGAAGGTGGGGAGGCCCACTTTATTGAAGCATAACGTAGAGAAAAATGCGCAAATAGCAAGTGAGCAGCTTGTTGACACAAGGCAGTCATGTTTGTATCTTAGTGCTGTGTCCTTGGCATGGGAGATACTCAAATATGTAGTAAATGGTTGCACTGGCTGTACATGTATTACTAAGGCTAACATTGAATAAAGTTGAGGGATACGTAAAGTGTGATATAACTTTTAAAAAATCTATTAATACCTATTTTTAATAAACGCATAAGAAGTAAAAGTAGGGAAGCATTAAAAGACGGCTTCAGAGTGGTGATTTCCTCTGGAGCTACAGGGGATACTGGTAGGAAGGAATAAAAGAAAGCTTAAACTGTCATTTTATTTCTCTTTTTTAATAGCAGACATGGGAAAACATTAACATTTGTTAAGAGAGGATGTTGCATAGATATCTGTCTTACGTGCATCTCTGAATGTTCAAACTTTTTTACAGTTAAAGTCGGCCTCCTTGCTCTTATGGGTCTCTCAGCCCACAAAGCCACCTGCTTGGTTCCCCTCAGGGCGGGAGCCTGTTTGACCTGAACATCCAGCATGCCCAAAGAGTTTAGGAGAGGGAGAACAGGCATTCATTTTCTCAAGGTTGAGAAGCTCATCTAAGCCTAAGAATGAAGGAAAGGGTCTTGGCACTGTCAAGATCAAGCAAAGTCATTGCCACTCCCTATAAATATTTCTTTAGGGACCACTTTTTAAAAAGTGGGGGGGGGCACACCTGGGTGGCTCAGTCGTTAAGTGTCTCCCTTTGGCTCAGGTCATAATCCCAGGGTCCTGGGTTTGAGCCCCACATCAGGTTCCCTGCTCTGCTGAAAGCCTGCTTCTCCCTCTGCCACTCTTCCTGCTTCTGTTCCCTCTCTCATGGTCTCTCTGTCAAATAAATAAAATCTTTAAAAGTAAAAAAAGGGGGCGCCTGGGTGGCTCGGTGGGTTAAAGCCTCTGCTTTCGGCTCAGGTCATGATCCCAGGGTCCTGGGATCAAGCCCCACATCAGGCTCTCTGCTCAGCAGGGAGCCTGCTTCCCCTCCTCTCTCTCTGCCTGCCTCTCTGCCTACTTGTGATCTCTGTCTGTCAAGTAAATAAAATCTTTTTTAAAAAAAGTTTTAAAAGGGGGGGAGGGGAGAAGGGCAAGGGAACAGAGCAGAAGACTTCCTGTAGGAGATACAGAACCCACATGATTATTTGCAAGAATTGATGGAAGTAGAAAACTGATTTTTGCTAAGAAATTTCAGTGAAAGCCCTGTAATTTTGGAAAAAACACTTTTTGGGACACATTTTTTGATGAAAATTTTAATGGATAAAAGAGCCGAGAAATTTGGACCTAAAATATACATGGTATCTTACTGTGCTAAGAACATATAAGTATTAATTATAATAATTAATGGGGGTTTTGTTTTACTGTGTGCATTAAGAAACTAGCAATTAGCAATTGTTCTTGAATTTTAATGCTTGTTTTCAGAAGTTACCACAGGATTTTGACAGGAGCTTTTCTGTTGGCTTGGAGTTGCTGATAAAACCCCAAAAGCAAAATCTCAGTGTTCCCTGCATTTTAAAGGGTACCACGAGGGCCTGGACACCCTGTCCCCCAGGAGTATCTAGGAGGTGTAAGATTTACAGAACCTCTGTTCTTGGGCCTCCACTGACAGGTTAGTGTATAGCAAGGTTCAGATCCAGAGGGGATGGGCCTTAGAGTCCTGGGGTGAGGCCTCTGCCCTCTTCGCAGGACTAGGGGACTCAGGTAATGAGAGAATAAGTGGAGATATAGGGGCATCTGAAATCACTGGAGCTTGGTGTGTGCACTCCAACAAAACTCCAGGCCCCCTTCTTCTTGGGAGAGTTTTCCATGTACCCCTGGAAAGTGTATATGCAGTGGTAAGGGGGTGGGGAGGAACCAAACACAGGTAGGGGCCTGAAACTGGTGATTTCTGGAGGAGAGGCAGCTGCTGCTAGAGTAGCTCCTTCCAGGAGCGCATGAAGCCCTTTAAGGGTCTGGGTTTGTAGTGTGTCTACGAAGCAAGAAATAGGACTCTATCTGTTTTCTTTGTTGCCAAAGATCACAAAACAGGATTTCAGTAGATCCCGAAGAACGTGACCAGGTAAGTGATGGTCAAAACCAAGACCCTTGAGAATGAATGGCGAGCTAACCAAAAGAGAAGCTGGAGCGGTGCTGGCAAATCGGAGAAACCTCTACTCTGTGCCTGGGGCTCCCAGAAAAAGGAGGATAGGGTGGCAGGAGCCATAAGGCTGTGTCCCAGTGACTACTAGGTGATGACCCACCTGGAGAAGGGTTAAAGGTGAGAACTGCATGGGGCCAAAGAGAAAGGAGGCTGCCCAGTTGTGTATGAACTGCCAGACAGCCACACGTCTCCCAGGGAGGAGACTCCTGTTGGGCAAGCCACCGGGCCCTTAACAGGACCAAACTGGAGGACCCGCACCTTCCTTTTCCTTCTCTCCCCTGACCCACGTGCGGAAGAGCCGCCAGGGCATTCGGGCACTTGAGAATAAGGTATGAGTTTGGAGTTTTAAAGTGGTCTAGACGAAGTTTCTGTATCGGTAAGTAAGCACAAATTTGCTTTCCCTCAAGTTTAGGGATCCTACTGGGGGATCTGACAGCGTCGCGGGGTGAGAAGACCTCTTGGTGACACCACACAGGTTAGAAGGATTGGTACCACCAAATTTCGAATAACAGGACGACATGGGTGGGCCTTTTTTTTTTTTTTTTTTTTAATTTATTCACTTGACCGAGAGAGCACAAATAGGCAGAGTGGCAGGCAGAGGGAGAAGCAGGCTACCCGCCGAGCAGGGAGCCCCATGTGAGGCTCGATTCCAGGACCCTGGGACCACAACCGTAGCCAAGGCAGACGCCCCTGAGTGTGCCCCTTTAAAGAGGCGTCAAAGGAAGCCCATTTGCATCCCCCCCACAATTCAGGGGCGTTAGGTGGCAAGCGCGGTCCGCTGGCCCTGGAACCCCTGGCCTCTGAGAGCCTGGGTTGCGCGGCGGGATTGGAGACTACATTACCCGAAAGCCTTGAGGGCGGCGCACTTCCGCCTCCGTAACTGACGTCTTCCGTAGCTATCGCCGGCGCTCGAGGGGGCAAAGTGAGGCTGCGGCACTGGCGCGCGCGGTTCCAGTTTGCATGGCTTGTGCACAGCGCTCCGTGTACCGAGTGCAGAGGATCAAGAGCATGAGTGGTTGTGCGAACGGCGCCCAGCGTCCGACTGCCAGGGCCAGGCCACCCACCTCCAGTGGCCGGTGTCCCACGGCCAGAACGTCGCAGGCCAGCCCCGCCGGTCTTCTCCCGCGCTTTGCCCCGTGGTTGGGCACTGCCATCTCCTATCATGTGACCTACCCGACAAAATGGGGATAAATTGAATCAAATGAGACTGTCTAGGTAAGTGGAGAAACTCCAGGTAACCATATCTTATCTCTGAAAAAGTCTGGCTTTTCCTGAGGAAGCGTGTTTCTACTCCACTGAAACAAGGTCCTGAAACCAGAGACACCATCTCTTCCGCCTCCTTTCTGCTCCCTTATTCTAGATAGGAGCGGTCCCGCGCAGGTAGGCCGGAGTGAAAATGATGAAGCCTTAAGTGAAGGACCACACTCCCAATAATAGTGGTGTAGGTAATTAGGACAGCTCTTCCATAGAATATATAAGCTAAGCTGGTTGGAATGTTTTGAAACGACAGCCTTCCAAAGAGCTAACAAGAGAGTGAAGAATTAGGACTTAAACTCTGGGAAAAGCAAGAGACTGAGTTCATTAAACCCATCACTCAGACTGCCTTTGCCTGAAGGCATGTGCTGTTGGGAAGAGACACCTGAGAATCCCAGCTGTAAGGCAGGTGGACTTGCAGCCAAGTATACTTGGATATATATTACATATATATATTATGTATTATTATATATGTATGTTTATGCTTATGTATATGTATATGTGTACATAGGGGTACAAGTATAGGGGCACCGGGATGGCTCAGTTAAGCGCCTGACTCTTAAATTTGGCTCAGGTCATGATCTCAGTGTTGAGAGATCGAGCCCCACATCAGGCTCTGTGCTGGGTGTGGAGCCTGCTTAAGAAGTTTCTCTCTCATTCACCCTCTGCCCCTCTTCTGCTCTCTCTCTCTCTCTCTCTCTCTCAACAAAAGTATAAAAGTGCTGAAACCTGGGAGTTTGAATAACCACCCAACATTGAACAGAGAACCCTCAAGAAAATGTTGAACTGGAGGTAAACCCTAGCATAGACATGTATCCCAAATTCAGGTTATCTTGGAGGTGTAAGGAACCTGAGCCTTCAGTATGGACCATCTAGTGGTGTGCCCAGGTGTTGACAAAAACAAATGAAAATACAGTACCTTATAGAAATACCTTAGGGAAAGGTATTGTTACCTTAGACATCAGAGTGTTCACACACACCTCTTTTCTTAGTAACTTCGAGCACATTCTCAAAAGATAACCAGATAAACAAGGAAGTAAGGCATCATGAAAAAACATGTAGAGATAACAGAAAACAAATACGCAAAAATTCCAGATCCTAGATTTATCAGAAAGAGTATAAAATATCAATTTTTTGTCATTTTTTACAGAGAGAAATAACAAGTTAGAAAATATCTATACAACCAAGAAAGCTTAAGAAGTTGACATATCAGATTTGTAAAAGTGACCAAACAACATTAAAAAATAACTAATTAAAAATAAGAAAACTGTGTTTTAACAGCAAATTACACAAAAGAATTAATCAGCTGGAGTATAGATAAGAAGAATTGTGCAGAAACTCGTGGGAAGAGACAGTGAGATGAAGAGACAGAAGAGGCAGAAACATGAGTAATACACATGAAATCATTGGCCAGGAAAGTCTAAAATAAGTTGGATTCCCAGAGAAAAATAAAGAAAAACTATAAGAAATATTTGGAGAGTTAATGACTAATAAGAGTTTTCCAGAACTGATGAAAGACATACCATGCTACAGGTTCAAGAAGCCCAATGAAACTCAAAGAGGATAAAAAATAAGTCCAAAACTATATACATCCTGGTGAAACAATAGAATATAAAGGGTAAGTAACATCTTAAAAGCAATTAGACAAAAAGATCAATTAACTTCAGAGAAGTAACATCGGACTTCCCAATAGCATTAGTGGAAGCCATATGAATGAGGAACGATATCTTCATTGTACTTGAAATATGTGCCTACCTAGAGCTCAGTACAGCAAAAGTCGTTCAGGAATGGAGACACAAAAGGAGTCCCTTTTATATAACTACAAACAGGAATTTCATCATGAATAGACCCTAACTAAGGAAAGGAAATTTTAAATGCTGTGTTTCATACAAAACTTAAATAATCACAGATGGGTGGTCAGAGGCACAAAGAATAAAGCCAAATGTGGCCAAATGTGAATAAACTAAATGGTTAACTGTACAAAACAGCAATATTTATAAGTTTTTAAACATAGAGAATTAAAATCCAAGACAGTGATGCTTCCGTCGCTAGCTATAACAGAATAGCTTGTCATAAACTAACATTTCTAATAGAAATTCTAATAGAAATGTTAGTTTATGACAAGCTATTCTGTTAGAGCTGGTGATGCTGCTCTTCTAGCTATTTCTATTAGAAATGTTAGTTTATGACAAGCTATTCTGTTATAGCTAGCGATGGAAGCATCACTGTATGTTTTATATAGCATATATATATATATATATATATACACTATATATACAAATATATATATACACACTATATACACAAAATAAAAAGCAAAATAAATAAAAAATCTCCAAAGCACTGGAGAGCTCCCAAAACAGCCAGGAATGAGGATCCACAGGTATCTAACAAGATAATGGAGAGAACAAAATAAATATTAATTCATAAGGTGAGAAAGAACTTGTCAAGAGCCTCCTGAACACCCACAAGTGCAGCAAATCCAGCTGAGGAGTCACAGTAGTCAATTTGATTCTTGGTTGAGCAGTCATTGGAGGGTTGAAACTTCATCTTTGACCTGGACTTGAACCAGAGGGTAATGGGCTGGATGCCACCTCTAACCCAGAGAAATCCCAGAATGCCACAGCCACAGACACCCTGCCTCACCAGCTCCAACCTAATCTAGAAGCAGTTCTTCAGCTTCTGGAAAGAGGTGGCTTTCACCTACTGCACTTCTGCCCAAAAATAGTCCCTGTGTCCTCCAGAGTAGGTGGCAGGGGGCTGGAGTCCAGCGAGGAAACTGAGCCAGAGGCAGGGAGAGAAAAGCACTCCTTTGCCTCCCCTCTTAGTGTGTGACGTTCCCCAGAAGTTGGCAGGTCAGTGGCATTTCCTGGTTGGTGAATCCAATTCAGAGGTGGTGGTGACTTCACCGAGCAGAACAGCAGTGGTAAGTCTGCCAAGAAAGTTGTGGCCTTGGGGCCCTCCCATGGGACAAAACAGCTTCCATATTGGGGAGCTTCGTGAACCACCTGTAGGCCCTGTGGGATTCTGCATGTCCTCCTCCACCTGCACAGTTCTGTCGTCTGCCACTGAGGTCCTTGAAGAGGCATGTAGGGCTCAAAAGGAGATGATGACCTCTGTGCTGATGAGTCAGCTGGAGACCCAGGAGCTTATGTCGGTGGGAGGGAGGAGGGGAGGAATAAAAAGCTGGAGCTGGAGAAAAAGAGCCCTAAGGGTCAGAAGGAGAGCAGAAGGGGATGGGGAGAGGAGGACAAGGAACAGAGGGGTGGGAGCCAGAAAAACACCCCCAGGGAACCCTTCCCGGGTGCTCCGGGTTGCTCAGTTAAGGGGGATCTCGAGCACGCTACAGGAACCCTTTCCTCCTTGCCCACCACCCCTACCTTTACCCAGGGCAAATCAGCTGGCAGGAAGGACATTTTGGTTCTTTCCCCCTTCCAAGTTATTTTCCAATTTCACAACACAAACACTTTGGGGGGTGGGGATTAAGAAACCACATCCCTGACATTGCTCAACCCGTCTGGATGTGTCTAATTCACACTACCTGTTACTTCAAGGAGAGATGGGTGGGAAAACTCTGTCGCCGCACCAGGCTCCTCATTCCACTATGCCTCAAACACAAGTGAGTGTTGTTATGACCAGGGAAATATAAATTCATTTTTTAAAAAGATTTTTATTTATTTATTTGACAAAAACACAGCGAGAGAGGGAACACAGCAGGGGGAGTAAGAGAGGGAGAAGCAGGCTTCTCGCTAAGCAGGGATCCTGCCGCAGGGCTCAGTCCCAGGACCCCGGGATCATGACCTGAGCCAAAGGCAGACACTTAACCACTGAGCCACCCAGGCGCCCCATAAATTCATTTTTTTTGAATGTCACTGAACACACAGGAGATTTGGTCATTGTGTAGGACAGTGGTTTTCAGATTTGAACATACATGAGAATCTCTTGGAGCACTGGTTGAAACAGATTTCTGGGCCCCAGCCTGCTGTTTTCTTTTTCAGCAGGTCTGATCTGGAGCATGTGCAGTTCTAAAAAGTTCCCAGATGATGCTGACACTGCTGGTTCAGGGACCACACTTTGAGTACTGTTAATCTAGGTTATCAGAAATACAGCTACTTTTAGGGATGCTCTGTTTTGTTTTTCAAGTATTCTCCTCCTGTTTATTCAAACTCTTAGCCATTTTTTCTAGCCTTATCCCTTCCTCAAATATGTCCAAACTACATCTCATGGAGGATGTAGACCAAAATAGTAAGAATGTCCAGACCCTTAAATACAGAGAACGAACTGGTGGTTGCCGGGGGGGGGGGGGGGGAATGGGGAAAATAGATAATGAGGATTAAGAGATACAAACTTCCAGTTATAAAATAAGTTAGGGAGGGGCACCTGGGTGGCTCAGTTGGCTGAGTGTCTGCCTTTGGCTCAGATCATGTCCCTGGGTCCTGGGATGGAGCCCCGTGTTGAGCTCCCTGCTCCGTCCCGAGCTTGCTTCTCCACCTCCCACTGCCTGCCGCTTCCCCTGCTCATGCTCTCTCACTCTCTCAAATAAATAAATAAAATCTTAAAAATAAGTTAGGGAAATGAAAAAGTATAAAGAATATAGTCTATAATATTGTAATGTTACAGGTGACTACACTAACGGAGGTTAGCACAGAATATGTTGTACACCTGAAAACTAATAAAACGTAACATTGTATGTCAATTATATTTCAATAAAAAAGTGGTACTCAAACTCAACATATTGTATACATTATGGAAAGCTAAAGTTATGCCAGTAATACCTTAATAAAGTGTGTTTTTTTAAATGAAAGTAAGACCTTGTGCCTGTCATTTTTCTGCAAAATTTCTACAAGTCTCTTGCTTGACTACTTAAGCTGAAGAGAAAAGTGTGTTGGCAGGGAGGGGCAGTGCTGGGCTGGGCCAAAGAGTGTGCTCCAGTCCCAGCTTCAGCAGCCGTGTAGTGTGGGTGACTTCATCGTGAGCTCTAGACCCGGTTTCTGGAGATGGCCCCTTTTCCCTGGGGTCTCTCCCAAGTAAGAAGGGTGCATCTCTGACCACAGACCGGACCCAAGTCTGGAGTCTTCCTAAGAAGTCCTGTGCAGCAGCAGGCTTGGGACGCACTGGAAGGAGGGAGAGGTTAGGCGTCCAGGCAAGAGGACAGGGGACTTACGTAGAATTGGAGAGGGGAATCTCAGAGCCCCTCAGGGCAGCTGCTCTGCACAGGACTCAAGCTTGGCAGTGAGGGTTGGTTATAGGTGGTGGTCAAATGGCATTCTCTGAAAGTCAGATTGAATCACCAGATTGTGTTTTTTAGGAGTACGAATTTTAATCCATGTCTAAAATGCAACTTCTGGGCCATCTGGGTGGCTCAGTTAAGCAACCAGCTCAATTTCAGCTCAGGTCATGATCTCAGGATCATGAGGTCAGCCCCAAGTTGGGTTCTGCTCTGAGGTGAAGCCTGCTTGAGATTCTCTCTTTCGCTCTCCCTTTGCTCCTCCCCTGCTCTATAAATAAGTAGATAGATAGATAGATAGGAAGGAAGGAAGAAAGAAGGGGTCACCTGGTGGCTCAGTTGGTTAAGTGTCTGACTCTTGGTTTTGGCTTGAGTCATGATGGCAGGGTTGTGAGATTCAGCCCCACGTGGGGCTCTGTGCTCAACACTGAGTCTACTTGAGATTCCCCGATTCTCCCTTTCCTCTCCCACATCCCAGTAAAAATATAAATACAGTAAGTCTTTAAAAAAAAAAAGATAAAATGCTACTGCTTTTCTGAATTTCTGAGGAGAATTGGCAGTGCCCTATTTTACTTTTCTTCAAAGCAAATGTTCAGCCAAGCCTTAAATTAAGACTTAACCACTGTGTCACCTCTGCTTTGCAGTGACAATGTTTGTATGTCCTTAAACTATCCTGTTCTCCCCCAGGAGTGGTCAGTTGTTCAAGTTTGGGGTTTTTTTTTTCTGACGATCTTAAACCATTTTCCTTGTTGAGGATCTCATTTTCAGTAGTATATTTTTTGTAAATAGATTTGTTCTTTGTAATGTTTAAAAAATATTTTATTTAATTATTTGACAGAGATCACAAGTAGGCAGAGAGGGAACGGGAAGCAGGCTCCCTGCTGAGCAGAGACGACAACGACGCGGGGCTCGATCCTAGGACCCTGAGATCATGACCTGAGCCGAAGGCAGAGGCTTAACCCATGGAGCCACCCAAGTGCCCCTGTTCTTTGTAATTTTTTCACGTTTCAAGGTAATAGAACTGTTTTGTCTTCCTCTGTGCTGGACACTCAGGTCTTAGCTCAGGGTCCTGCACCTAGCAAGTGCTCAAAAGATTTATGAACAGAGCTAATGGACAATTCCAAGTCTCCCCAATGCCTTCCCAGTCAGTACTCTTTGCTCTCTCGAGTGACCTGGGATAAATTGTTTAGTACTCTCTGTACCTCTTTTTTTTTTTCTCTGTACCTCAATTTAAAATAGGCACATTACTAGAGCCTACCCTAACCCTAACCCTAGGGTTGTTGTGGACTAAATGAGTTAACATGTTGAGTAGTATGTGATTCATAACACCATAGATGTGTCTTGCTGCTATTTTGTTGTAATTAATCATCACATCATCATCATTGGAAGCAACTGGGGTGTATTGGGCACAGCATTGGACCTGAGTTAGAAAATGTGACACTAGGGGTGCCTGGGTGACTCAGTCGTTAAGCATCTGCCTTTGGCTCAGGTCATAATCCCGGGGTCCTGGGATGGAGCCTTGCATTGGGCTCCCTCCCTGCTCAGTGGGGAGCCTGTTTCTCCCTCTCCCTCTGCCCCTCCCCCTGCTTGTGCACGCTCTTTCTCTCTCTGTCAGATAAATTAAAAAAGAAAGAAAATAAGACATTAGTTGTACAGTCTTTTGGGCACTTCACCTCCCCTCCCTGCTTCTCAGTTTGTCCTTAAAATAGGGGCTGCCATAGTCCCACCTGTAAGGGCTGGTGCCGTGAGGTTTTACTGAGTTAACATCTGTAAAGCACTTTGCACCATGCTAGGGATGCTTTAAAATGTGCAGTCCTGGAGCCCCCTGGGTGGTGCAGTCAGTTGAACTTCCCACTCTTGGTTTTTGATCAGGTCATGATCTCAGCTCGGTGAGATCCAGCCCCACATGTGGTTCTGAGCTCAGCGAGGAGTCCGCCAGTTTCTTCATCTCCTGCTGCTCCTCCCTGCTCTCTCTCTCTCAAGTGAATAAATAAATCTTAAAAAAAAAAAAAAAAGTGTGGTCCCAAGTCAGCCTAGGATTATTGGGGCGCTAGCCTTCAGTCGGGGATGGGGGCAGCTCTCCCCAGGAGCGCCCTGGTAGGAGCGAGGGCTGCAAGGCCCTGCCCACCTCCCGGCGGGGTGCGGATGCATGCCCGCGGCCACCAGGGGGCGGTGCTAGACTGCAGAGGGCGCCAGGGACGAGGCAGCGACTAGACCGAGTGAGCCTGTGGCCATCCTTCCTCTCCTTTTCTTCCTTCTCCAGTGTTTGGAATTTCACAGCATTAGCCTCTAACCATGGCTTCTGCAACTGGGGTGGGTGAGCCGAAGTACTCGGCAAGAAGGGAGATTGGCGTCAGTGTCAGCTATGGTTAGGACCCTGAACCAATAGAAATGTTTTTAAAATTGTGCGATGAACAAACATCCTTGCATGGTTAGATTCAGGTACATCCCTTTAGGTAAAATACTACCTAGGCCTTGCTTTCTATTTCCCATTACATCATTATCAGGAAGGCCATCTTGTAGACTTGTAGCACACTGGGGACACGAAGTTTGGGCACTGGGCTGCATATGAACTTCCTATCCTTCTTTTTATCGCCCCACCGAAACACTGAATCAGATCAAGACACTATTTGAAGCAACCAGCTAAATCCAGGATGTGACAAATATCACAGTTTCTGTAGCAATCTATGCTGTGGTATGTGTGGGGAGGAGAAGAAAAGAAGTAGAAGAATTGCTGGGTCATATACTAATTCTACTTTTTTTTTTTTTTTTTTGAGGAAACTCTATACTGTTTTTCACAGAGGATGTCCCATTTTACATTCCCACCAACAGTGCACAAATGGAGTTCCAAGTTCTCCATACCCTCACCAATACCTGTTGTTGTTGTTGTTGTTGTTGTTGTTTTAAAGATTTATTTATTTTAAAAAAAAGATTTATTTATTTTAGAGAGAGAGCGAGCAGGGGAGGGACAGAAGGAATTGGGGGGAGAGAGAGAGAATCCTCAAGCATGCTACCTGCTGAGCGTGAAGCTTGCCGTGGGGGTCAATTCCAGGGTCCTAAGATTCTGACCCGAGTGGAAATCCAGAGCCGGCTACATAACTGACTGAGCCACCCAGATGCCCCAACACCTGTTGTTCTCTGTTTTGTTTTTTTTTTTAATATTTTTAAAATTTATTTATTTGTCAGAGAGAGGGAGAGAGAGTGAGTGAGCACAGGCAGACAGAGTGGCAGGCAGAGGCAGAAGGAGAAGCAGGCTCCCTGCTGAGCAAGGAGCCTGATGTGGGACTCGATCCCAGGACGCTGGGATCATGACCTGAGCCTAAGGCAGCCGCTTAACAACTGAGCCACCCAGGCGTCCCTGTTTTCTGTTTTTTAATAGTAGCTGTCCTAATGGATGTGAGGTGGTGTCTCTTTGTAGCTGTGATCTGAATTTCCCTAATGGTTAGTGATGTTTAGCATCTTTTCATGTGCTTCTTGGCCATTCACGTATCATCTTTGGAGAAATGTCTGTTCAAGTCCTTTGCCCATTTTGAGGCTGTTTGGTTTTTTTATTGTTGACTTTCAGGAGCTCTCTGTATATTCTGGGTATTCATCCCTTATCAGATTTGTTTATTTATTTCCTGAAAAACAGTGCTAGAGATTGTTTACAGATACATGCACGTAGAGTGGAAATATAAAGCCATGTACAGGAATGACCAATGTCATCCAGGAGTGACGTTTGAAGCAGGGGATTAGGATAGGGAAAGACACGTAGGAAGCTTCACTCAACAGCTGTTGGGTTTTATTTCTTAGAGTAGGTCATAGTTAAATAGTGCTCACTATGTTATCAACTTTCCTTTTTTTGTGTTCTCCTGAGAATATTTCACACATTTAGAAAAATAAGGTATAGCAGGCACTTGGCTGGCTCAGTCAGTAGAGCATGCAACTCTTGAATGCAGAGTTATGAGTTCGAGCCCTGCTTTGGGTACAAAGACTACTTTAGAAAATAAATAAATAAATAAATAAATGAATGAATGAAACGTAGCTTCTTAAAAAAAAAATGGCCTTAATTCATTAAGCAAGTCCTTTGCCGTGAACTACTAGGTTCAAAAAGATCAACATACATAATTGACTTTAATCATCACCTCATTTCTCTCCTCATCTGCCACCACTCTGCCCTTTGTCCACCTCAATCATACTGGGCTCCCTACTGCCTTTTTTAAGAGTGTGGCATTGTCCTGCCACAGGACCTTTGCACTTGCTGTTCCTTCTACCTGGAATCTCTTCCCTATGAAGAGCACAGTTTCCTCCCTCACTTCCTTCAGGTCTTTTCTCAAAGAGCACCTTTCCGAGGGCACCTGGGTGGATCAGTTAGTTGGATGACTGCCTTTGGCTCAGGTTGTGGTCCTGGAGTCCTGGGATAGAGTCCCTCGTCAGTCTCCGGGCTTAATGGGGAGTCTGCTTCTCCTTTTGACCCTCCCTCTCTCTCATGCTCTCTCTCTTTCTCGCTCTCAAATAAATAAAATCTTTAAAAGAGAGAGAGAGAGAGAGACCACCTTTCCAGCAAAGCCTTCCTTGACTAATCTATCTCCCTTACCCTGCTCTACTTTTTCCTCTTAGCATTTGTCACCTTCTGACAGATCCCCAAATTTATTGGCTTACTATGTCTGTCTCCCCTCAATAGGATGTAAACGCCATAAGAGCAGGGATTTTTGTCTGCTTTACTCACTGCTGTACTCCCAGCATCTCAGACAACTTGGTACGTGGTATAGCACTTAATACAGATATGCTGAGTCAGCGAATGGATGGATTTGTTATCTATTAGTGTGTTACAAATTACAACTTCAACCACAAGCATTCACTCACGTCATGTCTGAGGGTCATGCATATAGGAGCAGCTTAGCTGGGTGGTTCAAGCTCAAGTTCCCCATGAGACGGCAGTCAAGCTGTCAGAGCTGTAGCAGTCGCAAGGCCTGGCTGGGGCTGTCAATCCCACTTCCAAGTTCACACACATGGTTGGTGGCCAGCCTCGTTCCTCAATGGCTATTGGCCAGGAGTTTCAGTTCCTAGCTACATGGGCCTCTCCACAGGGCTGTCTCATGTCATGGCAGCTGGCTTCCCCCAAAGTGATAAAAACATGAAAAGAAAGAAGGGGGAGAGACAGAGAGTGGAAGTGAGGCAGGGAAGAGAAAGAAAGAAAAAGAGAAAAGAGAGAGGGAGGGGACAAAAGCACTTGAGACCAAAGACACAGTCTTACACAGTCTTTTATTACCATATCACAAAATTGACTTACTCTCTGTAGCAAACAAAATAATGGTCTCCAAAGATGTTCAAGTCCAAATCCCCAGAACCTGTGAATATGTTACCTGACATGGCAAAGGGATTCAGCCGATTAAGTTAAGGATTTTGTTAAAGTGAGGGAGATTATCCTGCATTAGCCCCATGGGCCCAAAGTAATCACGGAGTCCTTATTAGGGAAGGAGGGAGCAGAACAGTTGGTGACAAAAAAGCAGAGGTGACTGTGGGAACAGAGGTTGGAGTGATGTGAAGATGAGGAAGGGAACATGAGCAGAAGAACTCGGGCATCCTCTACAGGCTGGAAAAGGCAAGGAAATGGATTCGCCCTGAAAACTTCCAGAAGGAACACAGCCCTGCGGACAACTTGACTTTGGCCCAGTAAGACCCATGTTGATGTCTGACCTCCAGAATTCCAAGGTCGTAGCTGTGTGCTGTTTGAAGCCATGAAGTTTGTGGTGATTATTTTCCAGTTGGAAGACTGATTATACCATCACGTTGGCCCCATTGGACTGGTTAGAAGTGAATCAGCCCACATTCACAGGGTGTGAACACCAGGACACACAATTGTTGGGGGGTGCTTTGGAGGCTGCCTACTACAATGAATGAGTTATTATTAGCCCTACTTTATAGATAGGTAAACTGAGGCTCAGAGGAATGAAGAAACTTGTCTGAGATCATATAACAATGATGGTGGAGCCAGTTCCATCTGATGCTCAGAACAAATTCCAGACTCTTAACAAATAGCTAGGAGCAACTGTATGATCTAGGGCCTGCCAGCCTCCCTCATCTGCACAAACACAGCCCATTGATTCCCACCACAGGGCTCTTACACCTGCTGTTTCTTCTCCAAAATTGCTCTTCAGTGAGTTGGCTCTTTCTCAACTTCAGGTCTCAGTTCAAATACAAGTCTTCCCTGATAACAAAATAACTCTTCTTCACCCCTTTTTACTTTATCTTTACTTTGTTTGTTTGTTTGTTTGTTTGTTTACTGTCCAATGTCTGTTCCCATTACCCTGAGCTTTCCTGAGGGCAGGGGATTTGCCCACTGTGTCCATTGCTGTATCCCCAGCCTTGACACATAGGTCCTCAGTAAGTCTTTGCTGAATGATGAATGAGTGAATTCACAGGGAGGTAAAACAATCTATTCAACTCCCTTCTCTAGGCATCTTGAAATAACGGTTCTTACCTGGCCAGCTTACGAAGACTAAAAGAAAGAAATAAAAGAAGTCACAAGAAAAAAAAAAAAAAAAAAAGAAGTCACAAGGTCTCGAGCCACAAGATATATATTTTTTTAAATGAGAGTTTCAGTTCTCCAACCACCAACAGGCTGGACTTGGGGGTGTTCATGGGGCTTTGGGCTGTGAGAGTCCTTTGTCTCCAGAGAAGGCAGAATCCTGGCAGGAAGGGTGAGCAATCCACTAGCACCACTATTTGGGTAATAACTAAGCCTTTTCTTCCCAGGCTGGTTCTTCTGGTTCCCACACCCCTTCCCTCAGGCAAAAGTCCTCCCTACTTAGCCAGGAACTGGAGCTCTCTGAAGACTTTGCAGGTCAACCCTGAATTGCATGAGGGTTGTGTGGGTGGGGGGAGACAGACTGGGTTAGGGAGGCTGAGTTCTTTTTCTTTCTTTCTTTCTTTTTAAGATTTTATTTATTTGACAGAGAAAAACACAGCAAGAGAGAGAACACAAGCAGGGGAGTGGGAGAGGGAGAATCAGGCTTCCTGCTGAGCAGGGAGCCCATGTGGGGCTCCATCCCATGATCCTGACCCAAGCCGAAGGCAGACACTTAATGACTGAGCCACCCAGGCACCCTGGGCGGCTGGATTCTTATGATCTTGGACAAAGAACCTGTTTTCTCAATCTCTCTCCCTCTTTTGGGGGGAAAGGAGAACTTGAGGAAAGAGAGTTGAATTAATTATCTGAGTTCACTCTCATTGTTGGTTTGTGTAAGACTCCCCACCTCCGTTTAGTAAACATTTTTTTATAGTTTTTTTTTAAGATTTTATTTATTTATTTGACAGAGATCACAAGTAGGCAGAGAGGCAGGCAGAGAGAGAAGAAGGGAAGGGAAGCAGGCTCCCTGCTGAGCAAAGAGCCCGATGCGGGGCTCGATCCCAGGACCCTGGGATCATGACCTGAGTCCAAGGCAGAGGCTTTAACCCACTGAGCCACCCAGGTGCCCCAACATTTTTTTTTTAAGATTTTATTTATTTATGTGAGAGAGAGAGAGAGAGAGAACAAGTGAAGGGGAGGGGTGGAGAAAGAGGGAGAAGCAGGCTCCCCATGCAGAGCTTGATCCCGGGACTTGGGAATCATGACCGGAGCTAAAGGCAGACGTTTAACTGACTGAGCCACCCAGGGTGGCCCTGAATTTCGTAGCATTTTTATGTGTTACAAAATATTCTCTTAATTTTTGCCCCACCATTTAACAATGTAATAATCCTTCTTAGCTCATGAGCCAAGCTGCACGAAGACAGGTGACAAGTCAAACTTGGCCCATAGGCCTGTGTACGTTGAGCGCTGGTCTATTTCATTGTTTTGGTCCATTTCGTTGTTTTGAACCACTGCATCATGATTCCATAGTTCCAAAATATTCCATACCTTGCATATCGGTTCTCACTGAGGGGCATTTGTTTCTCTCCTACTCCCGGCTACCACAAGTAACAACTGCTGGGAACTTCCTTGGTTATGTGGGAAGATCCCCAGAATATTTTGCCTCAAATTGCTGGATTTTGGGGTATTGGTCTGCACTCCGCAGTAGAGCATGGAAGTCCCGTTTCCTCCACATCCTCCTGACACGTGGTGTTTTCCAACGTTCTAACATTGGCTGACCCGAATTGGTATCTCGTCCTTGTTTTGGCTTGGATTTCCCCAATAGCTAACGAATGTGAACATCTCTTGGTCTGCTAGCCTCCATTTAAGTTCCCCCTCTCTATTACCTATTCGTGTTCTTCATCCATTTTTCCATTAGACCTTTCTGACTTCTTATTGGGAAGACTTCCCCTTCCTGGGCCTGTTTCCCCACCATGCACCACCGTTACCTACAGAGCTTTTCTGAAATGCTGTTTCTGAAAATCTCAATGTTTCAAATCCTGAGAATCGGGCCTTGCATTGGGTTTTTATGTATATTATCTCATTTTAGAAGTCCAACACTCAGGGACTATAACTGAGACTCCGGGTTCTGGGAGGTTGATTACCAGCCCAGGACCACCCACGGAGATTATGGGCTTGAGCAGATGCTGAAGCTGAGCACCACTAGGAAGAGCTTGGACTGCAAATCGGAGTAAGACAGCAAAGGGCACTTCTGGGTCCAACTGAAAATGTTTTTAAACGGTAAGAGGCAAGATGCTGGAGAGAACGGGGCCTTCTTTTTCCAGCTGGTGCAAGGGAAACTAGTTCTAAACCTTTCCAAATGGCTGTTTGACCATTATGTGGCAGAAGCCTTCAACACCTGCTTTTGACTCAGCAAATTTCCTAGAAGTTTGCCCTGAAACAGTAACTGATGAAAGGCCAAGAGAAACGTGTTTGGTGGCTAGGGGGGAAAACAATCACTCCCCAACTTCCCACTTTAGAGGATGGACTTCTACATGTGCTATCTTAAGGAAGATATTCTAGGGGCACCTGGGTGGCTCAGTGGGTTAAGCCTCTGCCTTCGGCTTGGGTCAGGAGCCCAGGGTCCTGGGATTGAGCCCCGCATCAGGCTCTCTGCTCAGTGGGGAGCCTGCTTCCTCCTCTCTCTCTCTGTCTGCCTCTCTGCCTACTTGTGATCTCTGTCTGTCAAATAAATAAATAAAATCTTAAAAAAAAAAGAAAGATATTCTATAGGACTTCTAATGCTATGGAAAAAATTTAATAATTCGCTTAAGATGGGGGGGAAAGATCCAGAGTGGATACAGAATAACCCCCTTTTTATAAGGAAAATATATAGGTGAGTAGAAAACACTGGGAAGATGTATTAATGTATTGCTATGGGCTGTGGACTATTTTGAGTGCTTTGCAACTTCACTTAATTCTCACACAACAATTTGGCTGTTGTTATTCCCATTTTACAGGTGAAGAAACTGAGGTCAAGAGATGAAATGAACTGCCCAGGATCACATAGATGGTTAGTGACGAGCCCAGGATTTGAACCCAGCCAGCCAGCTCACCACAAAATATTCCCCAAAATCATCTGCATATTCACTCCTGGGGAGTGAGACCAGGGTGATCCTTATTTACTTTGTTTCTTTTATTTATTTATATTTTTATTTCCTGATTCGTCTACAATTAATTTTTTTAGAAAGGATTCTCCCTACCCTAGCCCCCTTGTAGTGATTGAGGCCTTTGGAAAATAAAATCAGATGTTGGGGTAAGGAGCATTGTGGGGAAAAGAATTAGGAATAGGATGGAGTTTTGCTTACCTCAGATCCTACCCCAGCCCCAAACTCTCTCTCTATTTGTTCATGTCAAGGAAATCAAAGGTCAGGTATCAGCTATGCAACGTTGGACCCATTCCTTACCCTTCCCGGGTCCTTTTCCAGATATGTTATATGGGCTGAATTTCTGGAGAAGCCGCCCTCTTTTCCATCCCTTCCCAGCACCCTGAGTCAGGCAGAAGGAGGAAAGCCTTGCTCAGTAGTGCTGGGAAAGGAAGAAGGGAGGGGGCGTGGCAGAGGAGGGAGAACAGGGAGTGGCAGGTCTGGAGAGGGGTCTGCTCCGGTCCCCTCCTCTCCCCTGGGGCTTGGAGGAGTGACTACCTCGACTCTGAACGTAGTAACTGGGAAGAGACCTGGGCTCTGCGCACACCTCACCGTTGGTTACCTACATCCTAGAACAAGTCAGTCCCTTCTCGGGCCTTGGCTTTCTCAGAGGCGGAAGGGATTCATGCCTGGCTGTTTGTGACATCAGGAGGAAAGGTGCTTTGTGAAAGTCTAAACAAGGACAGGCTGCCTCCGGGGTCAGCAAACGACATGCACCTCCCACGGCCTCATGGAGACCTAATTCACTTACCACACAGTTCGCCCCTTTGGAGTGTATATGTCCGTGGATTTTAGTATATTCACAGACCTGTGCTACCATCACCACAATCAGTTTTGGAACTTTTTACCACCCCAAAGGAAACCCATGTGCTTCAGCCATCACCCCCCAGCCCCTCACCCCCTCAGCCCCAGGACAACTCCAATGCCTTCTGTCGCTACAGACATTTCCTCTCCATGTAATTCTACAATATGCCCTTTGTCCTTCACTTAGCATATTTTCAAGGCTCATCCGTACTGTAGCATATATAAAACTCATTCCTTTTTATAGCTGAACAGTATTCCATTATATGGCTTTACCATATTTTGTTTCTCTGTTCATTACTTGATGGGCATGTGTGTTTTTTTCCACTTTTTGGCTATTGTGAGTAGCACGGCTCTAAACTTTGAGGCACACATTTTGTATGGACATATGTCTTCATTTCTTTTGGATAGAGGAGTGGAACTGCTGGGTCAAACAGTAATTACATATCACATTTTGAGGCAACCCCTGTTTTATACAGTCCAGGAATTAAGAATGGTGTTCGAGTTTTTTTTAATGTTTTTAAATGGTTGGGAAAATCAAAAGGAGAATAATATTTTGCAACACGTGAAAATTAGACATCAAATTTCAGTGGCCACTAATAAAGTTTCACCGAACATCTATGTCATTCCTTCACGTGCCGTCTGTGGTGCTTTTGAGCTATAGTGGTAGAATTGAGTAACATGACGGGCCTGCAAAAGCCTAAAATATTTACTATCTGATCTTTTATAGAAAATGTTTGCCAACTCCTGAACTCTCGGTTGGTGTTGTTATTATTAATTATTTATTGTTTGGTAGAGGCAGCTCTGGTACGTACTGCCTCTGTGGGAACAGGACTCAGGTTGCCAGCCCCTCTCTGCCAGGTCCTGACCAAGGAGCATAAAAGCATGGGAGTTCACAGCCCCATTTTCTGGACTGAGAAACTGAGTCCTGTGAGAGGGCTCAGGCTCTTGCAAGATGAGGAAGTGAGGGCATCTGGTTCTTCTTCTCCTGGGCAGCCTCCTTCCCTCTAGCTAAGAAGGCCAGCTGTGAATAATTCATGGCTGGCGTTTGCAGAGCACTCCATCTTTTCAGAGCACTTTGATCATCATTAATTAGTCAGAACCTGGCTCCAGCTGTCGCCTATTAAAACGTAAACAGCAGTAGCTTTGATGGCTCCATCCCGAAACCTGGAAGCTTCCATCTCCATTCCAAGGATTTGTACCAGAGAGAGTCCTCCTCTCTGCCCATCATACATCACCTCTTAAAGCCCTAGAATCCACTGAATTGGCCCCCAAATCAGGTTTCTTGGAAGAAAAAGGCCAGTGCCAGGATTGGAGCCCTACCCTCATAGTGGTGTCTTCTGAGAAGTCACGACCCCTCTCTGCCCCTCAGCGTCTTCATCGGGAAGGTACAGGTAAGGATGCCTATCTCTGGGGTTGTTGTGGGGATTAACAAAGTGTGTGCTTATAAAAGTGTTCTGAAAGGAACCCCCATGACAGATAAAACGGCACAGCCACTTTGGAAAAAATTCTGAGTTCCTCAGATGATTAAATGTGAAGTCACTGTATGACCCAGTAATTCCACTCCTAGGTATGTCTTCGAGAGAAATGAAAAACCTGTACACAAACATTCATAGCAACATTATTCAGATTAGCCGAAGAGTAGAAATGGCCCAAACGTCCATCAGCTGAAGCCAAAATGTGGTATATCCATGCACCGGAGAATTACTCAGCCATAAAAAGTAATGAAGTTTGGCAACAGTTAACCTGCCTCAACGGAGACAAACCTGAAAACATGATGTTGAGTGAAAGAAGCCACGAACCCATGGGGCGCCTGGGTGGCTTGTGGGTTAAGCCTCTGCCTTTGGCTCAGGTCATGATCTCAGGGTCCTGGGATCGAGCCCCGCATCGGGCTCTCTGCTCAGCTGGGAGCCTGCTTCCCCCTCTCTCTCTGCCTACTTGTGATCTTTCTCTCTGTGTCAAATAAATAAATAAAAATCTTTAAGAAAGAAAGAAGCCACGCACAAAGAGGCCACATGTGGTGTGATTGAGTTTATATGAAACGTCCAGAGTAGGCAAATCCGTGAAGACAGAAAATAGAGAAGTGGTTTCCAGGGGCTGGGGAGGGGATGAGAGTAACTGTGAATGGACATGAGCCTCTGTGTGGGGTGATGGAAATGTTCTAAAATGGATCATGGTGGGGCACCTGGGTGGCTCAGTGGGTTGAAGCCTCTGCCTTCAGCTCGGGTCATGATCCCAGGGTTCTGGGATGGAGCCCCGCATCTGACTCTCTGCTCACTAGGGAGCCTGCTGCCCTCTCTCTCTCTCTCTGCCTGCCTCTCTGCCTATTTGTGATCTCTGTCAAGTAAATAAAATCTTAAAAAAATAAAATGGATCGTGGTAATGTTCACCCAACTCAGTGAGTATATTAAGAACCAGCGAATGGCATGCTTCACATGGACAAATTTTATATGTAAGTGATACCTTAATAAAGCTGTTTTTTAAGAGGGCTCTGCAAACTGTAAAGCGATGAGCCCAGTGATACCTGCATCGCGGGTCATCTAGGCTAATGGACTGAGCTGAGAGTTCTGACCAGTCCGTTTAGGGTAGTTCTTGAGACTGGAAATCAGAGACAGCTGGGTATCTTGCTATCTATGACCTTGGGCAAATCATTTAACTCTCTGATCCTCAGGTGGCCTATCAGTAAAACTGGAATGATAATCTCTGTCCCGGCACCTCAGTGGTTTAGTCAGTTAAGTGACTGATTCCTGATTTCAGCTCAGGTCATGATCTCAGGGTCCTGAGTTCAAGCCCCACATTGGGCTCCATCCTGAGTGTGGAGCTTACTTAAAAAAAAATAATCACACAGAATAATCTCTGTCTCTTAGGACTGTTGTAACAATATTATAGGAACATGCTGAACTTGCTACAGGACACCTAGTAGGTGCCCGGTGAATGATTTCCTCGTGGAGTTCCCTGACCCTCCCCGCTGCTCCCAGCTGCTCCAGGGAGCGAGTCCACGCCACTCCAGCCCCTCAGAACCTACTGTTTCCAAAAATGGCCTGATCGTAGAAATTATCTGCAGCATCTGTTAAAAATACAGATTCCAGCACCCCACTTCAGACCCAATGATCTGAATCTATATATTTTTTTTAAAGATTTTATTTATTTATTTGTCAGAGAGCAAGTAAGCACAGGCAGACAGAGTGGCAGGCAGAGGGAGAAGCAGGCTCCCCGCCGAGCAAGGAGCCCGATGTGGGACTCGATCCTAGGACGCTGGGATCATGACCTGAGCTGAAGGCAGCCGCCCAACCAACTGAGCCACCCAGGCGTCCCCAGAATCTATATTTTTAAAAACTCTCCAGGTGAGTCCTGTAATCAGCAAAGTTTGGGAAACGGGGGTGGTCCAACTTGACGTTGTTTTCCTTCTTTTTTTTTTTTTAAGATTTTATTTATTTGACAAAGAGACAGGGAAAGAGGGAACACAAGCTGGGGAAGTAGGAGAGGGAGAAGCAGGCTTCCTGCTGAGCAGGAAGCCTGATGTGGGGCGTGATCCCAGGACTCTGGGATCCTGACCGGAGCCAAAGGTAGACACTTAAAACTGAGCCACCCAGGCGCCCTCCTTCTTATTTATACCCTTCCCCACAAATGTTTAAACTTTCGTGGTTTGCTATTTCACTCTGACTTGCCACTCTGTCCCTATTTAAGAGCTCATGCTCTTGACTTCAGTAACACTTGAAAATTTGTAACTTCTTTCATATTTTAATTCGGGGATAGAATTGGTAACATTAATAACAGCCGCCATGGTGAACCTGCACGTGCTTGGCCCTTGGCACCTTCATGTCCTCACAGCAGCCTTGCGAGTAGGCTTGAGTAAGTTAAATAACTCACCCGAGGGTTTTAGGAGAGTAAGTGGCAGAGTAAGAATTGAAACTCAGTTCTACATGACCCCAAAGCCAGTCTAATTAACCTTACACTATACAGTATGCTACGTTATCCCAGTTCTTCATATGAGCAAACATGAGCTCAGAGACATCAAAGTACTTTTCAAAGATCACACAGCAGCTCCTTCACTAACAAGTTGAGGCTGGGGTTCAGACCTCTGTGCCTTCAGTCTGGGCCTTCCTCTATCTGTCATATCGTGACATGAATCCCACACAGTGACTTTACTGACAAATACCATACAGAAAGAAAAAAACCTGAATGCCTTTTAGGGTCAACTGAATGTGCTTTTTTTTTTTTTACTTCTCGAAAATATTCCCAGTGACTCATAATAGTGGTTAACGCTTGCTGAGCATTTTCTTTGTGCCAAGCATTGTTTTAATCACTGTATTTCTATTAACACACTTAGAGCCTTACAACGGAAGATGACATGGGTGTCATTATCATGATTATCTCCCCCCCCATTTTATAGATGGGGAGACTGAGGCACCAAGCCATGAAGCCGTTTGCCTGGAGTCAGAGAGCGTTAGATTCAGGATTGATATCCCAGCAGTGTAGCTTTGAGGCCTGTGCTGCTTCTTGTTTGGGAGGATGTTCATAAACAGTATGATTGATTATATGGAAAAATGGAAAACAGGCCACATGCCCAAACACAGGGCCCTGACCAGACAAATTATGGTGTACTTTTTGAATGAAATACTCTGTAATCATTAAGTATGATGCTGGGGCAAAACTTTCAATGACATAGAAAGTGAAAAAGCCAGGTTAAAAATAGTATCACTCACTGTACAAGTTACAAGTCCATTTATATAAAACACAAAATTAGGCAAAACTAATTTCTATTTTAAAAGTCAAGTTAGTAGTTACCCTTGGATTGGGCAATGGTTAGGGATTCCGAGAGGGCACAGGATGCTTCTGGGGCAGGTCATGCTTCGATCCTTATTCTGGGTGTCGGTAACATATGTGTTCACTGTTACTTATGGTCTGTTCACTTTTCTGTATTTGTGTTATACTTCAGTGAAAAGTTTAAAAATCGGGGCGCCTGGGTGGCTCAGTGGGTTAAACCTCTGTCTTCGGCTCAGGTCATGATCTCAGGGTCCTGGGATCGAGCCCCGAATCCGGCTCTCTGCTCAGCAGGGAGCCTGCTTCCCTTTCTCTCTCTCTCTCTGCCTGCCTCTCTGCCTACTTGTGGTCTCTGTCTGTCAAATAAATAAATAAAATCTTAAGAAAAAAAAAAGAAAGAGTTTAAAAATCATAGCACTACTATGTGATACTAATTTTTAAAGTATGTATATTTTTGTTTGCATAGAAAAAGAGACCTAAATTGAGGATAGAAATTGCATTAAAAAAGGGACCTAAACTGAGGAACATTTTGTAAAACTAACTGGACTGCATCATTAAAAACGTCAAGGTCAAGAAAGAAAAAGACTGAGACACTGTTCCCCTTTAAAGGCGGTTGACACGATGACAACTACATGCCAAGCAAGATCCAGTTAGATACTAGCCTGGGAAAAGGTTATATAAATAGAGGGAGAGCTGATTGATTGGTTTAAATATGGACTGTAGATTAGTACTGTTAATAATAGTACTGTTGCAATATTAAATGCCCTGAGTTTGCTAATTGGTCTGTGGTTATAGATGGAAATCTCTTAGGAAATTCACACTGCAGTATTTAGGGGTTAAAGGGCGTGATGTCTCCAATTTAATCTCACATTGTTCAGAAAAATGCACATGCCCATATAAATATTTACACTGATAGGGAAAATGATAATGCAAATGGCAAACGACTGGTTAATATAGGCAAGAGAGTTTCTGGGAGTTTATTGTACTATTCTTACAACTTTCTAATAGGTTTGAAGTTATATCAAAATTGTAAATTACTAAAGAAGGCATGGGAGGGAACACATGCACATAAACTAATAGCTCTGGGAATAGTACTACAAAAGAAGATACGAGTTGGGGTGCCTGGGTGGCTCAGTGGGTTAAAGCCTCTGCCTTCGGCTCAGGTCATGATCCCAGGGTCCTGGGATCGAGCCCCGCATCGGGCTCTCTGCTCAGTAGGGAACCTGCTTCCTCCTCTCTCTGCCTGCCTCTCTGCCTACTTGTGATCTCTGCCTGTCAAATAAATGAATAAAATCTTAAAAAAAAAAAAAAGATACGAGAAAGGCAAGCTTTTTCAAATAGCCTTTGAAAGGTAATAAAATAGTGGTATGCTTTTCTGAAAGTGAAAGAAAATGGAGGGCACTATACCAAGTATCAGGGGCGTCCAGGAGGTCCTGGGACCCAGCGGTGACATGTGAGGCCTCCGGCCCTAGGGCGCTTGGATGGAATCCACATTCTGCTGTTTACTACGTGACACCCTTCATGACACCCTTCGTGGGTTACTTACAGTCTCTGTGTCCCTGTTCCCACCCTCCCCTGTGCGGTGGGGAGAGCAGTGCCTACTTGGAGGGGGAGTCACGTAAGTCACTGGAGCATAAAGCCTTTGGGACCGTGTCGGCTCCGGCGCAGCAGGCTCACGTAATTATCTAGCCATTAGGTGGGACGGTGGGTGAAGTAGTCGATGTATTTTTTACTGAGACATAATTGACGTATAGCATTTTATTAGTTTCAGGTGTACAACGGAATGATTCAGCATTTGTACCTTCTGAGCTGTGATCCCCAAAACAGGCCCAGGTGACATCCACCACCACACGTAGCTACACATTTTTTTCCTCGGGAGGAGAACTTTTAGGATGTACCCCCTTAGCAACTTCCAAATACACAGTACAGTATCAGCTATAGTTATCGCGCTCTACAGCACAGGCCTTACAACTGAAAGTGTGTATGTTGTGACCTCTTTACCCGTTTTGCCTACCCCACCTCTGACAACCGCCTATGTGCTCCCTGTATCTATGAGTTGGGTTTTGTTTTTGGTTTTAGGCTCCGCATATAAGTGAGAGCATATATTTGTCATTCTGTGACTTACTTGACTTAGCGTAATGCCCTCAGTGGATGTGTTTTTTAAACTCCTTAAAGGGAGCACACACTAATTTTGTAAGCAGAGCAACAAAACATGAAAGAAAAATATCATGAATATATTTTTTTAGAGGATGAGAGGAGATGCCTTTCCAGTGGCTCAGCTTTTCCTTTTTAGACCTACCTTTCTGTCTCTCCCCTCCCCCCAGGCCCCTTTCCTCTCCCCACCAGATTGCATTCCTCACTTTTTCTCCCCAAAGAACTATCATTAAGCTCTTACTCTGTAATTGCCATTTCATGGTTCCCCATCTGAAATCACAGTCCTGCTTCGCCTGCTTTCCACCTCCTCAGCTTTGGGAAGCAGAGGTGGGTAGGATTCAGCACAACGCAGGATGGTCCTGTGCTCTAAGAATGTGACCTCTTTGTTGAATATGTGCTCTTTGTGCCCTGGGCACCTTGCATGTGTTCAGCCCCTTCCCTGCATAACCTTGTTTAATCCCCACGACAACCTGTGAGGAAACAAGCTCCGGGATGTAGAGTAGGTCACCCACACACCTCACGGGTAGTTGATGGAGCTCGCATTTAAATCCAGTTTGATCTGGCCTCAAAACTGGGAAACTGGGAGGTGACACTCCTGTTACCTCAAGGGGCTTGTGTATTCTGAACTCCCCACAGGAGACACCAGTGCTGTAGTGGTAGTTTGATATCGAAACTGGCCGTCCTCATCGCTCCCTGTGACTTCTTTTATAAGTTGACTTTGCAGCTCCTCCATCTTAAAGGGAGAGTCTATTTCTGCAGCCTTTGAATCCAGACCAGACCAGACTCAGAGTCCAGGGGTAGGGATGGTGGACCACACCTCAGCCCCGGGAAACCTTGCCTACTTCTGCTCTTTCTCTCTGCACACTGCCTCTTCCGTGAAAACAGTCCCAGGCTAGACTATTGGAGCGTCATGACCCAGTCAGCCCTGCTGCCCACCCAGAAGCCAGATGTATGGACGAGGCCATCCTAGACCCACCAGCCACCAGCGGCCTACTGGCTGCCTGTAGATACATGAGTGGGCCTGGTAGAGATTAGGGGAAGTTGCTCCGGTCAGCAGAATTACCCATCTGGCCCACAGATTCACAAGCAATTGTTTCCAGTCACTGAGTTTGGGGATGGTTTATTGTACAGTAATAGCTACCCAATACAGCCCGTTAGAGAGGGGACAGGGTGGGAGGCAGCTGGGACAACCCCAGTGTTCCAGAGGAAAGAACACACTTAGCAAACATCTATTTAATGCTAGCTGTGTGCTGAGCATTTTAATTCAGTCATCACAGCAACCTTAATGGTGTAGGTTCTACTATTGCCCCATTCTTTTTTTTTTTTTTTTAAGATTTTATTTATTTATTTGACAGAGAGAGATCACAGTAGACAGAGAGGCAGGCAGAGAGAGAGAGAGGGAAGCAGGCTCCCTGCTGAGCAGAGAGCCCCATGCGGGACTCGATCCCAGGACCCTGAGATCATGACCTGAGCCGAAGGCAGCGGCTTAACCCACTGAGCCACCCAAGCGCCCCTATTGCCTCATTCTATGTAACATATTTTTATTTTATTCTATTTTAAGTAGGCCTCATGCACAATGTGGGGTTTGAACTCATGACTGAGATTAAGAGTTGCATACTCTATCAACTGAGCCAACCAGGTGCCCCTATTGTCCCCATTCTATAAATAGGGAGACTGAGGCAGACAGGTAAATAATTTGCTCAGAATCTCACAGCTAGTAAATGACAGGCATTTAGTTAATTAACAAGATGTAGAAAATAGAAAGGAGCGCTACCTTGTGAACATACTGGGGATAAAAGTTGGACATTCAGAAACCTTGATGTTGGAGGGGTACCTGGGGGCACTCAGTTGGTTAAATATCTGACTCTTGATCTCAGCTCAGGTCTTGATCTCAGGGTCATGAGTTCAAGCCCCAAGTTAGGCTCCATGCTGGATGGGGAGCCTACTTAAAAAAAAAAAGGAGGGGTGCCTGGGTGGCTCAGTCATTAAGCATCTGCCTTCAGCTCAGGTCCTGATCCTAGGGTCCTGGGATCAAGCCCCGCATCGGGCTTCCTGCCCTATGGCAAGCCTGCTTCTCCTTCTCCCACTCCCCCTGCTGGTGTTCCCTCTCTCACTTTGTCTCTCTCTGTCAAATAAATAAATAAAATCTTAAAAAAAAGAAAGAGAAAGAAAGAAAGAAAGAAAGAAAGGAAGAAAGAAAGAAAGAGACCTGAATGATGGAGATACTTCCCCACTGAACAGTCAGTTGGAGAGTAGTACTTTGGGAAAATAGGTCCTTTAAAAAAAAAAAAAGAAAGAAAGAAACATATAATGTATTATTTGTTTCAGTGGCACAAGTCTGTGATTCATCAGTCTTACACAATTCATAGCACTCAGCACATACCATCCCCAATATCCATCACCCAGCCACCCCGTTCCTCCCACCCCCCTTCATTCTAGCAACCCTCAGTTTGTTCCTGAGATTAAGAATCTCTTATGGTTTTTCTCCCTCTCTCATTTCATCTTATTTCATTTTCCCCTCCCTATGATCCTCTGTTTTGTTCCTCAAATTCTCCTTATCAGTGAGATCATATGATAATTGTCTTTCTCTGATTTATTTCACTTAACATAATACCCTCTAGTTCTATCCACATTGGTCCAAATGTCAAGATTTCACTTTTTGATGTCTGCATAATATTCCATTGTGTATATATACCACATCTTTATCCATTCATCTGTAGATGGACATCTAGGCTCTTTCCTTAGTTTGGCTATTGTGGACATTGCTGCTATAAACATTCGGGTGCACGTGCCCTTTCGGATCACTACATTTATATCTTTGGGATAAATACCCAATAGTGCAATTGCTGGGTTATAGGGTAGCTCTATTTTCAACTTTCTGAGGAACCTCCATGCTGTTTTACAGAGTGGCTGCACCAGTTTGCATCCCCACCAACAGTGTAGGAGGGTTCCCCTTTTTCTGCATCCTCGTCAACACCTGCCGTTTCCTGACTTGCTAATTTTGGCCATTCTGACTGCTGTGAGGTGGTATCTCACTGTGGTTTTGATTTGTATTTCCCTGATGCTGAGTGATGTTGAGCACTTTTTCATGTATTTGTTAGCCATCTGGAGGTCTTCTTTGCAGAAATGTCCATTTCTTGATTAGATTATTTGTTCTTTGGGTATTGAGTTTGATAAGTTCTTTATAGATTTTGGATACTAGCCCTTTATCTGATATGTTGTTTGCAAATATCTTCTCCCATTCTGTCGGTTGTCTTTTGGTTTTGTTGACTGTTTCCTTTGCTGTGCAAAAGCTTTTGGTCTTGATGAAGTCCCAATAGTTCATTTTTGCCCTTGCTTCCCTTGCCTTTGGAGATGTTTCTAGGAAGAAGTTGCTGCGGCTGAGGTCGAAGAGGTTGCTGCCTGCGTTCTCCTCAAGGATTTTGATGGATTCCTGTCTCACATTGAGGTCTTTCATCCATTTTGAGTCTATTTTTGTGTGTGGTATAAGGAAATGGTCCAGTTTCATTCTTCTGCATGTGGCTGTCCAGTTTTCCCAACACCATTTGTTGAAGAGACTTTTTTCCATTGAACATTCTTTCCTGCTTTGTCTAAGATTCATTGACCATAGACTTGAGGGTCCATTTCTGGGCTCTCTGTTCTGTTCCATTGATGTATGTTTTTGTGCCACTTCCATACTGCCTTGATGATTATAGCTTTGTAATAGAGCTTGAAGTCCGGAATTGTAATGCCACTAGACTTGGTTTCCTTTTTCTTTTTTAATAACTATTTTCTTAAGATTTTATTTATTTATTTGAGAGAGCAAGAGAGAACACAAACGGGGGAACAGCACGCAGAGGGAAAAGCAGGCTTCCCACTGAGCAAGGAGCCCAACACAGGGCTCAATCCCAAAATCCTGGGATCATGACCCGAACCAAAGGCAGACGCTTGACCCACTGAGCTACCCAGGGTGCCCCTGGTTTCCTTTTTCAATATTCCTCTGGCTATTTGGAGTCTTTTTTGGTTCCATACAAGGGGAAATGGGTTCTTAAGGGAATAATAATTCAATTTATAAATATTGTGTATTTGAAAAAATATTGTCTATTTATTAAAATTTTTATTTATTGAATAAATAAGAATCTCTTCAGAGACCAGTGAGTAGGAACGGACAAGGGCATATGCAGTTAGATACTGTCGTAGTCAAGGTTCTTCAGCGAAATTGAACTAATAGGGTATGAATATGCATAGAAAGAGAATTCTCTTAAGGAATTGGCTCACACAATAGCAAAGGCTTGGTGACTCCAAAATCTGTTGGGAGAACCAGCTGGCTGGAGACACAGGAAAGATTTGCAGTTCAAGTCCAAAGGCAGTCTGCTGGCAAACCGGGAGGAGCCAGTGTTGTGCATGAAATCCAAAGGCAGTCTGATGGCAGAACTTCCTCTTGCTCAGGAGAGGTCAACCATTTGTTTTATTCAGGCCTTTAACTGCTGGGATGAGGGCCACCTAAATTATGGAGAGCAATCTGCTTTACTCCGAGTCCGCTGATTTACAGGTAAAGCTCATCCAAAACCACTCTCACAGAAACATCCAGAATAAAGTTTGGTCAAATATCTGGGCACTGTTGGCCTAGCCAAGTTAACTCATAAAATTCACCATCACAGTTGCCAAGAAAGGTTAATGCCACTGAGAAGCAAAGTCAGAGCTAACAGAGATGTGACCTCTGGGTGGGCAGCATGGAGGTTGTTGGTGCCAGAGTGGATTCAATGCAACAGAGAAGTCAAAGTTAGCCAGTGCAGAGTGAAGAAAGAAGGAGGAGAGAGGGACTTCCCTGTGGGCAGAAGCTCTTTTGTGAAAGGGAAGCATGGTATGAGCCAGGAGCTCAAGGAAAAAGTGAGGTTGAAGGAGGACTACTTAGTTCGCTTTTCCTGATGGGGATACTAGAGTAGTGTGTGTTTCAAACTGTGGGTTTTGGTTTTCTATCAGGTCAATTTAGTGGGTGATGTCCGGCACTTAAAAAAGAAGGAAATAAATAGAACCAAAAAGAAACAATAGAACACATCACACATAATGAGAATAAGCACTGTTCCATGGAACTTTTGTATCCTGACTTCTAACACCATAGATTAGTTTTGCCTATACTTAGATTTATGTAATGGAATCATAAGGCTATGTACCCTTCTGTGTCTGGCTTCTGTCACTCAACATTAGGTCTGCGAGATTCATCCATGTTACTACACGGCCTTGTAACCCATTCATCTCGCTGCCCTGCAGTGCTCCACAGACTGACTGAATCTATTGATTTATCCATTCTACTATGGATGCCCTTGAAGAGATGCAGTCTTGGCGGTGGCCCAAAAAATGAATGGAATAATGTGCATCAGGTGTTACTACCTGAGTCACCAGGCCCTACCCACCTCAGGGTAAAGACAGAGTCTCCAGGATATGTGTGGGATATAGACTAGGGAGGATTTGGATGAGAGGGGATGAGGACGTGACCAGGAAGGTGGATGCTTCCTGAAGATCCTATAGCTCCCTGGGATTACCTTTATCCTACTGTTTACTATGTATTGTAGAAAATGTCTGTTAGGGGTGCCTGGGTGGCTCAGTGGGTTAAAGCCTCTGCCTTCGGCTCAGGTCATGATCTCAGGGTCCTGGGATCGAGCCCCGAATCAGGCTCTCTGCTCAGCGGGGAGCCTGCTTCCTCCTCTCTCTCTGCCTGCCTCTCTGCCTACTTGTGATCTCTGTCAAATAAATAAATGAAATCTTTAAAAAAAAAAAAAAAGAAAAAGAAAATGTCTGTTAATCTGTCTGACCTCCCTCTAGATGGTGGAGGAGACTACGGCTTATTCGTTGCTGAATCTCCATCCCTGAGCCAAGCCTGAGGCTGGTGCACAGTGGGCACTAAGGAGATGCCTGCTGAACCTGCCAGGTTTGGGCCGGTTTAGGGAGCCTTCATTGCCAGGAGTTGGGACTCGATACTCAAGAGCCATGAGAGCTATAGGTTTTTGAGCACGAAGAGGTCATAATCTGAAGAGTGTTTTATTAAAATTAACCTGAGCAGTGGCAGTGAGAAGGAGGATGTTTTTTAGAGAGGAAAACTGCAAGGAGGGTGGAAGGCAAGGGAGCTGGTTAAGAGTTTAAGAAGCTGTCACAGAAATGAATAAGGACCTGAACTGCGGTTGTGGAGGAGGGAACAGAAAGGAAAAGGACCAGCTTGGGCCACACCACTTTTTTCAAAATATGGAATATGATCTCATTTTTATAAAACCATGTATTATCTGTGTGTGTGTTTTAAAAAGATATACAAAGAATCTTATAAATCTCTAAGCTTGACAACAGTCAGTCAGAGAGGCTTCTGGGGAAATGGTGTTGTGTGTAGGCATGTGTGTTTTCTTTAAATAACCATGTATTATTTTTTTTTTACCATGTATTATTTTTATCTTTACAAAAGACCCTGTAAGGGAGGATGTCGCCAGCTTCACTTTATAGGTGAAGAAACTAAGGTTCAGAGAGAGTTGGAATCATTTGCTCAAGGTTACGCAACTAGTACTCTTACCACTCCAGTAGGCCTTCCCCAGAAATACTCTGAAGGAATAATTGAGGACCCTTCATGATTAATTGGATGAGGGAGGGGAGGAAGGGAAAAGACAGGATGGGATTAAAAGTGATTAGGATAGGGGCACCTGGGTGGCTCAGTTGGTTAAGTGGCTGCCTTCGGCTCAGGTCCTGATTCCAGGGTCCTGGGATCGAGCCCCGCATCAGGCTTCCTGCTTAGCAGAGAGCCTGCTTCACTCTCTCCCTCTGCCTACCGCTCTGCTTACTTGCGCTCTCTATCTCTGTCAAATAAATAAATAAAATCTTTTAAAAAAAATGACTAGGACACTTTGAGCCTGACCAAGTGGAAAATAACTAAATCAGGGAGCAGTACTCGGTTACTGGGGGAAGGTTTAAGCCAAAGGAATGAATATCTAATGATGGAATTTGGTACATCAGATCAGAACTTAAGAGGAGAGCCCTAAGTATACTTCTTACTAGCTGGTGCTACTACTAAGCACCTGAGCCCCCCTAGGAACTGGGGATTTTCAAGAGAAGAAAAAAAAATTCAGCCCCACACTTCCAGGCAGTATGTTCCTCTGAGTACTTGGGTCCTTCTGCATCAGCAGCTTGTACTTTCTGTGGCTCTATGTGGCCTGATTGATTGACCAGGCTTAAAAGGCCTGCTGTTGAATTGGAGATCTCAGGCTTCCAGCCTCTATAGGTCATCAGCAAAGACCTAAAGGCCTGGCATGAACACGAGGTTATTATTCACCCGAGAAGACATTATAAACCGCAAGAACACAAGCCCAGCAGGCAGGAATGGCCACCCAGCTCACTGGGCACATTGTGTTTTCATCCACCCATCCAGCATGATTCATAATTAAACCTGACCAGGCAGGAGGCAAACTAGACTTTGTATAAACTGGTGCTGGGGAAGCACTTTGACTACAATTTAACTTCAAAGTTCTAGAGCTCCAGAACTTGAAATGCTTGTGACATTCTGAGTTGAAGCTATTCCTCCCTACTCTTCCCTGGGAAATTCCCTTTGCGGGGAGATGACCCAAAGGGGTAAAAAAGGTTGTCCGGTCATTTCGTGTATTAGTTAGAGTTCTCTAGAGAAACATAACCAATAGAATGAGGTGTGTTTTTGGTTTTGGTTTTTGTTTTTTGTTTTTAAGTAGGCTCTATGCTGGACATGAAGCCCAATGCAGGGCTTGAACTCATGACCCTGATAGCAAGCCCTGTGCTGAGCTCAAGAGTCAGATGCTTAACTGACTGAGCCACCCAAGTGCCCCTAGAATGAGATTTATTATGAGGAATTGGCTCATGTATTTATGGAGGCTGAGAAGTCCCATGGTCTGCCGTCTGAACTCTGGGGCTCAGGAAAGCTGGTGATGTGGTTCTAGTTCTGAACCCAAAGGTCTGAGAATTGGGAAGGGGCAATAGTGTAAGTCCCAGTTTGAGTGCAGAGGCCTGAGAACCAGGAGGGCAGATATCTGAAGGCAGGAGAAGATGGAGGTCTGTAGCTCAAGTAGAAAGCAAATTCACCCTTTCTCTGCATTTTGTTCTAGTCAGTCCCTCAGTGAATTCGATGATATCCACCAGCACTGGTGAGGACAGTCTTCCTTACTCAGTCTGTTGATTCAAATGCTAATCCCTTCCAGAAACACACTCAGAGACACATCAAGTAATATTTTACCAGCTCTTTGGGCATCCCTTCACCAAGTTGACAAAATTAACCATCACACTAGGTAAGATTTAGATTTGGAAAACTGTGGTACTGAGATGCCACTTGCTCAGGCCCCATGTGTTCCCGTTAAATATATTGTGAAAAAAGGAAGCCAGGATGTGGGCAAAGTACATGAAGAATTCACAAAAGGAAATGCAAATGGTATGTAACCATATTACACAACTCCAGGGGGCAGCATTCACGAGGAATTCTATTGACAGAGATGCACATTGTGATGGTCTATCAGAGAGGATGCTCAGCCTCTCCCATAATAAGAGAAATGCCAATTAAAACAACAAGGTACTGTTTTTCATGTGTTAGATTGGTAAAGCTCAAAGAGGTAATGGGTTCTGTGTTGCTGGGAGTGAGATAGGGTGTCGTGTCTACGGAGGGTGTAGTGGATTGGCTCTCCAAATGACTCGTCCACCCGCTTCTACTTGGAGATGTAGGAAAGCTAAACCCTACTTTTCCCAAACTCTCTCTCTCTCTTTTAAAAGATCTTATTTATTTGACGGAAAGGGAACACAATGCGGGGAAGTGGGAGAGGGAGAAGCAGGCTTCCCACGGAGCAGGGAGCCTGACTGATGTGGGGCTTGATTCCAGGACCCTGGGATCATGACCTGAACCAAAGGCAGACACTTAACGACTGAGCCACCGAGGGTTCTATCCTCCCGAATGAGGCATCCTTCTGTGGCTGCATATCTTTTTCGGCATTTAGTGTTATCAGCATTCTGCCTGCAGGCCATACTGATAGGTGTGTAGTGTTATCTTGTTTTTAATTTGCATTTCCAGGGTACCTGGGTGGCTCAGTCCGTTAAGCATCTACCTTCAGGTCTGGTCAAAATCCTGGGACCCCTGCTCAGCGACAAGTCTGCTTCTCCCTCTCCCTCTGCCCCGCCCCCCCGCCCCCACTAGTGCTTTCTCTCTCTCAATCTCTCTCTCTCACTGTCAAATAAATAAATAAAATCTTTAAGAAAAAAATTTGCATTTTCCTGATGACAGGATGTGAAGCATCTTTTTATATGCTCATTTCCCAGCTGTTTATCTTCTTCTCAGGTCTTTTCTTGTCGAATTTTAAGAACTTTTTTTTTAAAGATTTTATTTATTCATTTGACACAGAGAGAGAGAGAGAGAGATCACAAGTAGGCAGAGAGGCAGGCAGAGAGAGAGGGGAGCAGGCTCCCTGCTGAGCAGAGAGACGATGTAGGGCTCGATCCCAGGACCCTGGGACCATGACCTGAGCTGAAGGCAGAGGCTTAACCCACTGTGCCACCCAGGCATCCCAAGAGCGTTTTCTATATTTTAGATAAGAGCTGTTTATCAGATAAATCCCAAATGCAGTGTGACTTGTGTTTTCATTTTCTTCAAGGAGTCTTTCATGGAGCAGAACTTTTTTAATTTTAGTGAAGTCTAGCCTATCAATTCTTTCTTTCATGGATCATGGCTTTGCTATTTTATCTGTAAAATCATTGCCAAACCTATAGCCATTCAGATTTCTTCCTGTGTTATCTTCTGGGAGGGTTTTACAGTCTTACTCTTTGCCCTTAGGTCTGTGATACATTCTCAGTTAATTTTTGTGAAGGGTGTAAGGTCCGTGTTTATATCTTTTTTTTTTTTTCCACATGTGGATGTCCAGTTGTCCCAGCACTATTTGTTGAAAAGACTGTTGTTTTCTCCATTGTATTGCCTTTGCTCCTTTGTCAAAAATCAATTGACTATTTTTATGTGGGTCTGTTTCTAGGCTCTCTGTTCTGTTCTGTTGATCTATTGTCCATGCTTTGGCTAATCCCACATTGTCTTGATTGCTGTAGATTAATAGTAAGTCTTAAAGTCAGTATCAGTCCATCAGCTTTGTTCTTTTCCTTCAATATTGTGTTGACTATTCTGGGTCTTTTCAAAGCAGGCTGGCTGGGCTCAAAACCCTTTGGGGGTCCTTCAGGACCAGCCAAGAGGATTCTTAGCTTCCCCCAGGACCGAAGTCAAATGCAAAGTGAGAGGAAATGAGAGCAGAGTTTATTTAAAAAAATAAAGAGAATGTAGATATGAATGAAGTGTCCAGGAGACTCAGAAAGGAAAGGGGGAATCTTGTATTTGCTCTGGATCTGGGGTTTTTATTGACGATTGTGGTCCAGGGACGTGTCTTCTCAGGCATCCAGGAACTGGTTAAAACAAAGTGTTTAGGCGTCCTCCATAAGCCACGTATGCTCTAGAGCTGGGGATCTCGTGAGTCTGTGGTCTTGGAAGAGGTACATGATGACCTCACCCAGTCACATCTTAGATGTTACCCTCTTGTGCTGGGAGACTCCAAAGAAATCACTAACTCCTTCACTTTTGCAAGGAGAACATACATTAATCTCTACCATAGGCGTGTGTAGAGTAGGGCTATAGGTCCTAGCAAGAGTCTATAGGTCCTAGCAAGGGCTATAGGTCCTAGCCAAAACAGTCTTTCATGGGGTCTCTTCAGTTTCCCTGTCATTTTGCTTCTCCATATAAACTTTAGAATCAGTTTGCAGTACCCACAAGTATAATTTTCTGGGATTTTGACTGGGATTACATTGAATCTATAGATCAAGTTGGGAAAAGCTGACACTTTTAACAATACTGAGTTTTCCTATCCAAGAACGTGGAATATCTCTTCATCTATTTATGTCTTTGATTTCTTTTATCAGACTTTTGTAGTCTTCCTCATACAGATTTTTTTTTTCAGATTTTATTTCTTTATTTGACAGAGATCACAAGTAGGCAGAGAGGCAGGCAGAGAGACAGGGGGAAGCAGGCTCCCTGCTGAGCAGAAGGCCGGATGTGGGGCTTGATCCCAGGACCCTGGGATCATGACCTGAGCCAAAGGCAGAGGCTTTAACCCACTGAGCCACCCAGGCGCCTCCCTCATACAGATCTTGTACATATTGTGTTAGATTTATATCTGAGTGTTTTATTTTGGGGAGTGCTAACTTAAAAAGAATATTATGTTTTTAATTTCAAATTCCACATGTTCATTGCTGATAACATAGGAAAGCAAACTGATTTTTATATGTATATATACTATATATATTTATATATCATATATGTATTTGTATATTATATGTGTATATATATGTATTTATATATATTATATATGTGTGTGTATATGTGTGTATATATAATTAACCTTATGTCCTGACGCTTTGCTATAAATCAGGTAGTTCCCGGAGGTTTTTTGTTGATTCTTTCTGATTTTCTCTGTAGATAATCATGTCCTTTGTGAAAAAACACAGTTTTATTTCTCTCTTTCCAATCTGTATCCTTTTTATTTCCTTTTTTCATCTTATTGTCTTTGTTAGGTCTTTCAGTATGATGTTGAAAAGCAGTAGTAGAAGGGGACATCTTGCTTTGTTCCTGATCTTAGTGGTGAAGCTTTAAGTTTCTTACCACTAACTATGATGTTAGCTGCAGGTGTTTTTTGTAAATACTATTTACCCAGTTGAGGAAGTTCCCCCCCCCTATTCCTAGTTCACTGAGAATTTTTTTAAGAGATTTTATTTATTTATTTGACACAAAGAGAGAGAAATCACAAGTAGGCAGAGAAGCAGGCAGACAGAGCAGGGAAGCAGGTTCCCTGCTGAGCAGAGCTCCATCCCAAGACCCTGAGATCATGACCTGAGCCTAAGGCAGAAGCTTAACCCACTGAGCCACCCAGACGCCCCAAGAATTTTTATCATTAATGGGTGTTGAATATTTTTTGAAGATTTTATTTATTTATCTGAGAGAGAGAGAGAGAGCGCGTGCGCACAAGAGAGAGAGCATGAGTAGGGGAAGTGGCAGAAGAAGAGGGAGAAGCAGACTCCCCACTGGGACTCAATCCCAGCCAGGATCCTGGGATCATGACCTGAGCTGAAGGCAGACACTTAATCAACTGAGCCACCCAGGTGCAATGGGAGTTGAATTTTGTCAAATGCTTTTTCTGCATTTATTGATGTGACTATGTAATTTTTCTTCTTGAGCCTGTTATGATGGATTACATTAATTGATTCTTGAATTTTTATTTAAGATTTTATTTACCTATTTGTCAGAGACAGAGAGAGAGCATAAGCAGGAGGAGTAGCAGGTAGAGGGAGAAGCAGACCTCTCACAGAGCAGGGAGCCTCATGTGGGGCTTGATACCAGGACCCTGGGATCATGACTTGAGCCAAAGGCAGATGCTTAACTGACTGAGCACCCAGGCGTCCCGATTCTTGAATGCTGAACCAGCTTTGCATACCTGGGATAAATCCCAATTGCTCATGATATATAATTGTAACACATTGTTGAATTTGACTTCCAAATGTTTTGTTGAGGATTTTTGCCTCTATGTCCAGAGATACTTGTCTTTAGTTTCCTTTTCTTGTATCTTTGTCTGGTTTTGATATTAATATTGGCTTCACAGAATGAGGTAGGAAGTATTCTCTCTGCTTCTGTCTTCCTCTGGAAAAGCTTGTGGTGAATTGGTGTAATTGCTTCCTTAAACGTTGGATAGAATTCACCATTGAACCCATCTCGGGCTGTGCTTTATGTTTTGGAGGGTTTTAATTATTGATTCAATTTTAAAAAATTGATGTAGGTCTATTCAGATTGTCTGTTTCTTGTATGGATTTTCGCAGGTTGCGTCTTTTTGGGAATTGGTTAATTTCATCTGGATTATTATATTTGTGGGTATTGGCTTGGTCACACCATTTCTTGATTATCCTTTTAATGTCCATGGGATCTGTAGTGATGTCCCCTTATTTACTTCTTATATAAATAATTTGTACCCTCTCTCTTTTTCTTAGTTAGCTTGACTATAGGCTTATTGATTTTATTCATCTTTTCAACAAACTGGCTTTTGGTTTTATTGATTTTTCTCTTTGATTCCTATTTGCAATTCGTTGATTTCTGCTCTAATTTTTATTATTTCTTTTCTTCTCCTTGTTTTGGATTTAAAATTCTCTTTTATTTTTCTAGTTTCTTAAGATGGAAGCCTAGATGATTGGTTTTAAATCTTTCTTCTTTTCTTTCCTTTTTTTTTTTCCAAGATTTTATTTCTTTATTTGACAGACAGAGATCACAAGTAGGCAAAGGCAGGCAGAAAGAGAGGAGGAAGCAGGCTCCCTGCTGAGCAGAGAGCCCGATGTGGGGCTTGATCCCAGGACCCTGGGATCATGACCTGAGCTTAAGGCAGAGGCTTTAACCCACTGAGCCACCCAGGTACCCCCCTTTCTTCTTTTCTAATATATGATTCAATATAATAAATCTCCCTTTAAGCACTACTTTCGCTGCATCTAACAAATTTTGATAAGTTATGTTTTCACTTTTATTTAATTGAAAATATTTTAAAAATTTGTCTTGAGATTTCTTCTTTGACTCATGTGTTATCTAGAAGTATGTTGTCTAAACTCCAAGTTTTGGGGAATTTTCCAGCCATCTCTGTGTCGTCGAGATCTCATTTTAATTCCATGTGGTCTGAAAAGAGTAGGATTTCTATGTTTTTAAATTTGTTAAGGCGTGTTATTTGGTCCAGAATGTGGCCTACCTTCGTGAATGTTTCATATGAGCTTGATAATGCTATAGATGTTGGATAAAGTAGTCTATAGATGTCCATTATATGAGTTGATTGATAGTCACGTTGAGTTCAGCCATGTACTGACTGGTTTTCTGACTGCTGGGTCTGTCCATTTTTGAAAGAGGAGTGTTCAAGTCTTCAACTATAATCTGGATTCATCTGTTTCTCCCCAAAGTTTTATCAGTTATTGCCTCACATATTTTGATGCTCCGTTGTTAGACATCTATATAGTAAGGATTGTTCTTTCTTCTTGGGGAATTGACCCTTTATCATTATGCAGTGCCTCTCTTTACACTTGAAAACTTTTTTTAACAGTTAAATTGCTTTTATTATGACAGTGTTGTGCACACATGTGTGCATGCACACACACATCACATACATCACACAATTTGTCTATTTATTTTATTATTTTTTAAAGATTTTATTTATTTATTTATTTGACAGAGAGAGAAATCACAAGTAGGCAGAGAGGCAGGCAGAGAGGGGAAAGCAGGCTCCCTGCTGAGCAGAGAGCCCGATGTGGGACTCGATTCCAGGACCTTGAGATCATGACCTGAGCTGAAGGCAGAGGCTTTAACCCACTGAGCCACCTAGGCGCCCCTAGATTCTTTTTTTTTTTTAAGATTTTATTTATTTATTTATTTATTTATTTATTTATTTGACAGAGATCACACGTAGGCAGAGAGGCAAGCAGAGAGAGAGAGGAGGAAGCAGGCTCCCCATCAAGCAGAGAGCCTGATTTGGGGCTCGATCCCAGGACCCTGGGATCATGACCTGAGCCGAAAGCAGAGGCTTTAACCCACTGAGCCACCCAGGCACCCCTAGATTCTTTTTTTAATAAAAGATTTTATTTATTCATTTGACAGAGAGAGAGAGCACAAGGAGGAGGAGCAGCAGGCAGAGGGAGACGGAGAAGCAGGATCCCCCACAGAGTGGGGAGCCCTATGGGGGACTTGATCCTAGGACCCTGGGATCATGATCTGAGCACAACGCTGTCACTGAAATGACTGAGCCACCTAGGTGCCCCTTTAAATTAGATTCTATCATTATCTCCAACTTATGAGAAAACTGAAACACAAAGCTGTTACTTGCCCAAAGTTACGAAGTTAGGAAGTAATGGAGTCTGTCCCCAGATTCTATGGTCTTAATTAATATATTAATATAGCTCATTCATAAAAGCACAGATCCTTTTCTTAAAATATTTTCTTTAACACTTCTTATAGTTTGAGTTTACCGGTGATGAATTCTTTCAACTTTTGTATGCCTGCAAATATATATTTTTTAAGATTTTATTTATTTATTAGACAGACAGAGATCACAAGTAGGCAGAGAGGCAGGCAGAGAGAGAGGAGGAAGCAGGCTCCCTGCTGAGCAGAGGGCCCGATGCGGGGCTCGATCCCAGGACCCTGGGATCATGACCTGAGCCAAAGGCAGAGGCTTTAACCCACTGAGCCACCCAGGCGCCTCTGTATGCTTGAAAATATTTTTATTTTGCCTTCACTTTTTTCCAGGTATATTTACTAGGTACAGAATTCTATAATACCAGCTTTTTTTTGTTTGTTTTCTCCAGTACTTTTTTTAAAAGTTTTTGTGTGTCTTTCCTTCCAAGATTTGTTTAAATTCAAGTTAGTTAACATATAGTATAGTATTGGTTTTAGGAGTAGAATTTAGTGATCATGGGGCACTAGAGTGGCTCAGTCAGTTGGGTATCCGACTCTTAATCTTGGCTCAGGTCATAATCTTGGGGTTGTGGGATTGAGCCCTGCATTGGGCTCCACGCTCAGCTCAGAGTCTGTTAGAAATGCTCTCTCCCTCTTTCTTTCCCTCTCTCTAAATACATACATAAATTTGTACATTAAATCTTAAAAAAAGTTAGTGATTCATTACTTACATATAACAGCTAGTACTCATCACAACACATACCATACTTAATGCCCATCACCCATTTAGCCCAACCCCCCAGAACTCTCCTACAGCAACCCTCGGGTTTGTTCTCTGTAGTTAAGAGTCTATTATGGTTGGCCTCCCTCTCTGTTTTATCTTTTTTATTTTTATTTTCCTTCCCCTTTGCATCTGTTTTTTTCCTTAAATTCTTTTTTTTTTTTTTACAATTTTTAAAAAATTTATTTATTTAATAGACAGAGATCACAAGTAGGCAGAGAGGCAGGCGGGGGCGGGGGGGGCAGGCTCCCTGCTGAGCTGAGAGCCCGATTCGGGGCTTGATCCCAAGACCTGAGCCAAAGACAGAGGCTTAACCCACTGAGCCACCCAGGCGCCCCTTGTTACTTAAATCCTACATGGGAGTGAAATCATATGGTATTGGTCTTTCTCTGACTGATTTATTTCACTTAGCATAATACACTCATTCCATTCATGTTATTGCAAATAGCAAGATTTCATTCTTTTGATGGCTGAGTAATATCCCATTGTGTGTGTATGTATATATATATATATATGTGTGTGTGTGTGTGTGTGTGTGTGTGTGTGTGCATATGTGTGTGTGTATGTGTGTACCACATCTTCATCTATTCATCAGTTGATGGACATTTGGGCTCTTTCCATAATTTGGCTATTATTGATAATGCTGCTGTAAACATTGGAATGCATGTGCCCCTTTGAATCAGTATTTTTGTATCCTTTGGATAAATACCTAGTAGTGCAATTACTGGGTTGTAAGGTATCTATTTTTAACTTTTTGAGAACCTCCATGCTGTTTTCCAGAGTGGCTGCACCATCCCTGAACACTTTCTTTGCTCTTATGTCTATTCTGTCTAAAGCTAATATAGCTACTCCTGCTTTCTTTTAATTAGTGTTAGTGTGATATACAGTTCTCCATCCATTTACTTTTAATCTAGATATATCTTTATATTTAAAAAGGAGAGTTCTCATAGATGACATATAGTTGCATCTTGTTTTTTGATCCTCCCCGACAATCTGTCTTTCAATTGGTACATTTAGATCATTGATGTTCAATGTAATTATTGATATAGTTGGAATAGTATTTGTCATATTTGCTACTGTTTTATATTTGCTCTCCTTGTTCTTTGTTCTTACTTTTGTCTTCCACTCTTTTTGTGCCTTTGTGGGTTTTATTGGGCATTTTATATAATTCCATTTTCTTTCCTTTCTTAGCATATTAGTTTACTTCTTTTTTTTAACCTTTTTTAGTAGTTGTCCTTAAGTTTGCAATACACATTTATACCTAATCCAAGTTTGCCTTCAATCCAAGACAATGCTTTATAGGTTGTACCTTATAATAATAAAATAATATTTTTTAAAAATCACTAGTTTTTTATTTTTTTACTTAAAATGTAGATAGGGGCACCTGGGTGGCTCAGTGGGTTAAAGCTTCTGCCTTCGGCTCAGGTCATGATCCCAGTGTCCTGGGATCAAGCCCCGCATCTGGCTCTCTGCTTCGCAGGGAGCCTGCTTCCCTTCCTCTCTCTCTGCCTTCCTCTCTGCCTACTTGTGATCTGTCAAATAAATAAATTAATTAATTTTTTTTAAATGTAGGTAGTTAATGTGCAGTACAATACTGGTTTCTAGAATAGAATTTAGTGATTCATCACTTATATACCCAGTGCTCATAACAAGTGCCCTCCTTAATACCCATCACCCATCTAGACCATATCCCATAACAAAATAATCTTAATCTTTCTTCTTGTTCCTTGTGTCACTCATGTTATTTATTTGACATATACATAAGCATACACAATTGAGTACATTGTTGTTATTTATTTTTTTGGACAAACTCTTATCTGTAGATCAATTAAGAATAAGAAAAACAAAACGTTTTATTTTACCTTCACTGATTCCTTCTTTGATGCTCTTTCTTTCTTTACATAAATCTGGGCTTCTGACCTATATAATTTTCCTTCCTTACTTAAAATATTTTTTATAGATTTTATTTATTTATAAGAAATCTAAATAAATAGATTTATTTAATTATATTTACTTATTTATACTCTCTCTCTCTCTTTTTAAGATTTTATTTATTTATTTGACAGACAGTTTACAAGTAGGCAAGAGAGGCAGGCAGGGAGAGAGAGGAGGAAGCAGGCTCTCCGCGGAGCAGAGAGCCCGATGTGGGGCTCGATCCCAGGACCCTAGGATCATGACCTGAGCCGAAAGCAGAGGCTTTAACCGACTGAGCCACCCAGGCGCCCCTATACTCTCTTTTTTTTAAAGATTTTATTTATTTATTAGACAGACAGAGATCACAAGTAGGCAGAGAGGCAGGCAGAGAGAGAGGAGGAAGCAGGCTCCCTGCTGAGCAGAGAGCCCGATGCGGGGCTCGATCCCAGGACTCTGGGATCGTGACCTGAGCCAAAGGCTTAACCCACTGAGCCACCCAGGTGCCCGTATACTCTCTCTTATTAAGAGAGAGTATGTGCATGAGTACAAGTGACGGGAGGGCAAGAGGGGAGGGAAAGGAAGAGAGGGAACCCCAAGCAGATTCCGTGCTGAGTGCAGAGCCCAACTCGGGGCTCTATCTCACGACCGCAAGATAATGACCCAGTCCAAAACCAAGAGTCTGACACGTAATTGACTGAGGCACCTAGGCACACCTATAATATTCCTTCTCTCTAAAGAAACTCTTTTAACATTTCTTGCAAAGCAGGTTCTACTGGCAGCAAATTCTCAATTTTTGTTTGTCAGAGAAAAACCTTATTTTTCCTTTACTTTTGAAAGATAATTTCAGAGGGTACAGAATTCTACATTGGTGGAGTTTTGCCCTCAACTCTGTAAATATTTCACTACTCTATTCTTGTTTGAATGGTTCTGAGGAGATGTTGAATTTAGTTCTTAACTTTGATCCTGTATAAGTAAGGTATTTTTTCCCCCTCTGGCTACTTTTAGAATTTGTCTGCTTATTTTTTACTTTTTATTCTTTTTTTTTTTAATTTATTTATTTGTCAGAGAGAGAGGGAGAGAGAGCGAGCGAGCACAGGCAGACAGAGTGGCAGGCAGAGGCAGAGGGAGAAGCAGGCTCCCTGCCGAGCAAGGAGCCCGATGTGGGACTCGATCCCAGGACGCTGGATCATGACCCCAGCCGAAGGCAACCGCTTAACCAACTGAGCCACCCAGGCGTCCCATTACTTTTTATTCTTTATCTTTGGCTTTCTATAGTTTGAAAATTATATTCCTTGATGTAATTTGGGGGGGCATTTATTCTGTGTGCTCTCCTATTAAGAATATACTCAGTAATGCATTACATAGTAGATCATTTGCAAAGATGTTCACAATCATTCTTCCCATCATTGCACAAATGCCTTTTGCAATATGACATTGTTGCTTTTCCCATCAAGCTGCGAAGTCTGTCCACACCTCTTGAATCTGGGATGACCTTGTGATATGCTTTGAGTAATAGAATATAGGAGAAGTGAAGCAGGAGTTCCAAGTCCAGAACTCAAGGAGCCATGTAGCTTCTGCTCTTGGCCTTTCCCATCTAAGCAAGCTCTTACAGGGTGCCTGGGTGGCACAGTTGGTTAACCAACCAGCTCTTGGTTTCAGCTGAGGTCATGATCTCAGGTTTGTGATATTGAGCCCTGCATCTGGCTCCATGGTCATTGGGGAGTCTGCTTAAGATTCTCTCTCCTTCTCCCTCTGCTTCTCTGGAGGCTCGTGCACTCGCACTCTCTCTCAAATAAATAAATTAATTAAAGAAAAAGAAGTCCTGGAGCACCTGGGTCACTCAGTAGTTAGGGGTCTGCCTTCAGCTCAGGTCATGATTCTAGGGTCCTGGGATCAAGCCTTGTGTGGGGCTCCTTGCTTGGCAGGAAGCCTGCTTCTCCCTTTCCCATTCTCCCTGCTTGTGTTCCCTCTCTTGCTGTCTCTCTGTCAAATAAATTAATTAATTAAATCTTAAAAAAAAAAAAAGAAGTTCTTCCATTGCTATGCAAAGAATCCCAGGCTAGCCTCCCTGAAAATTAGAGATCTTTGGGAGAGAGGGTCCCAGCCAATAGCTAGCACCAACCACCAGACATGTGGATGAGGCCATCTTAGGTTCTACAATCCCTTTCCAGCCACTAGATAACTGAAACTGCCCGACTGATGCCAGGTGATACTAACGGAAGAATCACCCAGCTGATGCCAGCCTAAATTGCTGTCCCACAGAAGCACAAGTCAATAAAATGATTATTGTTTTAAGAACTGAATTTTGGGGGTGCCTGGGTGGCTCAGTCGGTTAAGCATCTGACTCTTGAATCTGGATCAGGTCATGATCTGAAGGTCATGGGATCAAGCCCCTATAGGGTTCCATGCTCAGTGGGGAGTCTTTTTGAGATTCTCTCTCTCCCTGTCCCTCTGCCCCTATCCTCCCAACACATTCTCTTCAAATAAATAAACCAATACATCTTTTTTTAAAATACCTTAATTTGGGGGTGGTTTGTTATAATAACTAACTGATACATAGCATATACATACAAGTGTACTATACACTTCTCTTTTTTATGAGAATCTGGCGAAATAAAATTGATCAGAATGCTTGTGTTTAAATCTCTTGCTATTTGACACAATAGGCAGGCACTGATGAAAACAACCTAAAACTTGGAACATGCCATTCCTGTCACTTCAAAGATTAGTGACTACACAAGCAAAATTCAAAACACCCTGAAATTATTCAGTTCATATATGAAAGAAATTTAGTAAAGTTGTCCCAAATTGGACAATCCAAAAATTTACTCATTTTTAATATGAAAAGTATTAAACATTTTTTATATTTGAAATAACAAAAATTGACTTATTAAAAATGAGCAGGAAACCTTCTTAAACTGTTAATGGTAATTAACAATTTTTGATCAACCATTCCAGAAAAACACTAAATTATCTTTCTATTCTCTCAATAGAGAATATTACAAAATGGCCATTATATGAAAAGGTGAATGAAGAGTTTGCAACCAAAAACTGCATGAGGAAAGGTGAGAAAAAGTTGTCAACACCATTAATTAATAAAAATCACATTTTGGGGTGCCTGGGTGGCTCAGCGGGTTAAGCCTCTGCCTTTGGCTCAGGTCATGATCTCAGGATCCTGGAATCGGTCAGGGAGCCTGCTTCTCCCTCTGCCTGCTCTGCCTGCCACTCCCACCACGTGTACTCCCTCTCAAATAAGTAAATAAAAATCTTTTTTTTTAATTTTTAAAATTTTTTACATTTTTTCTAAAATTTTGTAATGTTTATGGTATAAGGTTTTTTTTCTAAATTTGTGGTTTGTAGTGGTTTATTTTCTCATTCTGAATAAATACAAAGTTAGGTACCTACTTTTGTACTTGTAATTTTGGGGGGTTGGTTTAAAGAGGAGCTCCCCAGTTACAGGTTCTGCAGGCTCCTAAAACCCAGATCTGTCTGTGAATGAATGAATGAACCCAAGTTTTTTGTTTATAGAAATGTATGTGGGGGGACGCCTGGGTGGCTCAGTTGGTTAAACGGCTGCCTTCGGCTCAGGTCATGATCCCAGCGTCCTGGGATCGAGTCCCACATCGGGCTCCTTGCTCGGCAGGGAGCCTGCTGCTCCCTCTGCCTCTGCCTGCCACTCTGTCTGCCTGTGCTCTCTCTCTCTCTCTCTCTCCCTCTCTCTCTGACAAATAAATAAATTTTAAAAAAATGTATGTGGGAATCGGGACGCCTGGGTGGCTCAGTTGGTTAAGTGGCTGCCCAGCGTCCTGGAATCGAGTCCCGCATCGGGCTCCTTGCTCAGCAGGGGGCCTGCTTCTCCCTCTGCCTTTGTCTGCCTGTGCGCTTGCTCACTCTCTTTCTCTGACAAATAAATAAATTAATTAATTAAAAAAATTTTTAAAAATAAAAAAAAAAAAGAAAGAAAACATTAAACCCTTAAACCGAAGTGGAACTTGAAAGGAGGTTTCAGTCGCCGCCCCCAGGTGGGAAATGAGCTGGTCTGAGAGTGGGGAGCCGAAAACGAAGGACCTAAGAGTGTCCCTAAGACAGGTTTGTATCAGGAGAGAGAAACAGAGGAAAGAGCAACTTGGAATGGGCTGATCCCACCAAGGGACTTGGTCATTCATTCAACAGTGCCAGGCCTGTTCCAGAGTCTGGGGAAAAAAAACACTCAAAAATCTCAGCCTTCCCTGGGCTGACTTGGCAAGAGTGCAGATGGCAGAGTGGGAGGAAGGGAAAACAATGAACATAATAAAAGGTAAATGATATTACATTAGCAGGTGAGATGTGCCAAAGAGAAACTAAGGCAGGGTGAGGGAGTTGGAAAGTAGCAAATGATGTGATAAGGGCACCGCATTCAATAGGGAAGTCCTCAGTGGAAGGAAGTCAAAACTTGAAGGATGTCCTCAGAGGAAGGGAGCATTATGGCTATCTAAAAGAAGAGTGTGACCAGCAAGGGGGGACAGCATGGGTAAAGGCCCTGCGGCCGGGGTATACTCCAGCTTGCTTGAGGAACAGTTCTGAGGCCCATGTATGAAAAGGAGTGAATGAGAAGGAAGTAGAAGAACCCTGACAGGTGACAGAGATGAGATCTCATAAGACCTTGTAACCATTGCAAGGATTTGGGCTTTTGCACCAAGGAGGATAGAAGCCATAGGAGGGACTTGAGCAGAGCAGTGATGTGATCTGGCCATTGTGGGGAGAACAGACTAGGGACCAGAAACAGGAAGACCATTGGAGACCATTGTCATAATCCAGGGTAAAAGGGGCTTGACTTCTGGTTGTATTTTGAAAATAGAACCAACAGGATTTGCTTGGATTAGGATGTGAAGGAAAGAAAAGAGGGGAGTGGGGACCACCTCAAGGTTTGTGGCCTGAACAATGGTACTGAATTGCCGTTGCTTAGATGGGGAAGACCACAGTGGGAACAGAAACGAGGCTAAATCTGGAATAACTGGGGTTAGCTACAAGGGCCACTGGAGGTAACTGAAAGGTAACTGGACTGCTGGTGTGCCAGGGGCTGACACAGTCAGAGTATGATCAGTGGAGAATGGGTGACTCCTTGCCTGGGGAAAACATTTCTTTTTTTTTTTTTTTAATAATGTCAACTTTATTATTTTTTTTAAGATTTTATTTATTTATTTGACAGACAGAGATCACAAGTAGGAAGAGAGGCAGGCAGAGAGAGAGGAGGAAGCAGGCTCCCCGCTGAGCAGAGAGCCCGATGCGGGGCTCCATCCCAGGACCCTGGGATCACGACCTGAGCCGAAGGCAGAGGCCTTAACCCACTGAGCCACCCAGGCGCCCCAACGGGGGAAACCATTTCTACCTCAGTCTCCCACTTGTAGTTTGTGAATGAACCCACTGCCAAAATATTTTTCAGCTGTTTGAACATTTTTGAATGTAAAAGGTTGAATTGGACGTGGACAAAGATTGTCTTAGAAGAAGCAATGCTTATATACCATATAAAAAATCAAACATAGGTCTGCATTAGGACCTGGTATACAAATATTCATAGCAGCATTATTTTTAATAGCCAAAAACAACCCAAGTGTCAATCAACAGATGAACGGGAGAATAAATGTGGTATATCCATACAATGGAATATGACTTGAAAATAAAAAGAAATAAGAAAGTACTGGTGTATGCTACAACATGGGTAATTATGCCTTCAGATGGTATTTAAAGTGAACGATGGTCAGTAAAGGCCACATGTTGTATGATTCCATTTGGATGAAATATCCAGAAAAGGTGAGGGTGATGAAAATATTCCCAAACCGATTATGGTGATGGTTGTTGAAGTCTGTGAATACCCAGAAAATTCTGACTTGTGCACTTTAAACTGGGCAATGGTATGGTAGATTAATTACATCACAGATAAAGCTGCTATTTCTTAGAAGCTTAAAAAGAAAAGCACGTACCAGTTTCCCTAAGGGAGCTGTTACAGCAGAACACCTCACGTGAGCATGTGTCACGGCCTGACACCGAGACCAGTCAGACCACAAGTGACTCCAGCCAGTCGCGCTTGGCAATGCTTGGTCACGCTCTGGTCACACGGAGCTGTTGGTACTTAATACTGATCATGGGAGTTTGGGCTGACAGAGCTAATTATGCACAGCATGTACAACAGTGGCTAAGGGCATAGGCTCTGCAATGAGACGAACCTGATTTTGAACCTTGGCTCTGTCTTAATGACCACCAGCAAGTCAGCCTCTCTCAACCTTCATTTCCTCTTCTGCAAACTAGAGATGATAATACCTCCCCATAGCGTGGATAAGGGGATTAAATGAAATACTATTGTAAAATGATTAACACAGTGCCTACAGCTGGCTAAAGGTTCAGTAAATGGTAGCTAATGGTAGCATCATTAATAACATATATAAATCATAGAGCACAGTGCCTGGCTTATAGGAAGTGCTCAGAACATGAAATGAGAAAAGTTATACTTTTCACCAGAAAAAATGTTTATGAGACAGAATAAACTTTACAGATAAGGACAGAGAATTTGAATTCTGCTGGTTAATAAAGTAGGTGACTTTGGAAGGCTGCTTCTTGCTCTGCCCCTGACTTTCATCTGGCTCCTCTGGCAAATACATAGCCTAAAGCCCTGGGCTCTGCCCTGGAGCCTCTCAGCCACCCCCACCACATCACTAATGAACAAATCCAAGCTTCCAGAAACTTCTAAGAGAACATTTCAACTAAGAAACTGGAATTTTTGATGAGGACGCAGAACAGGAAACAACATTGACCCTCCAAAGCCTGATCAGAGACAGGGAGATAGAAAAGGAACCCAGAATAGAAAATAATTGCAATTAGTTGTCCCAGGAATGCAGAAGCCTTTCAACAACAGATAATCTATTAATGTGATACACCACATGGTATGGTTAAAAGAGAAAAATCTGATGACCTCAATAACCCCAGAAAAAAGTAGGTGGTAAAATTCAATAATCATTTATGATTAAGCATTAATAAACCCAAATTAAAGAGAAATTCTTGTGCCTGATAATACACATATCAAACAGCATACATAATGGTGAAATAATAGAATTATTCCCAGACTAGGAACAAGGCAAGGATGCTGGCTGATACTCGTAACATTTGATATTGTAATGGTACCCAGTTGATTTTCAACAATGATCCCAAAACAACCTGATAGGGAAAGAGGAGTCTTTTCAGCAAATGGTATTGGATATCCAAGGAAATGAGGCTGGACCCTTACCTCACACCATATTTAAGAATGAACTAAAATTGTAAAACTTTTAGAAGAAAACATGGGTGTAACTTTTCATAACCTAGGTTTGAGTAATGATTTCTTGATATGACACTAAAAGCATGAGCAATCAAAGAAAAAATAGACAAATTGGACTTCATGAAAATAAAAATTTCTGTGTTTTAAAGGATACTGTTGAGAAAGTGAAAAGACAACCCACAGAATGGGAAAAAAAGTATCTGCACATCATATATTTGACTGGGGTCTAATACCCAGAATATATAAAGAACTCTTACAAGGGCCCCTGGATGGCTCAATTGGTTAAGCATCTGCCCTCAGCTCAGATCATGATCCCAGAGTCCTGGGATCGAGCCCAACATCGGGCTCCTTGCTCAGTGGGGAGCCTGCTTCTCCCTCTTCCTCTGTCTATTTCGGCTTCTCCCTTTGCCTCTGCCTGCTGCTCCCCCTGCTTGTGCTCTCTCTCTGTCAAATAAATAAATAAAATCTTAAAGAACAAAGAACTCTTAAAACTCAACAATAAAAAGACAACCCATTCTAAAAGTGGACAAAGGATTTCAGTAGACCTTTCTCCAAAGAAGACATGCCAATGGCCAATAAGCGCATGAAAAAATGCTCCACATCATTAATCATTAGAGAAATGCAAATCAAAATCACAACAAAATAGCACTTTACACTCACTAGAATGGCTATAATTTTTTAAATGGAAAATAGCAAGTGTTGGCAAAGATTTGTAGAAATTGGAAACCTCGTGAATTGTTGGTAGAAACGTAAAATGGTTCAGCCACTGTGGAAACTAGTTTGGCACTTCCTCAAAAAGTTAAACATAGAATTACTGTATGACCCAGCAATTCTACTCTAAGGTATATATCCCAGAGAAGAGAAAATGTGTGTTTGTACAAAAACTTGTGCATGAACATTCATAATAGTCTTATTCATAGCAGCTAAAAAGCAGAAACAACATAAATGTCCATCAGCTGATGAATAGATAAATAAATTGTGGTTAATCAATACAGTGAATATTATTCAGCCATAAAAAAGGAATGAAGTAATGATACATGCTACAATGTAGATGAACCTGAAAACATTATGCCAAGTTTAAGAAGCCAGATACAAAACATCACATGTTATATGATTCCATTTATATGAAATGTTCAAAATAGTTAAATCTATAGGTGTTTGCCAGGGGCTAAGGAGGAGGGAAGTGAAGATTGACTACTAATGAGTTAGGAGGTTCCTTTTGGGTTAAAGAAATGTCCTGGAATTAGATAATAGTGATGGTTGCACAACCTAAAAAGTCTTGAATACACCCTTTTAAAATGGTGAATTTTATGACATATGGATTATATTGTAATAAAAAATCTTTGAGTAACTAAAAAACCCAAGTTGGAAAACCCAGTTCTGACAGTTCTACTTCTTGGTACACACTTTAGAGACACATGCACTGCCTATATACCAGGGGTATAGATAAGGATGGTTACTTTAGTAGATTTTTTTTTTTAGATTTTATTTATTTATTTGACAGACAGAGATTACAAGTAGGCAAGAGAGGCAGGCAGGGAGAGAGAGGAGGAAGCAGGCTCTCCGCGGAGCAGAGATCCCGATGTGGGGCTCGATCCCAGGACCCTGGGATCATGACCTGAGCCGAAAGCAGAGGCTTTAACCCATTGAGCCATCCAGGCGCCCCAGTAGATTATTTTTTTTTTAAGATTTTATTTATTTATTTGACAGAGAGAAATCACAAGTAGGCAGAGAGGCAGGCAGAGAGAGAGGAGGAAGCAGGCTCCCTGCTGAGCAGAGAGCCCGATACGGGACTCGATCCCAGGACCCCTGAGATCATGACCTGAGCTGAAGGCAGAGGCTTAACCCACTGAGCCACCCAGGCACCCTTTAGTAGATTATTTTTTTAAGATTTTATTTATTTATCTGACAGAGAGAGTCACAGCAAGAGAGGGAACACAAGCAGGGGGAGTGGGAGAGGGAGATGCAGGTTTCCCACTGAGCAAGGAGCCCGATGTAGGGCTCGATCTCAGGACCCTAGGATCACGACCTGAGCAGAAGGCAGATGCTTAATGACTGAGCCACCCAGGCGCCTCAACTTTAGTAGATTAAAGGTGGCCACAAATTCTTTGCATTCCCTCCCATCTAAGATGGGGTCTGTTTTCCCACCCTTTGAATCGAAGCTGGTTTTGTGACTTTCTTTAACAGAAAGAATGCAGCAGAAGGGGCTGTTGCCAAGACCTTACCGCTTCTGCTCTCACTCTCTTGGAACATTTCCACCACCTTCTGAAGAAGTCCAGCTGGAAGAGAAGGCCAGAAATCCCAGCTGAGGCTCCAGACATATGAATGAAGCCATCGTAGGCCAACCAGCCAAGCTGCCAGCTGAACACAGCTACTGAGTGAGTCCAGGTAAGATCAGAAGACCCATCTTGTCAACCCACAGAATCATGAGAAATAACAGTTATTGTTTTAAGCCACTACATTTTGGGGATGGTTTGTTACCAGCAATAGTTAATTTATACAGTACTGGGGCCACTTGCCTGAAACATTTAAGCTTGGGAAGCAACCCAAGGACAGGCTGGATGGTGCAGTAGAGAGGACCCTGAACTTTGGTCGCAGACTTGGACCCCAAATCATACCCTGTCACTTAGCAGCTGTGTGACGATGAGAAATTTGATTTATCCCTATGTCCTCCTAGGTGAAGAATTCAAGGGGACTAGTGGATCCTTTCTGAGGACTTGAAATCCTTTCTGGTAGAGAGGCATGTGCTATTAAGTGTTAGCTCTTGGTATCACATAGCCACCAGCAAAATGTGGTCTATGCATGTGCTGGAGGAGGAGTAAGTTCGTATATCAAATCAGACAATTCTTAAAAATAAGATTGTATAGAAAAAGCAAGTTGTCATGCTGGTACAATTATATAAAAGTATTTTTAAATGTAGGGAGGAGGACATAAACCACCTCAGAGCATTTGCCTCTTTGAAGGTAAAGATAGGAATGGATTTCTAAGTAGAAATCAAGTATTTTTTTTTAACTTTAATCACAATGTTCTTATTTCTTATACAGAAATGACACTGGGGGGTGCCTCGGTGGCTCAGTGGGTTAAAGCCTCTGCCTTTGGCTCAGATCATGGTCCCCAGGGTCCTGGGATCGAGTCCCACATCTGGCTCTCTGCTCAGCGGGGAGCCTGCTTCCTCCTCTCTCTCTGCCTGCCTCTCTGCCTACTTGTGATCTCTCTCTCTCTCTGTGTCAAATAAATAAAATCTATAAAAAAATTTTTTAAAAAACACACAAAAAACCCGACACTGGTTGCATCCTTTTGGGAGCAAAAGCTAAAACTCTTAACATTGGTTAATTTGGCTTGGTGGAATGTTTTCTTCTTCCTTGTCTTTTACTTCCACCCCTACGCCACAAATTCCTGTAATTAATTTAATTACAATGGTTCCAAATTCTTCCTTCCTGCATTCAGCTTGGGGACCTGGCCTTCTCCAGCCAGCCCTGACACCTGTCTGGTCGCAGGCAGGCCCAACCCGGGTGTGCACAGCCCCGGGTAGCACTCTCCAGGGCCTCCCAGCTTGGGCCCACCCATGCCCACAGATGTCTGTATCCTTGCCAGCGTTTCAGATCTCTGACTTTGATCCTCAACGTGCTTGGGGAATATCAACTCATTAGTTTCACTTGTCTGAATATAAAGGGCTTCTCCATTCTACAGCTCCTCCCGCAAAGGGCCCTGACACCCTCCTACCTGCAGCTGAGGGTAAACCTCAGGGAGGTGTCTGGAAAAGGGAAAACAACAGAGGCGCAGCCCCCAGGCGATTTCCTTTCGTGGCAGATGCCAAATGGAGGACTATATCACACTCTTTAAATTTTTAAAGACTTACGGGTGATGTTTTGTCTTGCTGCCCCTGTTTAGTGAATTGGTTCTGGTATCCTTAACTACTGTATGAGGGTGTGAGAGCAAAGACCCACAAAATACAGGTTAGTAGCCAGGGGGAGGCTTGGAATCAGGATACCCGCTCCTGGATGCTCCTGTTTGGACACGTCTCTCTTCTCAGTCTAGGGCTTAACATCCAAAGGGAGATCCTGATGTTCTTTCTGGTTTTCATTGATAAGTTCTGGATTAGACACTCTGGAAAATTGGAGTTCAGATAAGACTGTTTTTTTTTTTTTTCCAAAAAGACTTTATTTTTAAGTAATCTCTATCCCCAATGTGGGGTTCAAATTCACCACCCCAAGATCAAGAACCAACTGAGCCAGACAGGTGCCCTGGATAGGACTTTTTTTTTTTTTTAAGATTTTTAAAAATTTATTTGAGAGAGAATGTAAGAACAAGTATGAAGGGGGAAGGTCAGATGGAGAAGCATTTGACCTCCCATGCTGAGCTGGGAGGCCCATGTGGGACTTGATCCCGGGGCTCCGGGATTATGACCTGAGCTGAAGGCAGTCGCTCAACCAACGAGCCACCCAGGGGCCCTAGGACTTGGTTTTTAACTCACAAATAACACATGTTCTTTGTAGAAGACTTATAAGAAAAAAAGAAAAGAGAGAGAGTACCTATGACGCACTAGCACTGTGCTAGGCACTAGAAATATTATGAGGGGCAAACTGTTGATTCCATGAGGACTTTGCTGTGTTTGAAGGCTGACCCTGGCCTCCTTGGGAGAAAATTCTTGAGTTTGGGACATCTGGATGGCTCCACGGGTTAAGCATCTGCCTTCAGGGAGGTGGGGACCCTGCTTCTCCTTCTGCCTATTTGTGCATGCTCACTCTCTCTCTGACAAATGAATAAATAAATAAATAAATAAATAAAATCTTAAAGGAAGGAAGGAAAAGAAAGAAAGAAGACTCTTGAGCTTGAGCTGTGTGATACACTGGTATATACCTATGCAAAAATTATTCGAGCTCTACATTTAAGATTTGCTCACTCAACTAAGCATAAGTTATTTCTCAACAACAACAAAAAAATGTTCTAGGAATTATTTCTCAGAATATAATCCCAGTATCAGATGGTTTTAAATCACATGGACCATAACAAAAAAAAAAATTTTTTTTCTTTGAAATTCCAACTGAGCCATCCAGACACCCCTAAAATTGAGTTAATTTTAAGACTAATTTTAAGGGGTGCCTGGGTGGCTCAGTTGTTAAGCCTCTGCCTTTGGCTCAAGTCATGATCCCAGGGTCCTGGGATTGAGCCCCACATTGGGCTCCCTGCTCAGTGGGAAGTCTGCTTCTCACTCTCCCACTCCCCCTGCTTGTGTTCCCTCTCTCGCTGTCTCTCTGTCAAATAAGTAAATAAAATCTTTTTAAAAAAATAAGACTAATTTTAAATTTAGAGTACCTGTGGTGTAAGGATGGGGAAGAAACAAAGACAATTCTTCAGTAACTGAAGTTTGGAGAACATGACTCTAGTAAATTCTATCTAAAAAAACAAACCCTCACTTGCCTCCACACACACCAACAGCTACACCCCCGCCGAAGGAAAACTTGAAAATAATTGTCTGTACATGCTTCCTCTAATTTACTGTTCTGTCTAATCCAATCTGGCTTCTGGCATGATTCTCTCATGAAACTGTGCTTCCAACGACCTCAAACAGCCAAATTCAATGGACATATCCCTGACCACATCTTTCATGGCCTCCCAGCATCTTTGCCCGAGCTGGTCACCTCCTCTTTTTGGAAATACTTTCCTTTGTGGACTTCAATCTTCTAGTTTTCCTTTTACCTTTCTTAGTCCCTCCTCTTCTGCCCAGTCTTCAAATGTCAGAGCACATCAGGGCTAATCTATTGTGTTTAAGTATCATCTCTTTGGAGATACCCATGGTCCGTGGTGAACTCAGTATCTGCGTGTGCCTAGCTCCAACTTCCCGATCCAGATGGAACTCTTGATTCCTTCTGCACCTGATTCTTCCTCCATAAATAGCACCATCTCTTCCTCGCCGTCATCCTCAGGACCAGTTTATCATCCAGTCTTGTCAATTTCACCTGGAAGCTCTGTCAGGCATCTGACCGCTCTACTCCATCTGCTCCTATGGTGTCAGCAAGCTTGTCCTCTCTTTTCTGGGCCTACCACCAGCCTCCTCTCTTGTCCCTTACTTTCATTCCTCCTGTCCCAATTCATTTTCAGATGAAAACGGGAGCTAGAAGGATTGTTACAAAATATAAATCAGCTCATATTCCTCCTCTGCTCAGTAGCTTTTTTTTTTTTTTCTTTTCCTGGAATAGAAGACCAGTTTCTATAGCTACAGAGCCCTAGACGATCTGGCTCTCACCTTTTTCTCCAATCTTACCTCATCTCTCTCTCTCTCTGACTCATTTTACTTCTGCCACAACTGTCTACTTTGTTCCTGGTTTCTAGAAGTTGCTTACCTCAGCAAAGGTGTTTGCATATGCTGTTCCTTCTGCCTGGAATACTTTCTCCCAACTTCTCCATGACTGGCTTCTTTTCAACCTTCAGGTCTTAGCTTCAGTGTTGCCTTCTCAGAATATCTGTCCTGACCATTGCCAAGAGACTATCTTGTTACTTTATTTCCATCTTAGCTCGCTCTTTCTTTCATTCTTTCTTAAGGATTTTATTTCTTTATTTGACAAAGAGATAGTAGCAGAGGGAGAGAGAGAAGCAGACTCCCCATGGAGCAGGGAGCCTGATGCAGGACTCAATCCCAGGACCCTGGGATCATGACCTGAGCCAAAGGCAGACGCTTAACTGACTGAGCCACCCAGGCGCCCCGATCTAAGCACTTTCAGGAGTCTGTAATTATCTTGTTTGTTTACTTATTTACTTTTTTTTACTATAAACTCCATGAAAGCAAGGGCGTCGTTTGATTTACTGCTGCATCCCCAGTGTGCAAAATAGTATCTGACATGTGGTTGGTCCTCAGTAAATATTTCTTCGGTATAATGAACAGAGAGGTAAGTGGGGACTAGACCATGCAGAACTTTGACAGAGCACAGTGGGGAGGTCTTTAGGAATTTTAATCAGAGAAACAAAATGATCAGCCTTGGCAGTTTTATTTTTTAAAGATTTATTCATTTATTTTAGGGGTGGGGGAGGGGCAGAGGGAGAAGGAGAAGGAGGAAGCGAACTCCACTGAGCACAGAGGGTTGGGGGGGAGAGGGAGTCTCCATCATATGACCCGAAAATCGTGACCTGAGCTGAAATCAGGAGTGGGATGCTTAACTGACTGAGCCACCCAAGACTTGGCAGTTTTAAATGATCAGTCTGACAGTAATGCGGAAAACAGATTGGAGGGAGACTAAAAAAGGCTATTGCAGTGGTCCGGGAGAGAGGTAATAGAATAAGATGCGCAAAGCATTTAGCATTTAATGATATGGAAAAAGAGGGAGTTACTATTACCAATAAAGCAGGCAAGCAAGGGCTGCTTGAACTAATGACTAAGCAAAGTTCAGAGTCCAGAAATAGATTTGTGTATCCTCTGGAATTTTTGAGCCTCCAATATCCTCCTCCAGTGAAATGCTAGAATTTCTTACCCTTGTTAACTTTTCTGAGGTGGAGTCTGATAGTTTATTCTTCATTCATATTTGCATCTTCCCACTTGTGTTTCCTCTCATCACCATCAGCTGGGAGAGGAGAATTTCACAGAGAGAGCTTCTAACAATTCTCATAGCTGTGTGACCAATAAGTCACCTTGTCTCTCTGAACTCGGTTTCATTTTCTGTAAAATGAGGACCCTAGTATCTATTCTGTCCATTGTGGGGATCAGGGAATAATGGTACAGAAAATATTTTCAAAATGCAAGAAAAAATATTATTATTATTTCATTCAATAAATATTTATTAAGCTGCTACTGTGTGCCAGGCACTGTTGTTGGTGCTGGGAATATAGCAATGGGGAATGGGGAGGAGACAAAAATCCAACCCTTATGGGGTTGGTTATTACAAACTCCATTTAGATTCTGGGCTTTTTGGATTTTGATCATATTTTCCAAATTGTCAGATTAACTTAGGCCCCTGTTAAAAAAGTATGAATTCTTGGCCCAACCACAGTCTTGATCAGAATGGGGAAGGTTAGAATGGAGGAAGGATTAACGAACTCCCCGAAGTTATTCAGAAAGGACTGAAAATAAGATTAAGTGGATGAAACTGCCTCTTTTTTCTTTTCCAAACACTGATCAGCTGCTCAGCAATCCTGCACATGTCTGTTTACACGCTGAATTTTCCAAAACATTTCTAATGATAAGTGGCTTCAGATGGCTCCTAGGGAAAACGAGTCCAAACATTAGAAACCAGCCATGTGACCTTGAAGTTGTTGTCCTTGGCAGTGTTCTTGTCTCCCATAGAGTTTGCTGTGCAACCATGGGCAGGTCACTTTCCTGATCTGGATCTACGTGTCCTCATCACCAAAACAAGATCAGGGTTTCCTGAATACCAGTCCATGGAGGGGTGCTGGGTTAGTTGCATCAGAACCACCTGGGGAGCTTTTAAATATCCAGATTTCTGGGCCCCAGGGACTGGCAGGTCTGATTCAGTAGGGCTAGGATGGTATCCATCACCTGCTGTAACTTTAATTGGCTTCCTGGGCAATTTTTTTTTCATTGTAGCATTTTTTAAAAAAGATTTTATTTATTTATTTGACAGAGATCACAAGTAGGCAGAGAGGCAGGCAGAGAGAAAGAGAGAGAGGAGGAAGAAGGCTCCCTGCTGAGCAGAGAGCCTGATGTGGGGCTCGATCCCAGGACCCTGGAATCATGACCCGAATCAAAGGCAGAGGCTTTAACCCACTGAGCCACTCAGGCGCCCCCATTGTAGCATTTTTAATAATATCCTTAAGTTTAAAATCACCCAGTCCTACAGGAGGAAAAGGGTTAACAAATTTTGATCTAACAATAGACACCAGAGATTATATTTATGATGAATCTTTTTTTGTTTTTAGATTTTATTTATTTATTTGACAAAGAGATAGAGAGCACGAGCAGGCATGACCTGAGCCAAAGGCAGTCGCTTAACTGACTGAGCCACCCAAGCGCCTTATGATGAATCTTTAGTAACACTAAGTATCCTTTTTTTTTGTTAAGTAAAAAAAAGTTAGATATAATAATTTTACAAGGTTTTTTTTAAGGTTTTATTTACTTATTTGACAGAGAGAGAGAGAGAGTGAGAGAGGGAACATAAGCAGGGAGAGTGGGAGAGGGAGAAGCAGACTCCCCTGCTGAGCAGGGAGCCCAATGCAGGGCTCGATCCCAGGATCCCGGGATCATGACCTGAGCCAACAGCAGATACTTAACGACTGAGCCACCCAGGCACCCCTATTTTTATAAATTTAAAACTATGTTGTTTTACTTAAAATGTTTAATTTCAATTTTGTTTCACATGTTTACAATCATAAACTATATAAAAGAATATGGTACTTTTGAAATGTTACTTTTTTTCCTGACTCATTTTAGGGGAAAAATTTAACTCTTCACAAACATCTTGAAAACAGTGTCTTTTTCTTTGCTAAATGCCATTTTACAACTGGACCTTTCTTGACATGTATACACATAGAAGAGCATAAAACCATGGATTTATTGCTCCATAAATTTCCTCCAAGTGAGCACAGACATGTATACACCACCCAGAACAAGAAATCAAACATTGCTGGCATCTCCTGGGCACTTTCTGATGTGCGTCCAGATTTGGGATGTTACCTAGAGTAGATCAAACTCTAAGTGCCTCAGTTTTGTAAGACGTAAATGTAAAATATAATCTGTAAAATGTAATCATTCCTCAGATGGTGGAATTGAGTGAGTTAATTTATGTAATGTACCTAGAACACTGTCTCACCCATAGCAAGTACTGTGTTTTAACTCTCCTATCAATCAACATCCAATAGGGAAAGCAAAACCACCGTGAGTCTTCGGAGATAACTTAATGCAGAGGTGATGGAGAGGCTGAGAAGTCAAATAGGGGACAGTGATGCAACCCATAGATTAGGCAGCAAGAAGTCATCCACCACTTAGCAGGAAGAAGAGAGGGGGAAGATGGTGTTACGAGAACCTGGACCCATAGCTGGAGATATAGACAAGACACAGCCATTGCCAAGACACTGATGCAGGAGAATAAATACCCTGGCTTTTTCATTGTCCTGCCTCCAGCCTCCCTAGTGCTTCCCATTGACTGATCCCAGCAGGAAGTCATCCCTCAAGTGAGCCTGGGAAACCTAATCCAAGGGTCACCAGTGCCTCTCAGGGGAAGGATGAAGAATGCCTTTGAGGACAGATTATTGTTATGTTGTTGTTGTTGCTGTTGTTGTTGTTGTTTTCTTCAAGGTCCTTTTCCAACCCTATAGTTCTCCAAGTTTCTAGACCCTAGCCAACCACAGGTCTTCAGGGTTTTGTGAGTGCTTATTGATTAATTGATTCTGTGTGCTCATTGTACACACATACATAAATGCTTGGCTGCTGGTCTTTGGAAACTGACAGCTCAGGCCTTGGCAGAAATTCACTGATGCTGAAGGCAGCACAGCCCCTCCCAAGACCCAAGGAAAGGGAAGGTATATGGATCAGGTTTCTTGTGGGGTCAGCTGCCTCAGCACCTTGCAGTCTTCAGAAGTGATAGATGGAAGGAGCTAGCCAGTGAAATCACCAGACAAAAAGGAGGGTCCCAGAGAAACCAAGAACAAATATAAAGAAACAAGACTATGGAATCATTTGTGCAGAGCACTGGGCAGTGGAGGGGAGGGACAGGAAATAGGACCTCACCCAGTTTTAAGGCTCCTTCCTAGAAAAAGACTGCAAAATACCCGCTTGTCTTTGGGACACATCCCCCTAAGTGTGCTGTGTGGGAGGGGAGATCTGGGAATTTTGCTACCAAAAATGGGCAGAAAAGCTCTTTCTAAATGTCTCTTGCAGGACCCAGAATTTAACCTTGAATCAGGGGCAAATATGTTTATTTTAAGAGGTTTTTAAGAGAAAGGATTGGATATTATGGAATTCTTCCTAATGTACCAAAGACCTGCTTCACAAATTCATTCTTCCAGCAAATATTGATGGATAGCAGCTTGGCAACTGGTTCAGACAGTGAGTTTTGGAGTGAGGCAGAACTGGGTTACGCCGTGGCTTTGCTTCTGCCTTAGTGTGTGGTCTTGGGCAAGGGACTGTTTTCTCTTCAGTGAAAAGTAATAATATGAATGACTGTGTAGAGTTGTGAGGATTCAAATGAGTTCATGCATGAAAAGTAATTAGTAGGAGTCTGAATCTGGTGCATGCTCAGGAAATGGTAGTAGTTGATTTTATTATGACTTGTATTATTTGTATGATTCTTTGCTAAATACTTATCCCTATGTTAGCTCATTGGATCTCTCCTCAGCTCTGTGAGGTGGGTTAGGCTACCCACACGAGTTTTGCTTCTACTATGCACCTAGCACCCTGTCAGATGCTTATAAGTTGCATCTTGTTAATTTCATCCATTCAATAAATATTTGAGTATTTTATGCTAGGCTGTTGTGTTTTTTTTTAAGATTTTATTTATTTATTTAACAGAGACAGAGATCACAAGTAGGCATAGAGCCAGGCAGAGGGGGAGGGGGAAGCAGGCTCCTTGCTGAGCAGAGAGCCCCATGCAGGGCTAGATCCGAGGATGCTGGGATCACAACCCAAGCTGAAGGCAGAGGCCCAACCCACTGATCCAAACAGGCGCCCCTATGCTAGGCTGTTCTTTGCACTGAGGGTACAACAGTGAACATTGAGGAAATCCTCAATGAAAGGAGAGGGACAATTAATACAATTTAACACATGTTTATCATGTTCTAAAGTGTTTTACAAATAGTGACATAACCTATGAGGAAGGTGTTATTTATTCCATTTTATAGATGAGGATACTGGAGCACAAGGGAGTAGAAAGTCACCTGCCTAAGGTCTCATATATCAGAAGAGCTGGATTCAGGATTTACTTATTAATTTTTTAAAGGATTTTATTTATTTATTTGGGAGAAAGAGCATAAGCAGGGGGAGCTGCAGAGGGAGAGGGAGAGGGAGAAGCAGACTTCCCGCTGAGCAGGGACCCTGACACGGGGCTTGATCTCAAGACCCTGAGATCATGACCTGAGCTGAAGGAAGACACCCAACTGACTGAGCCACCCAGGCACCCCTGGATTCAGGATTTAAAGCCAGACAGTGTGACTTTGGAGTCCTTGTCCTTTATTTTTTCTTTTTTTAAGATTTTGTTTATTTGTCAGAGAGAGAGTGAGAGAGAGAGAGTGAGGGTACAAGCAGGAAGGCTCCCAGCTGAGCAAGGAGCTGACGAAGGACTCCGTCCCAGGGCACCGGGATCATGATCTGAGCCGAAGGCAGATGCTTAACGACTGAGCTACCCAGGCATCCCTCAGATTTTTAAGATTTTATTTATTTATTTCAGAGAGAACAAGCCTGAGTGTTGGGTAAGGGCAGAGAGAGAAGCAGACTCCCCGCTGAGCTAATGCCAGGCTCAATCCCATGACCCTGGGACCCAAGCTGAAGGCAGATGCCCAACTGATTGAGCCACACAGGTGCCCCAGATTTTTAAATTTATTTACTTGAGAGAGACAGAGAGAACACAAGCAGGGGGAGGAGTAGTGGGAAAGGGAGAAGCGACTCCCTGCTGAGCAGGGAGCCTGTCATGGGGCTTCATCCCAGGACCCTGAGATCATGACCTGATCCGAAGTCAGCTGCTTGACTGATTGAGCCACTCAGGTGCCCCCTCCCCGCTCCCTTTTTTTAAAAGTAGGCTCCACACCCAGCATGGAGTCCAGTATGGGGCATGAACTCATGACCCTGGGCACTTCCCTGCAAGGGCAAAGGCACCCCAAGAGTCGATGGGCAGGTCTCTGAAGAGAGTCACATGTGCAGGGTATAGGAGCCTCAGCCCACAGAAGCTGAGAAAGGGGAGCTCACAAAACTTTAAAGGGATCCCAGGGAGGGTCTGAGCAGTACCCTGATAATGTTACTACACATGCCTTCCCAGACTCAAGAAATGGCATTGCTCTCCTGCTGGTTGCTCAGGCCCCAAAGGCTGGAGTCATCCTTGACCTACTCTTTCTCTCGCACCCATAGCCAATCCTTTGGGTATAGTATTGTTGGCAATATCTTTATTTAAAAAAAAATTTTTTTAAAGATTTTACTTATTTATTTGAGAGAAAATGAGAGAGAGAGAGAGAAAGAGAGAGAGCATGAAGGGGGGGAAGGTCAGAGGGAGAAGCAGACTCTCTACCAAGCAGGGAGCCTGATGCAGGACTTGATCCTGGGACTCCAGGATCATGACTTGAGCCGAAGGCAGTTGCTTAACCAACTGAGCCACCCAGGTTCCCTAAAAAAATTTTTTTAAGACTTCTTGATGCCCAACTTGGGCTCTATCTCCCAACCCCAAGATCAAGAGCCACATGTTCTGCTAACTGAGCCAGCCGGGCACCCTGGCAATAGCTTTAAAATACACCCAGAATCTAAAATCTAAAATCGCTTTTTTAGAAACTTTTTGAAAGTCATGGTAAAATTCGTATACAGTTCAGTGGTATTAAGTACATTCACACTGTCATGCAACCATCACCACTATCCATCCACAGAACTGAAACTCTGTACCTGGTGAACATTTTGTTTATTCATTCATCTGTGGATGGACACTTGGATTGCTCCTGCCTCTTGGCTATTGCAAATAATGTTGCTATGAGCATGGATGTTCAAATATCTCTGTGCGTCCCTGCTCTCAATTCTTTTGAGTAGGTAACCAGAAGTGGAATTGCTATATCATATGGAAATTCTATTTTTAATTTTTTTAGTAACCGCCATGCTGTTTTCCATAGTGGCTGCACCATTTTCCATTTCCACCCACAGTGCACAAGCATTCCAATTTTTTAACAACCTCGCCAACACTTGTTATTTTCTGGGTGCTTTTTAATCTGATAATTTCTTATCCTTTCTACAATGTCTACCCTAAACCAACTGTTTCTGCTTCTGTGTGGATGATTGCAGTAGGATCCCCGTTGACCTCTCAACTTCTACCCTCATTCCCTATGGTCTCAAGCCTCTGCTTACAGCCTCCAGGGTCTTCCTCCCCTCCCACTCAGTAGGTTTTTACAATGGCCTATGATGCTCTGCAAGATTTGTTCCCCACCCTCCCAACTTTGACTCATTTCCTACTTGTCACTCTACTCCAGACATTCTAGCTTTTATTTTTTTTTTCATTTTTTTCTGTCCCAAGTAATCTACTGCCTCAGGGCCTTTGCTTGGGTTTGTCGGCCTGGAATACTCTTTCTTCAGATATCCTTACTGTAACTTGTTCCTTCACTTCCTTCCAGTATTGTTCAAATGTCCATTTCTCAGTGAGGCCTCTTGGCTTTCCCCATTGCTCACCCACCCCTCATCCATTTTCTGTTTTCTCCATCCTGCCCTGTGACTGGAGAAATGACCCCTAGAGACCATACCCCCTGGGCTTTCCTGTCCACAGGCTTCTGGGTGGGTTAGGCCCATAGGAAGTGCTGCTGGGAGATGAATGGCAAAAGGAGAAAGATGTTGGAGTCTTCCTACATCTTACCTGCTTGGCCCTGTGGCCAGATAGCAGCTGTATTTGGGAGGGGTAGTCCTTCCTCCACTCTCCAGCTCTCCCCAACTCCCAACTTTCAGTGACGTCATTTCCTCCCCTTGCCCTTCTAAGTTCTAAGGCCTCTCTGTTGTTGTTGGTCCCCAGAGCCTCAATATCCCTTTTGATTCTCTGAAACCTGCCCATTCCTCTAGGCCCCTCAGTAATACTTGAACCCTCCGACTTAGATTCTGTCTCTTCCTGGATTCTGTTGGAAACACCTTCTGGATCACTTTATGTACAATTTCCAACCCTACCTTCTGTCTCATGTGTTTTTTGATTTTTGTTTTTTTTAAGTCATCTCTTTGCCTATTGCAGGCCTTCAACTCATGACCCTGAAATCAAGAGTTGCAGGCTTAGGACACCTGGGTGGCTCAGATGGTTAAGCCTCTGCCTTAAGCTCTGGTCATGATCTCAGAGTCCTTGGATAGAACCCCATGTTGGGCTCCCTGCTCAGCAGGGTGTCTGCTTCTCCCTCTGTCACTCCCTCTGCTTGTGCTCTCTCTCTCAAATGAATAAATAAAATCAAGTCACAGGCTCCCACCAACTGAGTCAACCAGGCGCCCCTACTTTGTCTCACGAATTTGCACTTCCCATTTCGTCTTTGTTCATGCACACAGCACGTATTATCTAACATTTACTTACTTGGTTTTTTCCCTCAACCCAGTCCCCCACCCCCCCACCCCCGTACTTGCGCACACACAGTCAGGGATGGAAGGGATGGACTGTCTAAGGGTGTGTGCGGCGTGGGGGGGGGGGGGGGTCTTGTTTTGTTCACCATTGTATCTCCAGTGCTTGGCACATAGCAGGCTACCAGGGAGTATTTACTGAATGAACGAGCGAGCGAGCGAGCGACAAGGGGGAGCCACGGAGAAAGCAGCGTGGTCCAAGTTGAAGGCAGAAGAGCTCTCAATTTCTCTTCTCCTCTCCTCGCCCCTCGCCGGGAATGCTGAATGCCCTAGAAGGAGGCGGAAATGAGCGAGTTCAACGGCCCTCCAGCCGGGTGTTTACTTAATTAGGGCTTGTATCTCCAGGCTCGTCTGTGTTTAACGGTCCACTTAATAGCTTCATCTAGTTCCTCGCGGGCTCAGCGGAACCTGCGAGGCGAGGCTAGGCGGAGCCACTGGATACCATCTGGGGCCTTCCCTGTCACCATGCGTCCCTGCACGCATAGCTAACCTTCCCTCGGGCACGGAAAGCGACCCCTGCGGTAGACCGAGGCTAGCGAGGTGCAGAGCTCAGCGAGCTGCCTCTGGCTTTTCCAGTGCATCGTCTCTGGCCAACTCCCAGCCGCTGGGACCATAAGCCTGTTAACTGAGCTCTCCCTTAATACCAGATGCCAATAAAAAACATCAGCCGTGACATTGAAAGGTTACATTTCTTAGTTTGGGGAATGTGAGGGTGCTAAGGAGGACAGAAACCACTCAGGAGGCAGAGGACTATTGAGCCAAGCTCTTAAAGCAATACCAGGCAACGCCCGGCACTTGCTCTGTGCCAGGTACAGAGTTTAGCATTTTAAATGTATTAATTAATTTAATCCTCATTTATATGTATTAATTCATTTAATCCTAGTACTTTAGAGGACAGATGTCTTAATGCATGCAGAACTGAGCCTCAAAGAGGTTATTTCACTTGCCTGAGGCCTCAGTACTAATCATGGTGGAACACCGGTTTGAAAGCAGGGGGTGGGACGCCTGGGTGGCTCAGTTGGTTAAGCGGCTGCCTTCAGCTCAGGTCATGATCCCAGAGTCCTGAGATCGAGTCCCACATCGGGCTCCTTGCTCGGCAGGGAACCTGCTTCTCCCTCTGCCTCTGCCTGCCACTCTGTCTGCCTGTGCTCGCTCTCTTGTGCTCTCTCTCTCTGACAAATAAATAAATAAAATCTTAAAAAAAAACAAAAAACAGGGGGTATGTTCAATGTTCAGCTGGAGAGAGGACTACCACTGTCCCAGCGCAAGAGGACTACCACTGTCCCAGCGCAAACCGTTTTCCTCTTAGCCACAGGCCTAATGGGTGGAAAGATAGGCAAGCCACTAGGTTGTCCCTAAAGGGCCTAAGAATCTATAATTACAGACTCCAGGCTCCTCAAAGCCCTGAGTCTGAGCTGGGGAGAAGGAAGGAGAGGAACAAGGAGGTGTCAGCCTGGGTTCTCAGTGCAGCTAGGTAAAGTAGGGAGAGGCCTCAGGGAACAGGATCTTTGGAAAGCTCAGCTTGGTGGGGAGAGGGTGTGCAGGGTAGAGGGATTGAGTCTCAGGAGGGTTTTTTTTTTTTTTTTTTTTTAAGATTTTATTTGTTTGATAGAGAAACAGCCAGAGAGGGAATGCAAGCAAGAGGAGTGGGAGAGGGAGCCCAGTGTCGGGCTGGATCCCAGGACCCTGGGATCATGGCCTGAGCCAAAGACAGACGCTTAACTACTGAGTCACCTAGGTGCCCCCAGGAGGGTTTCTGTGTCCGGAGCCCACTTGTGTGTCCTGAAGGGGAAAGCATTTCAGGTCTAAAGTAGAGGGATGAGGGGCGCGTGGTGCCTCAGTTGTTAAGCGTCTGTTTTCAGTTCAGGTCATGATCCCATGGTCCTGGAATGGGTCCCACACCAGGCTCTCCCTGCTGAGCAGGGACCCTGCATCTCTCTCTCCCTCTGCAGCTTCCCCCCTGCTTTTGCTCTCTGTCAAATAAATAAAATCTTTAAAAAAGTTTTTGAAAAAAGTTGGGACGCCTGGGTGGCTCAGTCAGTTGAGTGGCTGCCTGCCGCCGCTTGGGTCGTGATCCCAGGGTTCTAGAATTGAGTCCTGCATAGGGCTTCCTGCTCAGTGGGGAGCCTGCTTCTCCCTCTCCCTCTGCTGCTCCCCCTGCTTCTGTGCTCTCATTCATGATCTCTTTCTCTCTCAAATAAATAAATAAAAATCTTAAAAAAAAAAAAAAAGTAGAGGGACGAATCCTAGCTCCTCCACCTTTCTTTCAAGAAGGGGCGGGGGTGGGGTCCCGTAGGAGAACTGTTCATGTGAGAGGATCCTGGAAGGCCGCTTGATTAGTACGCAGTTTTCACTTATATTCAGTATTTCAGACCAATAACAGCCGCGTTAAAAAAAAAAAAGACTTTTTAATAAGTATTTACATTTTAGGGGCGCCTGGGTGGCTCAGTTGGTTAAGTGACTGCCTTCGGCTCAGGTCATGATCCTGGAGTCCGGGGATCGAGCCCCACATCGGGCTCCCTACTCTGCAGGGAGTCTGCTTCTCCCGCTGATCTCTCTCCTCTCATGCTCTCTCTCTCTTAAATAAATAAATAAAATTTTTAAAAAAGTATTTACATTTTATATAAAGTTGAGAAAGTGTCATTTGTATTTAATGGGGGGGGGGGGTCCCCGGAGATGATGACGCTAATAACCGCGGTCTACTCGCCCCCTTTGGCGCCACAACAGCCTCTGAACTCTGGGGCCTTCTTTCCTAGCCTCCAGTTGTTGGGCTGTGCAATGGAAGTAATGAGTCTTCCGCAAGTTGCAGCAAAGTCAGTAACACGGCCTCTCTGCACCTCACTGTGTCCTCACATGCGGCCTGGCATGTGAGGTGGAGAGAGAGGCAGGGGGCAGCCCCCGCTGTGGGGCGTCCACACCCGGCCTCCATCAAAGCTTTGGATAACAGTGCCTCGGGGGAGTATGAATGGGGCGCCTCTGTTTCCTGTCGGGTTCAGAAGCGTCTCCACTTTTTTCTCACTGTAGCTGCAAGGCAAAAACATTTTTCTTTGAGTGCTGCGGAGACTGAGGAGCGGGGTGGTTTTTGTTCTGTTTTTTACCTCGAACCCAGAATCTGTGAGACACAGCCTGGGTCCCTGCGGGTAGCAGTTCCGGAAACGCCCGTGGGCATTTCAGAATTGCTGCATTAACACGAATACAGGCGTACATCGTGGGCGTCTCCACCACGCCAGCGGGGGCCCCACCTGCGAGGGGGCGGGACCTGCGGCGCCGGACCAATCAGCACCCACCTGCGCTCACCTGGGCTCCCCCCACCCCGCCAGCGCCAGCGGGCAGAGGCGCTCAAAGGCACGGGGAAAGCTTAGCGAAGCACTGTCCCTCGGAGGCTGCCGCTTCTTCGTCTTTCGTTCTCCAGCTATGGAGCTCCCTAGTGGGCTTCTCGCATCCCTCCTCGTCCTCCTCTTTAAGGTACTCCACTGCCTTGCCCCGGCCGGAGCGGTCCAGATGGGCGGGTCCGCACGCGTCGGCGGCGTCGAGGAGAGAGAGTTGCTGGGCTCCTTGCGGCCAAGGTGGCGGAGCAGAGCCCCGTGAGGACTATCGGGCCGGGTATGCAGAACCCGGCACGCCTGTGACCCAGCCGTTCCCTTTTCCCCTCTTTCCTCAGGCGCAGGTTTGCTGGCTGCCTTGCGTGGCCTCCGAGCCGTGCGGGGCGGGCTTCGGGGAAGCTGAAGTGACACTGGTGGCTGGAGGCGCGAAGGTGGATCTGGGCCAGGCGCAGAGCAAAGGTAAGACCTTCCTCGAGGTATCCCGATGGAACCGCGGGGCCCAGGGTCGCACGGGGGCTGGTCCAGTGGTCCGCGCGAGGGGTGCCCAGGCTCGGGCGGGGGAATTTCTGGCGCCGCTTCCTCCGCCTCGGGTTTGGAGAAGGAGCGGAAAGCATCTCGGGGGTTAGCGTGGGGGTGGATGGCGGACAGAGAAGGATGGAGAGCACAGCGCCGTCTGACCTACAACTCCTTGCCCCTCTGCGGCGGCTTACCTAGACCTCCTTCGGGGTGGGGGGCGACTGAGTTCCTCACCCAGCCCGGACGTGGGAAGCTCTCCCCCACTGGCCCCAGCAAAGGAATGCGTCGTCCACATTCCTCCCCCAGCCCCCGCGCAGGTGTGGGGATGAGCCGTGCCCCGGGCAGCCCCCTTCGCCCCTCTCGGGCCCCTTTTGTGTACCGTGCTTTGTGTCTCCGACAGACAGACCGGGTCTGTTTCTCTTCTTCGCGCTCCCTTCCCCGCCCCCTCTTCTTCCCCGGCAGCTGGAATGCACTCTTAACCCTGCCCTTCCCGGAGGGCCTGCGCCCCTGCAGCCTTCGTGGAAACTGGGTCTGGCACACCTGGGCTGGGGCCATCACGCAGTGGGACATCCCTGCCCCCCACCCCCAACTTGGGACTGGAATGTTGGGGGGGGGTCCCAAGCCGGAAGGTTTTGAGCTGAGGGTGAGGTGGATGGGAGATCAAAGAACATTTTTGATCACTTAGTATACTAGTCCCCCCCCCCCCGCCCCCAAAGTTGAAAATCTTGAGAGCGGGGAGTCATTTTGGTGCGGAGAACCAGTGCGTTTTGAGACCTGAGCAGTTGCGGGCCGATGGGGGCCTCTTTTCCCTCCATCCAAGAAGAAAAGTGGGGGTTTCTACACCCATCAAACCCAAGTTCTTAAACAGAGGTGTAACCCAGAATCCTTGGATCGGGGTTCCAACGGATCCCTAACCTGTGAAAGTTGTTTAAGAACTTGTGTGTGCATTTTTCTGGGAAGGGGATCTACAGTTTAGGTGGCTTTCAAAACAATTAAGAACCTTTGCCACCTAGCATATTTCTAATACCTTCATCAGCATACCCCTCACCCCAGGTACAAATTACCAGTGTGAATGTAGAAGTACTAATGCCTAGGGGACAGAATGGCTCTCCTTTGTTCCTTCACAAGAGGACTGGGGTCTGGAGTCTGTGGGAGACTTTTTTCCCCCTTTTCCCAAACAACCTTGCAGATTGACAAAACAATTAACACCCTGGCTAGGCCAGGCTCCTTAAACTCTGGGCTGTAGGGAGCCAAGCAAAGGCATTAAGAGGCCATGCCTCATAAACTTTAAATTCTTGCACATGCGTTTATTACTGACTGGCTAACAAACTGCAACTCAGCCAACCTGTAAAAATGTTAACTTGGGCAGGGCCCCAACTCCAATTCCGGCTCCCTGAGGAAGCTTTATTGCTAACCAGACCTCTGCCAAATCTGTACTCCTCCCCTGCATTGTCAAGTTCTCCCGACTTCAGTCTCATGGCTTTTGAGTGTTGATTGGGCCGTATCTTTCTTACCGAAGCAAGAAATATCAGATTAACTGTCACTTCGCTAAGCTTGGGGGGTTGTTGGGGGAAAGCAGTGATCAGGTTTTCAATTTCACCGTCCGGTTGGCAAGTGTTTCCTGGTGATGTCAGGCATTTTAAACCTTTTGAGAAAATTCTGCTTTCTTGGATGTCTGCTTTATGGTTGTGAAAATGGTGGGTTCATGCCAGGAGCACACCTGGGTTATAAAACAAAGGGTGGGTTAATGGGCTTAGCTAACCTTGAGCCTCCCTGCAACATGACTGGTTCTTACAGTAGTTTTCCTGTGAAGTAGGCTGCTGCCTTCTTTTTTAAGTAAAAGCAGGTTTCTGGGTCCAGTGGGTTCCAATAAACTGACACACCTTAACAGAAAATACTGATATTTCTCTTCTTAGTCCTGAGCTGCTGACATCTTTCGACCTCCCCACCTCCATCCCAGCTCTGTGTCCTGAGTGCACAGGATGGATCCAGCCATGTTGAAAGGGTTATCCTGAGGGTACATACAAACTCTCTCAAGTTTGGCCAAGCAGCCAAGTTTTCTTAGTGCTGGAGAACAATTGCCCCTGTTGTTCGCCCCTGGGTTATGAATATCACAGGTGTCTATGAAGTTGGGCTCAAAGAAATTATCTGATATAATTAATACCTTGTTTGCATGTGCACTTTGCTCTTCAAAGCACTTCCACAACTCTGAGCTTGCTTTGTCCTCCTGACACTCTTGAAGCTGGTAAGGTAACTATTAAACGGCTTGAGCTCTTAATCTCAGAGTTGGTACTTCAGAAAGCCTGTAACCCAGCTCTGCTGGAGATTTCAGAGGGAGAGACACAGAAACAGCTTAGTGGATTCGGTTTTGTAGGCTGAATAGCTCAGGAGCTACCTTGAGGGTCACAAACATGACTTTTACCTTTGGGTTTAGTTCTGGACCCGATACTTCACAGGACGCCCGGAAGGTATTTGCATGAATCCTGACAATCTTGTGAAGGTCTGCCTGTTTTACACATGAAGCCTGAGTGGTTGTGGCTTCACCAGAGGCATTAAAACTGGAACCAGCTGGGACTTGAATAGAAGTTTGTGATTCCTAAGTTCTGTGACCTTTTTTACTACCAGAAAGTGGGAGGTGGAGGAAAGGAAGTGTTGGAGCGCCAGATCCCACAGACACCAACAGCAACCCCTGTCCAAAGAGCAATTTGTCATTTATTCATTCTTATCATAAGGTTTTCCATAAACATTCCTGTAGGGAAACTGGCTTAGATACAGTCTCTCGGTGTCCTAGTGATGGGGCTTGGGTCAGGTGGTGCTGGGCTTGCCTCCACCGAGGGCAAGAGGTTAATCGAGGGAGGCAGAGCTGGAATGTTTCCCCACCACCACCACAACTGCACAGTCTGTGGGGCTGCCTTCAAGTGTGGTCTGGAAGCAAAGACAAAGACGAGGTGGGAGGAGGGAATTTGCATGGTATTAGGACAGTGATTAAAAGTGATTGACCCAACGTGGTCATACATCCTTAATAGTGGACAGTTGAGAGAGGCAGCTTAATTACAGTAAAAAATCCATTACTTCATTATGGGCCCTCAGCAGGTTCAACTCACCCTTAGTCAGTGTTTCAGTAAGATTAAAGCTAACCCACATTAGCTTTGGTAGGTAACTTCAAAGTTTCAGTAATGAATTTGACTGAGCATGAATTAACTTCGACATGAATTTGCCTATTTCAACTTGTGTAAAAATTGTCTTTTGTTTTGGGGCCTCCATTCTGGGCCATGCCCTCTATATTTTATTCTTTCAGTAAACATATATTTAGCATCTGCATGTGTTAGGCAGTGTTCTAGAACTACAGCTAAAGCAGTGGACAAAACCAAGTTCCTGCCCTTGGGGAGCTGATAGTCTAATATTTTTTATGGTTATAATCATCTTGCGAAGCAGGTGGTGGTAACTCTCCTTTGCTGTGAACGGGGATAAGCAACTTAGCATGAGGTCGCTGGGGCCGTCAGGACTAAGGCCAGGATTTTATTTTATTTTATTTTATTTTTCAGCTGTTTTTTTTTTTTTTTTTTTAAGATTTTATTTATTTATTTGAGAGAGAGGCAGTGAGAGAGCATGAGCGAGGAGAAGGTCAGAGGGAGAAGCAGACTCCCCGTGGAGCTGGGAGCCTGATGCGGGCCTCGATCCCGGGTCTCCGGGATCATGACCTGAGCCGAAGGCAGTCGTCCAACCAACTGAGCCACCCAGGCGTCCCTTTTCAGCTGTTTTTTAAAGTAATTTCTAAAACCAGCATGGGGCTCAAACTCAACCTCAAGATCAGCAGTCATATGCTCTACTGACTGAGCCTCTCAGTTACCCCAAGGCCAGGATTTTTAATCCAGGGGATTCCTCGGTGCCCAGTAAATCTGCCTCAGGAATGAATATTTGGAAACTGGGGCTGGGGCTTTGAGCCTGGCTGGCTGCCTTCCTGGCTCAGCAGTGGACTAGGGGTTGGTTGCTGAAGCCTGTTGCACATCACGGTTAGCTTGTGCCTGGGGAGCAGGTCCCAAACCTCTCGTCTCCCCACCTCCTCACATGGCACTCTGTTCCTAGGTTACCTAGTGCAGGGTGCCCTCACCTCCCTGCCGTGGGTAAGGAAGGCATTGCTTACTGAGTTTCTACGGCTGGAAACTATAGCTCTGCACAGCATTTGGAGGATAATGGAGGAGGGAGAAGAGGACCTTCCCTGCCCAAATCAGTTGAGGCTTTAGTTCTGAGGCTGAACTGTCTCCATTCAGAGAACCACTGTTATTAAAGAGTAATGTATATGGAGGAAAGTGCCCAAATGATAAGTGTACAGCTCAATGATTGCCAGAGATTTGAAATACCCATGTACCTGTACCTAGATCAAGAAACAGCATTACTGGGGAGCCTATTTGGCTCAGTCATTTAAGCATCTGACTCTTGATCTCAGCCTAGGTCTTGATGTCAGGGTCATGAGTTCAAGTCCCATGTTGGGTTCCACGCTGGGTGTGGAGATTAGTTAAACAAACAAACAAACAAACAAAACAGCATTACCAGCACCTCAGATGCCCCTTTCTTCCCATTCTCTATCCTCCCCACCAAGAAAAGCACTGTCCTGACTTCACATACCATAGATTAATTTGCCCATATTTGAATTTTATGTAAAAGAATCGTATATCCTCTTGGGTCATTGTACCTTGTAAGATTCTTCCATATTTCTGGAGGTACTTGTAGTTGATTATCAGTGTCCTATAGCATTCCATTATGTGATGATTCTTCTATTGATGGGTATTTGAGGAGTTTCAGATTTTTGGTTATTATGACTAGTGCTGCTTGAAGATTATTGTTCCAGTCTTTTGATGAGGAGTCTTGGTGTACACTTCTGTTAGGTACATACCTGGGAGCATAATTGCTGGGTTACCTGAGGATTACCTGACAATCTCAGTACTAGGGCTGTGTGCTGAGGAGTCAGCTTTTGTCCGTCTTGAAGGAGCAGAGTCTCTTCTGGATTCTACCATCCCCTCCTCCAACAGTGTCCTCACCAGACCCCTTCTGGATTCTTGATTTTCAAGAGACAGCAAGTCTTTATTTTGTCTTTGGTTACATCCTTTGTGTTGGGAGAGAAATCCTTCCCCTTTAATTGTCCTTAAGCCAATCCTTATTATTTTCCCGCCAAATAGAAAGGCACTCTGGAAATGGACCTGAATTTCTTAGGTGAGGTCTTCTTCGTGGGTCATGTTTATCCTGGACAGTGTGTGTGTGGGGAGCAGCCTCCTTAAATGGACAAGGTGGTCAAGTCCAGCTCCTCTCTCATTATGGAGGCAATGAGATGTCTGAGACCCAAGGACAAGTTGACTGGTCATGAAGCCAACAAATGTCAGAGTACCTACTGGGTGTGAGATGTTCAGAGACGACAAAGACTCATAGCTCATTAATGTCAGTGAACTCCCCAACCAGAGGAGGAAGCAGATCAGCCACCAGGAATTTTAATTGCGAATCTGACTTTGAACAGATATTTACTGAGCACCTACCAAGTGCCAGATACTATTGTTCTAAGTTCTTCGATTATGTTGGTGAACAAAACATGCCCAGAACCCAGTCTTCATGGGCCATTTACCTGCTGGTGGAGGAAGACAAAATAAGTTGTGTGTGTATGTGTATAATGTAGTATATATAACATAGTATATATACTAAGTGTATAGATACTATATAGTATATATACAGTATATGTTCTATATATATATATAATATATAACATGTTGTATATTCACATAATCTGAGCAGGAGGTAGAGAGAAAAAAATATGGAGGCACATAGGAGGGCTGCCAACATGTTCTTAGGGGGACTTGAAGGAAGTGATGTCCAAGCTGAAGGCTGGGGAAGAATTATGCAAGGGAGTTAGGGCCGGAGAGTTAGCAAAGGGGTGTTCCTGGCAAGGGAACAGTGTGGGGGCCAGGAACTTAAATATATTTAGTCTGGTTGGACCATGGAGTATAAGGTGGGAAGAGGCAAAAGGCAGGGTCCAGTCCAGCTTGGAATTTGTCCCACCCCATCAGAGAGGCAGTAAGGTGTTTGGGAAGGGCAGATGGGGCTGAAGTCCCAATTATGCTCTCCTGGAGGCCAGTGTCTCTGAAGTCTCCTCTGGAAACAGGACCCTGGGCTCCACCTCCAGCCCCTTCCTGCCTCCCCTTCCCAGCTTTCCCCAGACCCAAGAATGTTGTAAGTCTCTGTCAAATTTTCTCCCTCATTTCATTTAGTTACCTGTCATTGCCAGGCAGCAGGGCTACCCATCAAGAAAGGGCTTCCAAACAACAACAACAACAAAGCAACCTAAATACCATTTACCAAGAGTTTACTGAGTTCTAGAGACTACACTATGTACTTTATGTAATAAGCCCTTTTAATCCTCCTAAAAGCCACCCCTCCCCACTGTGGGGGGACGGGTGTTGAATTGGCTTCATTTAACTGAATAGGAAACCCAGGCTTGCATCTCTGCAACCTATCCAAGGTCACCCAGATAGTAAATTGTGGAATTAGGATTTGAACCCAGGTTGGTCTTCCTAGGTGTGAGATACTAACCACACTCTTAAGTATTAGAGACGGGACCACATTGTGAGTCCTGGCCACAGCCAAGCTAGAGGAAGATTGGAAATAGTTAACTTCTGACCCAAGGGCTTTGAATTCCTGTTCCCTCCACAGGCCTCTGTTAATCACCAGGAGCTGGAGTTGGGGGGAGGGGGCATTTCTATCCAGGTCCCCTGGCCTCCTCTTTAGGATGTGGGGGGATAGGGCTGGTTCAGATACCAGGCCTGATAGCGCTCACACTGACAGTTCTCCGCAGAGAATCTGCTTCTGGCTCGTTATCTTCTACTTCTCCGCATCCCCACCCCGACCTTCCTGCCCCCTCCCCTGCCCTCAAGGACTCCCCCCACCTTGTTCAGAGCGGAGGAGCTTGATACACTCTGCCTTTCTCCCCTCGCCTTAGCCAGATCTGGTCACCCTTCCCATTTTGGGTCACTAGAGCATCAGTGGTCTGCAAATTCCTCAAGCTGACAGAATCCTCTCCAGGCTATGGTAGCCGTGATCCTGCTGGACTTCCGGGGTGCTGGGATGCTGCTGTTCTCTCAGTAAACCAAAATGCCTTATCCTGGAAAGAGAGCAGACAGACATCTTCCTTTTTCCCCATACCTCACCTTGGAACTCACAACTCTGACTCTTCTGCTGTCTGACATCTGGGGAGAGGGGCCTCAGAGCCAGGAGGTGGGCAAGCTGGTGGCTTCTTTCCCTTCGTGAGCACCTCCCGAGGCTACACAGAACCCCAGCAAGGGGAGATCTGTTCTCCACCAGACCCCAAGTCTTGATCTCAAGGGCTGGATGGGGAGATGGGGCCAAGGAGGCACAGTCCCAGGCTTTCCTTTTCCCTCTCAGCCCCAGAAATCCAGTTTTTGCTTAAGAGCACGTAAGATTAGGTCCGTGTTACAGCTCTCACCAAGAAAATTTAAACCTGCATCGGAGGCTAGAAGTAGGTTGATCTGGCTCAGAGTTCTGATCGCAGGGTCTCATATCAGCTTGAGGAAGTCTTTGCTCCCCTGGAATTCTCTGTGTACAAGATGCATATGTATTTTTCTGAGAAGGTTCTGCCCCCTAATTTGGGAAACCTAGCCTATTCTCGCTGTCTCCCCAACCCCCTCCCTGTACCCCCAAACCCCTCCCTGTCCCCAGCTCAGGTGCATTCAGTTCTTCAGAGTCTTAACAAACCCAGTGCGGGGCACAGGCCTGATGGTGGACATCTGGGCAGCGGAAAATGGGGTTCTCAGCCTGGTTTCTCAACCCAACCTATGTGGCCTGAGGCAAGTCACTCTGCTCCCAGCTCCTCAGCCTTTAGGCTCTAACTGTCCTGTGTGTGGGATGCGCCTTCATGTCCGTGGAGCTACGAGGAGGTGGACTGCTGGTTGGTCACAAACAGGGCAGGACCGGAGCACTCTGCTCCTCTTTTGGGTGTCTTGCTTAAGGCTGGTTGCCTTCTCACAACGAGTCCCATCTTGTCGTAGCTTCAGACCGAGAGGAAAGACAGCTCCTTGTGGGCTCCTCTTACACAAGCCAGAACAAGATGCAGGGCCCACACCCTGCCCTCTCCTTGTGGAGTCTGCCCGAGCTGGGGCTTCCCACCAGGGCTGCTTGACCTGTAATTTTCTTGTCTTTTATGGTCTTTTTCCGCTTCCAGAATGCTCCTGCATTCCCCAGCAGGGACTCAACTACACTCCAACTGGTTTCCTGGTCTTTAGCCCCTGAGTCAGTAGTTTGCAAGCTTGGCTGAGTACCAGGCTTGCCTAGGGAGTTTTTCATTTCTATCACATCCCCTCCGTAGGTACTACTGATAATTGTTTATGTAGGGTTGGGCTGGTTGGTTGGAATTTTACATTAATACATGAATACGTGTTCACTGTAAAAGACCCTGGTTTGGTTTTTTTTTAAGATTTTATTTATTTATTTGACAGACAGAGATCACAAGTAGGCAGAGAAGCAGGCAGAGAGAGAGGAGGAAGCAGGGTCCCCGCTGAGCAGAGAGCCCGATGTGGGGCTCGATCTCAGGACCCTGGGATCATGACCTGAGCTGAAGGCAGAGGCTTTAACCCACTGAGCCACCCAGGCGCCCCCAAAGACCCTGTTTTTCAATAAAATATGTAAGGCTTAGTATGTGACAGGTACAGCTCTTAACATTTTATATGTATTAGCATGTTTAATCACCATAACACCTCTTGGAGTCAGTAGTATTATTATCCCCATTTTCCAGATGAGAAAAGAGACCAGAGAGGTTAAGTAACTTGCCCAAGATCACACAACTGATAAACAGCTTGGATTCAGATCTAAGCAACCCAAGCTTTAACCACTGAACTCCACTGCCTCTGAACAGAACCAAATCAGAAACACAGGAAAGTTTTTCTCTTCCTCAGTTCTCCTACCTAAGGGTAAGCACATCCAGTGGTTTAATGTGAATCTTTGTGGATCTTTTTCTTGACAAGAAATTCTATGTGTGCATTCAGGAATTTTTAAAACAAGAATTGGGCTATCTCAAGCATATAAACATTGTAACTTGCTTTTTTAACTTAATGAATCACAGGCATCTTTCTCCATATTGTTAAGTACACATCTATCTTGTTTTTCACAGTCTTCTGCACGGTGGATATACTATGATTTATTTAGCTAAGTCCTTGTTTTTATCTTTTACAGATGTGGAAGTGGGGAGGAGTTAACATAAAAATTGTAAAGTGTTTGGATTTTCAGAAACCTAACTATCAGGAATCACCTTATTAGGAAAGGCTCTTGTAGAAGGATGATCACATGAATTGTCCATCTTAACCCCATTCACATAAATTAAGCTTTTCTGTTTGAATAATACCTTTAAGATGACAGGCTTTGCAGTAAACTTAATAAGGTTATTATACCATTTACCATTAGTTTTGGGGTGCTTGGGTGGCTCAGTGGGATAAGTGCCAGACTCTTGGTTTCTGCTCATGTCATGATCTCAGGGTTGGGAATACGAGCCCCATGTGCACTCCCTGCTCAGCAAGGAATCTTTCTCACCTCTTCCTCTCCCTCTCTCTCAAATCTTAAAAAAGCATTAGTTTTAACAGTAACCATTGTTTGATGACTTAATTATCTGATTGTCTCAGAAGCATTTGAATTCATCAAAAATTGAAAAAATGTAAACTGCTTAACTCATAAGTAAACTGTAAGATTCAGCGCTCACATCGTTTTCCTTGGGTGTTGAGAGTTTGAAAATGTGACATTCAGTCAAAGCAAAAATGAAAATTTTATGTTTTTTTTAGATGTCAGAATCTAGTTAGCAAGCATTTTGCTGAAGAAAAGTTGATTTCCATTCTTTTTTTTTTTTTTTTTAAGATTTTATTTGTCAGAGAGAGACTCAGCATAAGCAGGGGGAGCAGCAGGCAGATGGGGAGGCAGGCTCCCCACTGGAGCCTGACATGGGACCCAGTCCAAGAACCCTGGGATTATGACCTGAGCTGAAGACAGACACTTAACCACTGAGCCACCCAGGTGTCCCTGTTTCCTTTATATATATATAAAATTATTAACAGAGACAGGGAGAGAGGGAACACAAGCAGGGAGAGGTAGAGAGGGGAAAAACAGGCCTCCTGCTGAGCAGGGAGGCTGACATGGGGCTCTATCCCAGGACCCTGGGATCATGACCTGAGCTTAATGACTGAGCCACGCAGGTACCCCCAGGTTCCATTCTTGAAGCAGATATTCATTTATGATCTTCTTTTCTTCCAAGCAGTGCTTATGGGCTTTTTCTTAAACCCAAATAGCGCTGTAGTAAACAGTACTGTAGAGTGCAGTTGCATGATTTAAAAGACAAATTCTTGAAAACCTCAAATAATTCATAACTCCCATGATTGAAGACTTATGTTCTCATGTGAATATATGTGACCTGTATGTATTTGGGGTAGGGAAGCTAGAGCAGTGCTTACAATTCACTAGTCTCTACAGTTGTGAAATTATGTGACTTTACATTATTTGGAAGATTTGCACTTCTTCAAACTTTGCATACAAAGTGCAACTTGAATATTTATGGCACCATTTCAAATTTCTACAATTGAAATTTGCATAAGGTATAAGTATGTTATAATGTGTAGAGTGCCTGGGTTAAATCTGTCTAACTAGCTGTGGAAAACTTGGTTACGTTGCTTAAACTCTGTGCCTCAGTTTCCTTATCTGTAAAATAGGGATAATTATGGGGATCTGATAAGGCTCTAGTGTGTATTTAATGCATTAGTATATGAAAAAGCATTTAGTAAATAAATAGGTGTTAGCTGTGGTAAAGTAGCAGTATTCTTACAATGGTAATAGTTTGTATACATATTTCTTCAGAATGGAAGCAAAACTGCTGGGTCAAAGGACTTTCATATTTGGCTCAACATTATTGAACACCTACTTTGTATCAGGCACGGAGCTAAGTACTGAGATACAGTGATAAGCAAATTCTAACATAGTCTTTGCCTTTGGGCACTATTGAGAGTAGTAAGGGAGATAGACAATAAGATAATAACAAGTAAACATACAATTACAGTTGTAATAAATTATGTGGCAGTTAC